>CM059186.1:40765119-41168936 GCA_030323885.1 Branchipolynoe longqiensis
TGGTATGGGACACTACCTAGCCTGGCGCTCGGCATAGCGCGATAAGGAAAGGACTGTTTGCTCAGTATCAGGATAATGTCACTGAGTTTGAAATCTGGTCATGGCCTGGTCTTCCAGTGGGACAGCATTCATCATCATCATGCTGTTGGTCGCGATGCTACAAAGACTGCTTTCATTACTTGACTGCCGCTCTCCATTTAGCTCTCTGCTGTGAGAGTGATGTCCATGAGTTGGTCTTAATGTCTCTCAGCTTCAGGTTTCTCTTGATGGTATCCTTGAACCGGAGACGAGGGCGCCCTCTCTTTCTGTAACCAGAAGACAGTTGAGAATAGAGGATCTGCTTTGGTAGCCTGTCTGATGACATCCTCATGAGGTGTCCAGTCCACCGGAGATTGTTTTTGATCAGAAGATCTTCCATAGAGGGCAGCCCCGTCCGACAGCATTATAAAGACACCATGAGCGTGCACTGTCATAAGTTGGTACCCATCATGATATGTGACCATAGATATTGCTTCGATGTAAAATCCCAACAAATAAAAGAAAAATCCTTAAAGGTGCATTGTCCGATGAAAGTATCAATTTTTCGAAACCAAAACCATCATTGAGATTTGAGTCTACATATATCCAACTTGCTTCACTTGTTAAAGCTGCATAGTCTGATTAAAACATCAAATTTTCAAAACCAAAACACTTATCTAGATTTGATTCTACATATTCAACTTAGAAACTGGTGCACTTATTAAGCATTTGTTGCTGCATAGAACAGCATAATAAGTCACTTAATAGAAACCGTTACTACTGAAGTCTATGGTGTCAAAGTTTTGGCGTGCTTGCCAAAATTATCTTGGCATGTTTTGATGTCAAATATCTCCAAACTTAGCCATTTAAAATCAAAGTTACTTCAAACTAAAGTAAAGTAGATTATAATGATTAGTATAATATATTTATCTCAGAAAATAGCAAAAACTCAAAAGCATCGGACTATGCAACTTTAATTATTTCTTGCTACATAAAATTAAAAGACTAGTAAAGAGGAATATTCAATCAATTTAATAGAACCTGTTAGTGCTGAAACCTATGGTGTCAGAATTTCTATGTGCATGCCAAAATTAATTTGGCATCACTTTGAATATCTTCGAAGTTCAAGCTGCATAGTGTGACGGTTTTGAGTTTCTGTCATTTTCTGAAGAAGAAAAAAAATAGGTGAACATAATACTCGGTCTTAATTTGAATTAATTTTGGCATGCTGGTCAAAACTCTGTTCCCATAGGCTGCAGCATCAACAGGTTCTATCAGATTTACATCATATATCCTTTCAGGCAGCAACACTTGCTTAACGAATGAGCCAGTATCTAAAGGTCCTGTCACAATAAGACGTGACGACGTCAGCGTAGGGAGAACGTGAAAAACGTCGAACTTCTTGGCCTAGTATGCAAATTTGGGGACAAATTGAATGTGGATGCAGTGTAGTTGATGAGAGTGTAACGTCGGTAAAGTGTAGTGATAGCGTCATTCAACGCGAGAGGACAACGTCATTACGCTCACAGAATGTTATGTGCGTTATTCCATCGCCAGAACTAGGTTACGTGACGTTACATACGTCATGACACGGTGGTGAAACGTTGAACGTACATTGAATGTATGTTGGATGTATGTTCGGCGTATGTTCTCCTGACATTCCCATTATGCCGCGTGGACATTTCCACCGGCTTTAATGTGGGTCAACGTAGTGGAACATAGTGGAACGTAGTGGAACGTAGTGGAACGTAGTGGTACGTAGTGGAACATAGTGGAACGTAGTGGAACGTAGTGGAACGTAGTGGAACGTAGTGGAACGTAGTGGAACGTAGTGGAACGTAGTGGGACGTAGTGGGACGTAGTGGAACGTAGTGGAACGTAGTGGAACGTAGTGGAACGTAGTGAGCAGCATTCGACTAACGTCTGTTTAATGTCATTGACGTTTGCCGAACGTGTACAGAACGTACGCCAAACGTAAACCCTTAGGTTCGAGTTACGTCATAAGTTTTGAACAGGGTCAAAACCTTGACGCGCGCCGACGTAACACGACGTAACACAACGTAGCTCGACGTCAGTCTAATGTCATTCTGACATCATACGTCAATGTAATGACGAAACGTGAGCACATCAGACTTACGTTGGCTCATTATGTTGTCGTGTGACAGGGGTATAAGTTAGACATATAGGTTCAAATTCAAATAAGTGTTTTGCTTTTGAAAATTTGATACTTTTTATCGGACCATGCAACTTTAACTGTTAGAATCAAAGTTACTTCAAGTTACTCCTCTCTCCCTTCTCTCTCTCTCTGTATGTCTCTCTGTGTCTCTCCTTCTCTGTCGCTCTCTCTACCTTTACACATGCTGCTACACACAATCACTTACACTGTAAGTGAAGTTACAGGGACCTACGCGCTGACCCGCAAGAACAACATACAGCATGGTTGGTTGGTTGTTGGAATGTTTATGTCCTGGCAACATCTAAGGTCATATCAGGATGTGTACCAACTTGTGACAGTGCACACTCATGGCGACTTAATAGCATTGCACCGCCAGGAGACCAGGCCACCAGTACCATAACCCAATTTCCCACTCAGTCACATTATCCTGACACTGAGCTAACCAGTCCTTGCCCTATCCTATTAATGCTGAGCTCCAAGCTAGAAAGTGACAAGTATCAATTTCATAAGTCATTTGTTTGACTTGACTGGGAAGCGAACTCCCGATCTCCTGCACGGGAGGCCTGCGCTCTGCCGATTCGGCTACCGCGTCTGGATTCAACTGGAGAGGATTCAGGGGGAGGCAACAATAACCATGCACGCCCCACTTCAGCATTAGGGAGGTTTAAGGGAGGGGGCGTGGTAATAACACCTCGCGCCACCTGGTGGCAACTCAGGGGCCACTTCCGCCAATTACTGTATGTGTCAGATAGTTAATTGTCCGCTTAAGACCCACTCGCTCCCACGCATATATAGTTGTGCGTGCGCAATAGAGGAAACAAGGAAAATTGGCCTAAATAGGTGGTGAAATGGCCGAATGGGTTGAGCGCCCGGCTTCCGTTATACTAGGTTGTGGGATTTGAACCCACGGGTTTAAAGTATGGTCCAGTCAAGCCAATTGTCGCTACTTAGCCTGGCACTTGGTATTACTAGGATAGGGCAAGGAGCAGTGGAATGAAGAAGAACCCAATTGTCAGTGATTGAAATTTCCCTTGCTTAATCAACTAATGTGACAATTATCTCTCTCTCCATATATATAGTTTGAAAGTTTTGAAAGTGAGCAGAGTGACAGTTGGCCCCCCCAATGTAGAGGAAGTGGGCAGTAGAGAATACCCGCCCCGCAATGAAAAAGATGGAAGTTAAGGGGGTTAGAGAGAAACATTAAGGGGCTGCCATTATTTATATCCACATAATAAATGTATAATACATATATATATAGTTGATACAGTAGTTAGCCTAATAAATATATTAATATAGAATATTTGCTTATTTATGCAGTTCATGTGATGACAATATTATTTATGCTCCAGTTTTATAGTCTGGTTTTGCCTCGCTTTGAATATATAGTCACACCCCGTTTGGCACTTTAGATATTTTCCGTACAGCATTAAGCGAATCACCGCTAGGCATGGTCATTATAACATGGCATGAAAGTATGCACCATTCTAAATACAGTAAAACCTCTCTAA
This sequence comes from Branchipolynoe longqiensis, assembly GCA_030323885.1. Classification (NCBI taxonomy): domain Eukaryota; kingdom Metazoa; phylum Annelida; class Polychaeta; order Phyllodocida; family Polynoidae; genus Branchipolynoe; species Branchipolynoe longqiensis. The sequence goes on from CM059186.1 coordinate 40,768,822, forward strand.
ATCGACCGACCTTGGGACCGACTATAACGTATAAGTGGTCCATTTAGTGAGGTGGTCGGTTTAGGGAGTTATAATATGTTTGCAATGGTATTGTTGGGACCCAAATAAAGCGATTGATATAGGGGAGTGGTCGATGTGTCGATGTGATCGGTTAGGGAGGTTTTACTGTATTTAGATAAATATAGGAGGTTGAGTAGGTATTGTCAGGACAACACAGAACTAATGCATTAAATGATATTGTCCGTTTTGATATGACCTTAGATGTTGTCAGGGTGTAACACTCCAACAGCCAACCAACCACATGATACCTTACTGTATTTAGATAAATATAGGAGGTTGAGTCGGTATTGTCAGGACAACACAGAACTAATGCATTAAATGATATTGTCCGTTTTGATATGACCTTAGATGTTGTCAGGGTGTAACACTCCAACAGCCAACCAACCACATGATACCTTACTGTATTTAGATAAATATAGGAGGTTGAGTCGGTATTGTCAGGACAACACAGAACTAATGCATTAAATGATATTGTCCGTTTTGATATGACCTTAGATGTTGTCAGGGTGTAACACTCCAACAGCCAACCAACCACATGATACCTTACTGTATTTAGATAAATATAGGAGGTTGAGTCGGTATTGTCAGGACAACACAGAACTAATGCATTAAATTATATTTTCCGTCCTGATATGACCTTAGATGTTGTCAGGATGTAAAACTCCAAGAGCCAACCAACCACATGATATTGTAATGTTGTGAATAAAACGGATGAGTAGGTAAACCAGCCTCATTGGTTGATTGTTTTATAGTTGAACAGCCAGTCGCTGCATGTTCATGGGTTTGTTTGTTGTTGTTTTACGTCCTAGCAACATCTAAGGTCATATCAGGATTGGTACCGACTTGTGAGAGTGCGCACTCATGGCGACTTCATAGTGCTGCCCCACTGGGAAATGAGGATTCCAGCACCATAATGCAATATCCCACTGAATCACCATTATCCTGACACATAGCTAACCAGTCCTTGCACTATCCTATTAATGATGAGTGCCATTTATCATATAAAAAAGTTGGTTAAACCAAATTTGGTTAATCCAAAGTATCGGTTAATCCAAACAAAATTGTCGGCCCCAGGCCACTTCCGGTAGTGTTAAACCAAACTTTCATGTGGTTTTAAGGTCAACTGAGACTTAAAAAAACAATAATCATAGTGTCCACATACATTGTACATTCATAATGCACCCCCGTTTTTGCCAAAGCCAGGTCAAAGTCAAAGCTTGGTTAAACCAATGATCAGTTAATCCAAACAAATTTCTAGGGTCCCTTCAAGTTTGGTTTAATGCGGTTATACTGTATGTGTAATACCTTTATTATCGAACAGGATTTGCATTTTAGTTATAAAAAAAAAGACCCCCAAAAAAGAAAAGTATATATACCACATCCTCACATCACATATTCTGCATGTGTAGTTATCCTTTGGGTTTTCGCTCTTTTTTTTTGTAGCTTACATTTGTTGATTTTTTTATGGGGACATTATTTTCATTGGTCTTTCTCATTCCACTGCAACCAGATGTGTGACGTGTTGCTTACTAGCCTGGCACTTGGCATTAATAGGATAGGGAAAGGGCTGGTAAGCTCAGTATCAGGATAATCGGACTGAGAGGGAAATATCAGATTATGATGCCGGCAGCCTGGTCTCCCAGTTGGGAAGCACTATAAGATCACCAGTCGGTACCCATCCTGATATGGACCAGACGGGATCGCCGAACGTGTTGGTAGACCATGGGATCGTGGGTTCGAACCCTGGTCGAGTCAAACCAGTGACTTAAAAATTTATACTTGTTGCTTCCTAGCCAGGTGCTCGGCATTATTAGGATAGGGCAAGGACTGGTTGGCTCAGTGTCAGGATAATGTGACTGAGTGGGATATCAGGTCATGGTGCTCCACCTGGTAGGAAATGCCTGTCAGGACCTTGGACGAAAAATCTCCCCCACCAAGACCAAGATCATGCACATGTTCAGAGGTCAACCACTTCACCCCCTCTACCTAGATGGATCCCCTATCGAATGGGTCTCCACCTTCGACTACCTAAGTACCCGTCTAGACCGAGACCTTAACACCAGAATGACCAACAGACTCCTTCTCATGAAGAGGATCTCTGGCTTCTCCTGGGGTGGCCTGGTCTCCCAGTGGGGCAGCACTGTAAAGTCACCATGAGTGCACACTGTCACAAGTCGGTACCCGTCCTGATATGACCTTAGATGTTGCCAGGTCGTAAAACTCCAACAACCAACCAACCATGTATAGTTATCCTTTTTTTTTGTCTTTTTTTTGTTTGTATCTTACATTCGTTGATTTTGAAGGGGGCATTGTTTTCAATCGCTGACACATCATACTCGTTTTCTCATTCAACTGCTCTTTGCTCCTAGTAAGTTAGCATAACAAGTTGTTGACTAAAGATGACAACTGTGCGGCTGTTCGGTGGTAAGACGGCATGAATGAGCACTTCTCACCAGATTTGTTGTTGGTGCTGGGAAACGTCACGTTCTGCGAGTTGGGAGGGCCGGGGAAGGGGGGGGGGCGGTGAGGAGGGAGGCTGGGAGAAGGGGAGGGGTAGAGGGGAGGGTCGGAGGGAGAGGGGTAGGGGGTAGGGGGTAGGGGAGGGGGTAGTGAGATCTGTGTAATGGGAACACGTAACAACAAGCCTAATTCAATGCCCGAGTGCCAGCCCTACATCACTCATGATTGACACATCGTTAGGCGCAGGCCCGCCTAAATGTCGCCTTAGGCTGTGTGTGTGTGTGTGTGTGTGTGTGAAAGAGAGAGGCAGAGTGTGTGTGTGAGAGAATGTGTGTGTGTCGGATGATTGGTTGGTTGTTGAACTTTTATGTCCTGGCAACATCTAAGGTCATATCAGGATGGGTACCGACTTGTGAGAGCGCGCACTCACTTTATGGTGTTGCCCCACTGGGAAATCTGGCCCCCGGCACCATGACTTGATATCCCACTCAGTCACATTATCCTGACACTGAGCTCACCACTCCTTGCCCTATCCTATTAATACCGAGCGCTAGGCTAGGGAGCGACAAGTATCAATTTGATAAGTCATTGCTTTGTCTCGACCGGGAAACGAACTCCCGACCTGCCGCACGCGAGTTCTGCCCTCTACCGATTGGGCCACCGCCCCCCGTCTGTGTGTGTGTGTGTGTGTGTGTGTGTGTGTGTGTGTGTGTGTGTGTGTGTGTTAGGTGCGTTTGTGTGTGGTGGTGGTGGTGATGGGTGGAAGATCATGTCCTGTCACCAGGGACCCAGTCACCTCGCCACCCTTTTCCTGAGCCATTCAAAATGGCTGCAGAGCACTTGACGCGCAGTCGCAGTGACCTCCCGGTGCGCTTCCGGTGTCGCGGGGGGGGGGGGCAGGGGGGTAGAATCCCCGCGGGCGGAAGCTGCGCAGGGCAGTCAGCGTCTTCACCCGCCCATTCAGCCAGCGCCGGCCATTGTGGCGGATGTAGCTTTATTTCGAAACTGAAGGGTCTTTATTTTCCTTCTCCATTTCACGCCTGGACGTCGGCAGAGCAGCTACATATAATTATTGCCACTTTAACGACGTAATCCCTTCGTCAGCCAGCACAAAAGGCCGCAATGAGTGGGGAGGGGGTACGGGGGGAGGGGGGGGGGGAGTAGGAGGTGGGGGTGGGAGTAGGGGTGTGTGGATAGGGGGTTGTCAGGATGTGGGCTAGGTGGGATGCAAGTCTCACTTGCTCGGTGTAAAGGAATAATATTGCCCCTAGAATATTTTTTTAAGTTTTAGTTTGATTTAAGAGATGTCACCTGTTATGATATTGAATTTGAAACAAAATAACAATTTATTTGACAAAATGATTCTAATATTAAGGAAGATATGAAGTTGTTACTTAACCAGCGCTTCCCGAAGGAATACAAGCACCAGGGAACCGGGGAGTGATGGAGGAGGGACGGGGGGGGGGGGATCTTTTACCAGTATAATGCTGCCTCTCCAGTCTAATAATATTTCGCGTTATGTTTGTTTGTTTGGGGTTTACATCCTGGCAACATCTAAGGTCATATCAGGATGGGTGCTGACTTGTTTGGTTTGGTTTGATTGTTGGGAGTTTTGCGTCCTGGCAACATCTAAGGTCATGTCAGGATGGGTGCTGACTTGTTTGGTTTGGTTTGTTTGTTTGGGGTTTACATCCTGGCAACATCTAATGTCATATCAGGATGGGTGCTGACTTGTTTGGTTTGGTTTGATTGTTGGATGTTTTACACCTTGGCGACATCTAAGGCCATATCAGGATGGGTGCTGACTTGTTTGGTTTGGTTTGATTGTTGGGAGTTTCATGCCTTGGCGACATCTAAGCCCATATCAGGATGGGTGCTGACTTGTGATAGTGCCCACTCATGGCGACTTTATAGTGCTGCCCCATTGGGATTCCAGGTTGCGGGCACCACGATCTGATATTTTCCACTCAGTCAGATTATCCTGATACTGCGCTAACCAGTCCTTGTAACGCCAATCGCCAGGCTAGGCAGCGACAAGTATCAATTGTGTAAGTCATTGGTTTGACTCGGCCTGGTTTTTTGCCCACAATGAATGCCTGGTATGCAATGTATTTCTTTTGGTGCTGGGGTCGTTAAACAAACAAACAAAGCAGTGCACATCACACTAGCACCTCATGCTGCCGTTTTGTTCGTGACTGGCAGTGCGTGTGGTGTGATGGGAATTTGACACCATGGTTACAATGGGAAGGATGTAGTCTCCTCCCATGACAATGCTAAGACTCTGGACGAACCTATTTGATTAAAGCTGCATAGTCGATGAAACATCAAATTTTTCAAAACCAAAATAATTATCTAGATTTGATTCAGACCCATCTCCCTTCTCCAATCCCTCGGGAAAGTTAGTGAAAGAATCGTCCTCGCCCATCTCCAGATGGTCACAGAAGACCACACCACTGGCCTACCAGAGGAGGTCATTGGCTACCAAGGAGGACGAGGCACCCAGCATGCCGTCACCACCCTCATCGAGAGCATTTCCTATGGCCTCAGTAATGGACACGAGACAGCAAACCTGTTCATTGACCTCGAAAAAGCCTTTGAGCTTATCGACCACAATGTGGTACTGACATCCATGGCTGATCTTGTCATCGCTGGTCGCCCTCTTGCCCACGTCCGAAATTACCTCCAGAACAGGCTAGCAGGGTACGTGTCCATGGCACCTCTTCTCCCTACCTCCAACTAAAAAATGGCGTACTCCAGGGTACAGTGTTCAGCCCCCTCCTCTTCAGTGCAGTGATGGCATCTCTTGTGAGGAGGGTTAAGCAAGACCTAGACACCCAAGAGATCACAGACACAACAATAGTCTGCTACGCAGATGACATCGCCATCACCTGCTCCCATACGATCAACACACAGGATCTGGCTGAGCAGGTGCTCCACCTGGTAGGAAATGCCTGTCAGGACCTTGGAAGAAAAATCTCCCCCACCAAGACCAAGATCATGCACATGTTCAGAGGTCAACCACTTCATCCCCTCTCCCTAGATGGATCCCCTATTGAATGGGTCTCCACCTTCAACTACCTAGGTATTCGTCTAGACCAAGACCTGAATATGAAAGCCCTCTGCCACCACCTGGAAACCAGAATGACCAACAGAGTCCTCCTCATGAGGAGGATCTCTGGCTTCTCCTGGGATGCCCCGGATGGTGTACTCGCACTGTTCTACTGCCAGGCAGTCTGCTCCCTCTTCGACTACACCGCACCCACATTCGCTCTCACAGCCCTCGCAGATATCATCAACAATGTCGGTTGCCCAGACCCTGACACCGAGGACTAGCAGGCCCCACCTCATCAACATACCTGACTTGACACCGCTCCAACTAACCACTAATTTTCACAAACAACTAACAGGTAACCCCACCCACTGCCTAACTAATTCCATCCTCACTTCAATTCTTCCTCTGGCCTTGGCCGGACTTACTGTGCATACCGGTGAATCTGGAGGGACTGAAGTTTGGATCCTGGTTGAGTGAAACCAGTGACTTATAAAATAAGTACCTGTTGCTGCTTGGCGCTTGGCATTATGAGGTCAGGACAAGGACTGGGCGCACAGTGTCAGGATAATGTGTCTGTGTGGGACATCAGGTCATGGTGCCAGCGGTCTGATTTCCCAGTGGGGCAGTACTATAAAGTCACCATGAGTGCACACTGTTACAAGTCAGTGTATGTCTTGGTGTGGCCTAGGGTCTTACTGGGGCGTAAAACTACACCAAACACCCAGCCTCCCCCAGCCCTCTCAGAGGACAGGTTGGGCTCTTCGGCTGCCTTTTTCCTTCCTCCCCTCCCCTGCCCCAATTTCTCTGACCACTACCCATCGGAAGCCAACTCCCAACCACATGGGCCCGCTTTCAGCGGTGCCCACACAGTGCTGCAGAGTTGCAGTCTTCAGCACACCATGCGACTGAAAACTCCCCCAAAACAATAGCTTTGATTTTACGTATCCAAATTAGATACTTATGCACTTATAACACATTCCTGGTCCTACACCCTCCCCTCTTCGGCCACGCTATTTCTATGCACCTCTGGGTAACCTGGGAAACTTGCCTAAATAGCTTTATTTATTCCCCATCCATCAAGCTGGCCAGTGCATAGGAAGGAAGGAAGGAAGGAAGGATGGAAGGAAGGAAGGAAGGAAGGAAAGGAGGGAGGATGACAATTTTTTTTGTGTGTGATGAATTTAATTACCTTGCTCATAACGGATAAGTGTGTTAGCACTTGTTTTCACTCCTGGGTAGCACTAATCCAATTATATTTATATCTTTTGAATGTTGTACATGAGTTGGCAGAATCGATAGGTGGATTAGAATTCACTGTTCTTGTCTCTTTTGAAGGGACAAATTAGCCGAGAAGCTGCACACACTGATCAGACTGCGTCCCGATATGTTGTTAGGACGTAAAGCAACAATAAATAAGCAAAGTGGGCAGACTCGGGCACCATCAGACTGTCTGCTGTAGCCGGCCTTTCTGCTGTTAAAGCTGGAAATGACAACCTCACCTGGCCGACACTCCCCACTCCCCCATCTCCTCGCTACCAACACCCACTCCCCAATCCCCCTCACACCACCCATATCCCACTCCCCACTCCCCACTCCCCACTCCCCACTCCCCACTCCCCACTACCCACTCCCCACTCCCCACTCCCACTCCCCACTCCCCACACCCCACTCCCCACTCCCCCTTTCCTCTCTCCCCCTTCCCCACCCCCAGTCATTCCTTTTCTCTTCTCCCCATAACCTTATCCTCTCCCCCATCATCCACTCTCCCCAGTCTCTATCCCGTTCTCGCCCTCCTCCTGTCCCTTCCCGATCCCTATCCCCTCCCTTCCACTTCCCCTCCGCCACCCCTGCCCCTACGTCCTACCCCCTTATCTATGCCCCGCACTGCCCTGCACCCTCCTTTACCCTTCACATTCCCCTACCTTTCTCCCCCCTATCTCTCTCTCCCATCTGTCCCTCTCCCCTTCCCGTTCTTCCTCCTCCTTCCCCTCCCCATCCCCTCCCCTCTTCCTCCCGCTTTTTTCCCCCCTCGCTTCCCCCTGCCCTAACCCCTCCGCCTCACCTCCCCCCCCCGCCTTACCTCCCCCTCCCCTCCCTGCCCCTCCCTCGGCCCCTCCTACCCCTCCCCGTTCCTCCTTCCTCCCCCTCCGCTCCATTTCCTCCCATCCCTCTCCTCCCCCTTCCTCCTCCCCTCCCCTACCCCTTTACCGCAGCCCTCACCTCCACTCCCCCCCCATTCCATCCCCCACCTGCGCCCCATACACCACACTGGCCTCGCTTTGATGACGGCTCATTTGGGACGCGGCAAACACAGCTCCTGCATGACGGACGTAACGAGGCGCCCATTGTGTCCCCCTATACGGCCTGATTCAATTTGTAAACTCCCCGGGCTCGGCGCCTAAATTCTCCATCGGGCCGCCCTGGCCGGTAGGCGGGCGTGGATCGGGAGCCCCCCGAGGCCCCGTGCTGGGTGGGCGGTGGATTACACGGTCAATAGGCGAGAACTCACCCCCCCCCCCACATCCCCACCCCCTCCCCTGTTGCTGGATCATCATGTGACGGCAGCAACCCTGCTGGACACCAGGTGATTGTTGGGTGGTGCTGTGTGAGGGGGCGGGGGGTGTAAGGGGGGGGGGTCATACTGTGGCAACCTGCTGTTCAGTAGGCTATTTTAGGTTGGCATTCTGACTACATATTGTTTCGCTGTTTTTACACAAATAAGGTGGTATCATTTCCTAATATGGAGCTCTGGTTGGTTTATTTTAATTTTATATATTTGTTTTCTTTTATTCATTTATTTATTCATTCATTTTGTTGTTGTTGTTGTAAACATACATCTAAGTAATCTAACATAATACATTATAATACAGTAGTACCTGTCTTCAGTTACTCCAGTGATCGGTGTGTTTGTTTGTTTGTTGTTTCACTTCCTAGCAGCATCTAAAGTCATACCAGGATGGCCACTGAGAGACCAGGCTGCCAGTACCATGACCCGATGACCCACACAGTCATATTATCCTCATACTGTGCTAACCAATCCTGGTCCGGTCCTATTAATGCCTAGCGTCAGGCCAGGTAGCAAGAAGTATTAACTTTGTGAGTCATTGGTTTGACTCGGCTGGGATTTGAACTCCCTACCTTCCACACGGGAAGCCTGTACTCTACCGATTCGGCCACCGCGTGCGGTCTTAGCAGATTTCGCAGAACCAGTGATCGGCGAACCTTTGCCATGTCTAGATTAGTAAAATGTACAAACCTTTTTTGGTCTAATTTGTTTGTTTGTTGTTTTATGTCCTAGCAACATCTAAGGTCATATCAGGACGGGTACCGACTTGTGACAGTGCACACTCATGGCGACTTTATAGTGCTGCCCCACTGGGAAAACAGGCCACCAGCACCATGACCTGATATCCCACTCAGTCACATTATCCTGACACTGAGCCAACCAGTCCTTGCGCTATCCTAATAATGCCAAGCGCCAGGCTAGGAAGCGACAAGTATCGATTTTTAGGTCATTGGTTTGACTCGACCAGGATTCGAACCCATGGTCCCAATCTCCCAAGACAGGAGACGGACGCTCTACTCATTCGGCCACCCCGTCTCGTTCGCTTTTTGTCTAATTTAGCCGTTCGTCTAATGACAGGACAGCTATTATGTGAGAACCGGAAGCTGTGGCCCAATCGGTAGAGCGCAGGCTTCCCGTGCAGAATGTCGGGAGTTCGAATCCTGGTCAAGTGAAACCAATGACTTTTTAAATTGATACTTGTCACTTCCTATCCTGGCGGTCGGCATTATTAGGATAGGGAAATTACTGGTTGGATCAGTGTCAGGATAATGTGATTGAGTGGGATATCATGTCAGGGTGCTGCTGGCCTGGTCTCCCAATGGGGCAGCACTATTAAGTCACTAGTATGAGTGTGCACTGTCTCAAGTTGGTACCCATCCTGATACGACCTTAGATGTTGCCCGGATGTAAAACTCCAACAACCAACCATATATGTTACAAGTTTAAAGCCGCACTCTGCATGGACTTTAAAGCTTTCTCCTGCAGAGGGCTATTTGGGTCTTTGGCCCTTATAACTAAGGGCTTAGAATAATAACAAATGAATTTGAATGAGTAAACAATTTATTGAAGTAAACAATGCAAGCTATAAAATATATAACTATCACAATCAATTTGAGATCATTGTAGTGACATATTTTATAGGAGTCAATTTCATTTGAGTCAACATGGATGTCACCTTTGTTATGTTATGTTAGACGACCACAGTCAAGGTGATGGATGGTGTCGACATGGTGGACACCGCTGAGATTGAATGTTGTCAACATAGTGGTCATCGCTGACATCACAGTCCCAATCGTAGTCCCAACCAATGTCATATTCACTGCCATTTAAGACTCTGTTGTCAAAATTTGTTTGCAAAAACACAGACAAACAAACAAACAAACAAACAAAAATACACATCCATTTATATTGACATGTTTGTGTTTGTTGTTGATTTACATCCTAGCAACATATCATATCAGGACGGGTACCGACTTGTGACAGTGCGCACTCATAGCAACTTTATAGTGCTGCCCCACTGGAAGACCAGGCCGCCATCACCATGACCTGATATCCCACTCAGTCACATTATCCTGACACTGAGCCAACCAGTCCTTGCCCTATCCTAATAATGCTGAGCGCCAGACTAGGAAGTGACAAGTATCAATTTTTAAGTCATCGATTTGACTCGACCAGGGTTCGAAGCCACGACTCCATGATCTACCAACACGGGAGACGGACGCTCTAACTCATTCGGCCATCCTGTCAGATCCCTATATTTACATAGATTAGTATTACCTGCATCTATGTACATAGACTTACCCATATCCATCACCTCAACGCACCCCCCCCCACACACACACACCCCGGCGCCACCACACACTCTCACCACCTCTCCAACCTGCTACAGTAGCTACTTTTTCTTTCCCACATTCAATTTGTTATTTCGCCTACAAAAAAAGAAGAGAAAAAGGTGCGCCCGACTGACTATATATATCGCCACTTTCACCTTCTGAGTCAAATTAGAGAGAAATTAGATAGACGGTGCATGTAAGTAGCACATGGGCGCTGCCGGCGGGGGGGGGGGGGGGGGGGAGGGAGGGTGGAGCTGCGCTGAAAGGGGCTTGTCATTACCAACTCTTCGACAGCTGACCCGGGCCCGGGGGCAACACCCACCAGTCGCAGCCGAGGCTCCGGTTTCCGGGTATAACGGGGTCGGGGGTGGGGGGGGGGGGGAGAGGATGGGCGGGGGTGGGACGGACGTATGGAGGGGCGGGGATGAGCGGGTGGGACGGGAATGGGAAGGGGTGGGGATGGAAAGGGGAGGGGAGTGGTGTGGGTGAGGGGGGGGGGGGCGGGGACGAGGAAGGAAGGGGGCAGACATGTCGGGAAGGAATGAGGATGGACGGGGATGGATGGGAGTGCAGGGGAGGGGCGGGGGTCGGGACGGGGATGGGGGGTGGGAAGGGAACAGGAAAGAGTGTGGATGGGATGGGCGGGAGAGGCGGGTGAGGGAGGAGGGGGAGGTGGTGAAGTGAGGGTGAGGCAGCATGAAGTCTAGCAAGATGGGGAAGAAGGAAAGTAGACAGGCAGGGGGAACGGGAGCGGGGGCAGGGGGGGAAGAATGGGATGCGGGGAAGGCGGGAAAGGAGATGTGGGGAGGGGGGGGATATGTGGGAGAGGCGGGGAGGGGCGGAGTCGGGGAGGCGGGGGGGGCGGGAGGGGGCGGGAGAGGGGCGGGGGGGAGATGTGGGGAGGGGCGGGGAAGAGGTGGGGGAGAGGGAAGGGCGGCGGGGAGGGGGCGGGAGGGGCGGGGAGGGGCGGGGAGGGCGGGGAGGGCGGGGTATGTGGGGAGAGGTGGGGGGGAGGGGGAAGTCGGGGAGGTCGCGGAGGGGGCGGGAGAGCGGGTAGGGTTGGGGAGCATTTGGGAGATGTGGGGAGGGTCGGGGATACGTGGGGAGAGGCGGGGAAGTCGGGGGAGGGCGGGAGGGGCGGGGAGGGGGAGGGAGGGAGGGTTAGGGAGTTGTGGGGGGAGTTTGGGGAGTGGGAGAATTGAGAAGGGGTGGGAAGGGGAGGTCTGGGGAGTGGCGGGGCGGGGCGAGGAGGGGCGGGGAGGGGCGGGCGGGGCGGGGAGGGGTGGGGGAGGGGCGGCAATGAGCGAGGGCTAGAGAGGGTGAAAGAGGTGGGTGTCCCCCGGGCCTCAGGCTTCCGGTTTCCCCCTGTTTGATGAGAAGATTGGCCTGTCAGGGGGAGAAGTCATTGGGTGTTGAGGAGCAAGGTTTGATGGCGAGACGGGGAGTTGCGGGAAAGTGGGAGGGGTGAGGTGGGTGAGTGGGTGATTGGGTGATTGGGAAGTATCAGGGGCGCAGGGGTCGGGGGTATGTTGAAGGGGGGTTTAGGGGAGCGGTGTGGTGAGGTTTGTAGTGGTGTGTGGTGGTTTGTAGTGGTGTAGTGTGATTGTGTAATGGTGTGTGGTAGTTGTCTAGTGGTGTAGTTTTGTAGCGGCGTGGTTGTGTAGGCGTGTGTGGTGGTTTGTAGTGGTGTATTTGTGTCATAGTGTTTTGTGGAGGTTTGGTGTGGTGTAGTGTGATTGTGTATTGGTGTGTGGTAGTTGTCTAGTGGTGTAGTTTTGTAGCGGCGTGGTTGTGTAGCGGCGTGGTTGTGTAGGCGTGTGTGGTGGTTGTGAAATGGTGTGCTCTGGTTCACTGTGGTGTCTGGTGGTTTGTACTGGTCTGTTGTGTTTGTTTTCATGTGGTTTTGTGGTTGGTTTGTGTGTGGTGTTGTGTATTGGTGGTGTGTATGGTGTGGTTGTGTATGTTGTGTATCGATGTGTTTGCATAGTATTGTGGTTTTGTATTGGGGTGATGTGTTTGTGTAGTGGTGTGTTGTGGTTTGTAGTGATGTGTGGTGGTTGTGTATTGGTGTGTGGTGGTTGTGTATTGGTGTGGTATGGTTGTGTATCGATGTGTTTGCATAGTGTTGTGGTTGAGTATTGGTGTGATGTGCTTGTGTAGTGGTGTGTTGTGGTGTGCTGTGGTTTGTAGTGATGTGTGGTGGTTGTGTATTGGTGTGTGATGGGTGTGTATTGGTGTGGTATGGTTGTGATTCGATGTGGCTGCGAAGTGGTGTGGTTGTGTATTCGTGTGGTCTGGTTGTGTATCGATGTGGTTGCATAGTGTTGTGGTTGTTTATTGCTGTGCTGTGCTTGTGTAGTGGTGTGTTGTGGTTTGTACTGGTGTGTGGTGGTTGTGTATTGGTGTGTGGTGGTTGTGTATCGATGTGGTTGCGTAGTGGTGCGGTTGTGTAGTGGTGTGTGGTAGTCGTGTAGTAGTGTGTTGTGTTTGTGTGGTGGTGTGTTGTGCTTGTGTACTGGTGTGTTGTGCCTGTGAAGTGGTGTGTAGTGGTTGTGTGGCGGGGTGTGATTTTGTAGTGGTGCATGGTGTTTTGTGCAGCGGTGTTCTGTGGTTGTGTAACAGTGTGGTTGTGGACTGATGTTTTGTGTGTGTAGTGGTCTGCTGTGATTGTGCAGTGGTGTGGTTGTGTAGTGATGCATGCTGGTTGTGTATCGGTGTGTTGGGGTTATGTGGTAGTGCGTTGTGGATGTGTAATGATGTGCTGTGGTTGCGCAGTTGTGTGGTATGGGTGAGTAATGATGTGAACTGTTTGTGTAGTGGTGTGTTGTGTTTGTGGCATGGTGTGTTGGGTGTAATGTATTATGTTTGTGGTGTGGTGTGTGGTGGTGTGGTGTGTTTATGTAGTGGTGCGCTGTGGTTGTGTAGTAATGTGTTTTGGTTATAATAGTGTGTTGTGGATGTGTAGTGATATCCTTTGGTTGTGTATTGGTGTGTTGTTGGTGGGTAGTGACGTGCACCGGTTGTGTCATGGTGTGGTAGTGTTATACTATGGTAGTAGTGTGCTGGAATTCTGGTGGTGTTCTGGTGGGGTTATGTTCTGGTGGTGTTCTGGTGGGGTTATGTTTTGGTACGATAGTGTATTGGTGTCCTGGTACTGTGGTGTTGTGGTGTGATGTGACAGTGTAGTGATGTGCCAGTGTGATGGTGTGACAGTGTGGTGATGTGACAGTGAGGTAACGTGACAGTGTGATGTTGTGACAGTGTGATGATGTGCCAGTGTGGTGGTGTGACAGTGTGGTGATGTGACAGTGATGTGATGGGAAAGTGTGGTGGTGTGACAGTGTCACGAAGTGATAGTGAGGTGAAGTGACAGTGTTATGGTGTGACAGTATGGTGGTGTGACAGTATAGTGGTGTGACAGTGTGGCAGTGTGACAGTGTGGTGGTGTGACCAGTGTGGTGGTGTGACAGTGTTGTGGTGTGACAGTGTGATGTTGTGACAGTGTTGTGGTGTGACAGTGTGGTGTTGTGACAGTGTTGTGGTGTGACAGTATGGTGGTGTGACAGTGTAGTGGTGTGACAGCATGGCGGTGTGACAGTGTGGTGGCATGACAGCATGGTGGTGTGACAGTGTGGTGGCATGACAGTCTAGTGGTGTGACAGTGTGGCAATGTGGCAGTGTGGCAGTGTGATGTTGTGACAGCGTGGCGGTGTGACAGTGTGGTGGCGTGACAGCATGGCGGTGTGATAGTGTGGTGGCATGACAGTCTAGTGGTGTGACAGTGTGGCAGTGTGACAGTGTTGCGGTGTGACAGTGTGTTGGTGTGAAAGTGTGGTTGTGTGACAGTGTGGTGGTGTGACATTGTGGTGGTGTGACAGTGTGGTGGTGTGACAGTGTGGTGGTGTGACAGTGTGGTGGTGTGACAGTGTGGTGGTGTGACAGTGTAGCGGTGTAACAGTGTGGTCTTGTGACTGTGTGGAGGTAGGGAGTGTGTGATGTGATCTGTGTGTGCAGAGAGAAAGAAGCAAGTTCTGCTCCTATTTTCTCCCACACAACTCTCTCCCCCTCTGCCCCTCCACCACCACCATGACCCCCCCCCCTCTCACCCCCCCCCCCCCGCAACATACGCACTTACACCCACTCACCGCTCCCCAGTCGCCCCAGCCCTCGGGCTGGTGGAGCGGCGCCTGACACCGCGTTGTTGTAATGAATAGTGTTGTAAACATGTTCATAATGAGTGTTCCTTTTGGGCCTTCGTTTATCTATAGAAGCGATATGTGCTGATGTCCGCGGTGCGGAAGGAGGTCGGGACACGACGGGGCGGGGCGGGGCGGGGCGGGGCGGGGCGGGGCGGGGCGGGGCGGGGCGGGGCGGGGGGGCGGGGCGGGGGGGGCGGGGGGGGCGGGCGGGGCGGGGGGGGGCGGGGCGGGGCGGGGCGGGGCGGGGGCGGGCGGACGGGGGGGGGGGGGCGGGGAGGGGGGGGGGCGGGGGCGGGGCGGGGGGCGGGGCGGGGGGGCGGGCGGGGCGGGGCGGGGCGGGGCGGGGCGGGGCGGGGCGGGGCGGGGCGGGGCGGGGCGGGGCGGGGCGGGGCAGACCTGTGTAGCCTACATGGCCGCGTGAACAACTTAAAGTTGCACAGTCCCCATTAAAGCAGCAAGTTTCTTTCTTTTAATGGGGTGTTTTTTGTGGGGGGTTTTAGGGATACAGTAGTTGATTAAAGCCCCACCGGGGAACTAGGCCGCCGCCACCATGACCTGATATCGCACTCAGTAACATTGGCGCATAATTTTGAATTGTGGTTGATTCCGGGGGGAGGGGGAGGGAACCGATGCACTGCCCTGGTGGTGGTTCGGGGGCCTGCATCATTCGGCAGAGTGGCGTTTGAAACTCAACACGAAAAGTTCCACATCCACCCACCACCCTCTTCAAGAAGTACTAGGCTCGGCTCGGGGGTCCTCCACGAGAGTCGGGTTCCCTGCAACTTGACACTGTTGGTTAATTGACCCATTAGACACATATAAATCACTAAAATGTTAATAACTAATTAATTAAACCTTTTCTTTTCCCAAACATGTATGTCCTGCGTTGGCTCCCTCTGTCCGAATCATAATGACACTGAGCCATCCAGTCCTTGACCTATCCTAATAATGCCGAGTGCCAGGCTAGAAAGCGACACGCATCAATTTTTAGGTCCTTGGTTTGACTCGACCAGGATTCGAATGCACAAACTCATGGGTTCAGATCTCCCGTTCTCCCAAAACAGGAGGTGGATGCTCTACTCATTCAGCCACCCCGTCTGGTCATCTAGATTTGATCCTACATACAACTTATGCCAGGTACACACCTACTGTTTGTGCGCACCCACCTACCGTATACGATCTAAAACTGCCCGTTTCGCACACAAAAATCGTGAGGTGTGCGCTCCCCGTGCACACCTAGCGATTGCGATTCCTGACTAAAAACTCAGTTTTAGGGCTAAAACGGGCCGATTACGATTGCGATTCGCGATTCGAAAAATGAATCGGCCCGTTTTCAGTTTTAAGCGAGTCGGGTCGGGTCGAGTCGCGAGTTTTAGTGCACGAATCGTAAACGGTAGGTGTGTACTTGGCATTAGACACAGGTGCACTTATTAAACATGTGTTTCTGCATAGAAGGGTATTCTAGGTTATTTTAATTTGTGTAAACCTGTGTCATACTTTCGATGTGCATGTCAAAATGAATCTGGCATGTTCTCCCTTCAAATATCTCAAAACTTGATCATTTATAAATATAATTAGAATTCAAGCTTATGAATCAAATCAAATAAAAGGTCGCTTATAACAATCCAATTAATAAATTTTAATATGGCAGACCATCGGACTACATAACTTTAATAGTGGTTTTCCACCACCGACCGTCCCACACAGGTGAGAGTGGGAAGAAATACTGCTGTGGCTAGCTCAGCTCTCCTGCTCCATAGAAAAGGGTTTATTACAATTCCATGCACGAACTGGGCCCATAATAACACAGATCACGGTGCCGAGCGAGTTGTAATGGTACTTGTCATCAGCGACATCTAGGATCGGCGAACCTCTGCAAGGTGCAAACATTTTGTCAATATAAAAACTGTTTGTTTCTCATTTTGTTTGACTGCCAGAATGTCAG
Source organism: Branchipolynoe longqiensis (assembly GCA_030323885.1). NCBI lineage: Eukaryota > Metazoa > Annelida > Polychaeta > Phyllodocida > Polynoidae > Branchipolynoe > Branchipolynoe longqiensis. The sequence goes on from CM059186.1 coordinate 40,785,437, forward strand.
AAGAGCATTGGTCTGGATGCAGAGTTGTTCTTTGAAGATAAATATGCGATCATATTCATAATATGAATAAGCTATGCTTAGGACCGACCCCCCGATATAACTACAGCAAAGTATTTTATGATTGCGCGTGTATTGTTTTACTCCACTCGCGGTGTTCGATTTGAAATTCCAGTAATTCAGGTGATCCGAGTTGCAGTCATGATAATCGAATACGGCCATCGTTTCCGCAGAATAAACTATTAATATTGCATTTGTGCATCCATGTTTATGCCAAATTATTCTTTATTCCTATTAATTTTGAATATAATCAAGGTTTGCACTGCACGCATCGGTAAATTCAATGTCAGTGGGCATTTGTTTTACTCTCGACTATATTATTAACCAATCGCTGCATACCGAAGTTCGACGAGCGGTTTGAATTTGCTGGATTTTGATTATTCTGTTATTCAACACGAGTTTACAAATAGTGGCGCCCATATAGGGCGTTTTCCGTTTCCGTTTGCTGGATTTTGGTGATTTCATGTTTCACCTCTATGAGTACAGGTATTGTTTATTCATATATGTACACGTGTTAGTCTTTAGCCTCCCCAGAGGGTGGGTCGGTATCAAAGCTGCATACTTTTTTTCCTTTTTTTTTTGGTGATGGCTTATTTACCCGGTCCATAATGAATAATTCGCACCACGGCTTGTTTTCATCGCTGAACAGCAATAGTCTCAATTTGGTAGTTGCCTTGTCATCTTAGCTATTAGTGGATATCCTTACTTATGTTAGTTTATTTTAGGTGTCACATTTGCGACATTTTGGTATATACCCATGTGCTAGCGTTGTTAGCAGGAATATTCAGTTTACGCTGTGACTTTGTGAGGTCGGGGAATGAGGTCATTTTGAAGAATTGCTAGAAAGCTTCACATTTTCCAAACAGAAGCACTTACCTAGATTTAATGGCGCATATCCAACTCAGCGACTGTGGCAGACGTGATGGCCCAGTCTGTAGAGCGCGGGCTTCCGTTGCAGAAAGCCGGGAGTTCGATTCCCGGCCGAGGCAAACCAATGACTTTCAAAATTGATACTTTTCGTTGTCTAGCCTGGCAATCGGCATTAATAGAAACGGACATGTACTGGTTAGCTCAGTATTATGATAACATGACTGAGTGGGATATCGGGTCCTGGTGCCGGTGGTACTGATATTCCACTACTTATTCCAACGTAGTATATAATATTATATATATATATATATTGTGGACAGGGTAGCCGGATTGGTATGAGTGCTGGCAGGCTTCCCATGCACAAGTTCTGGTTTCGAACCCTGACAGAGTCAAACCAATGACATACAAAAGTCATACTTCTCACTTCCTAGTCTGGTACTTTGTATTAAAGTTGCATAGTCCGATGGTTTTGAATTTCTGTATTTTTTCTGAGATAAATAGATTAGATCGATTACTAGTATCTACTTTACATTAGTTCAAAGTTACTTTTATTTTAAATGGTAAAACTTTTAGATATTTTGAGTGCAAAGTTATAATATTAGTTTTGGTAAGCTTGCCAAAACTCTGACACCATAGACTTCTGCAGTAACAGGTTCTGTTAAATTGACTCAGTATTGCCTTCTACGTAGAAACAAATGCTTAATAATTGCATCACTATCTAACTTAAGTTAGATATGTCAAATCAAATCTAGATATTTGGTTTGGTTTTGAAAATTTGATATTTCATCGGACTATGCAGCTTTAATAAGATAGTGCAAGGACTGGTTCGCTCAGCATCAGGAATGTGACAGTTTGGTGCTGTGACAGTATATCCCACTCAATCACATTATCCATATACTGAGGAAACCAATCCCTGTCCTATATCCCATTAATGCAATGATGAGTTGGAATTTTGAAGGTCATTGGTTTGACTCGGTCAGGGTTTGAACCCATGGCCTCACACACAAGAAGCCAGCCAGTGTTCTTACTGGTTCAGTTATCCCACCCAATGCCTATCTTTTAATGACTGGTAACAACATCAGCTCACTGCGCAGGATACTCTGTGGAAAAGGTCTTATAAGTTATAGACGATTTCCACCACCAACCTGCCTTCTGACAGCGGTGGAAGGAACTAATATTGTGGATAGCAGCTCAATGTGCAGCATGCTCTGTGGAAACGGCCTTATACTTTATAGAGGATTTCCACCCCAACCTGCCCTCTGATGGCCTTGGAATGAACTAACGATGTGGATAACAGCTCAATTTGCATCATGCTCCTCTGTGGAAACGGTCTTATATAGAGGATTTCCACCACCAATTTGCCCTCTGGTGGCCTTGGAATGAACTAACGCTGTGGATAACAGCTCAATTTGCATCATGCTCCTCTGTGGAAACGGTCTTATATAGAGGCTTTCCACTACCAATTTTATCTCTGGTGGCCTTGGAATGAACTAACGCTGTGGATAACACTAACACTGTAACAGTTCAATTTTCATCATACTCCTCTGTGGAAATGGTCTTATATAGAGGATTTCCATCACCAATTTGCCCTCTGGTGACACTGGCAAGAACTAATATTGTAAGTAACAGCTCCGTGGGTGAAGCGACACCTCAAGTGTACATCCTGGTTGGTTATTGGAGTTTTACGACCTGGCAGCATCTAAGGTCATATCAGGATCGGTACCGACTTGTGACAGTGCGCACTCATGGCGACTTTATAGTGCTGCCCCTTTGGGAGACCAATCCGCCAGTACCATGACCTGATATCCCACTCAGGCATGCACTGTCACTCATAATTCGCTACACGTCCTGATGTGACCTCGGGTGTTGCTGGGGCGTGCGGCCCCCCACTCGCGTTTCGCGTGCATGCCGGGATAGCGTGCGGCGTGTCTGTGTGTCGAGGACTGACAACAAAGCCGCTCTAGCTGGTGCGTAAACAATGTAAACAAACGCTGTCAGGTGAACTAATGTCCACATTGCGCTCAGAGGTCACGTGGGCAAGTTGGTCGTGGGCACGGTTTGGTTTAGTACACACACATGCATGCATATATATATATATATATATATATATATATGTGTTTAAATTGTTCACTGGCCTCAAGGTATATATATATATATATATATATATATATGTACAGTATAACCCCATTAAACCAAACTTGAAGGGACCCTAGAAATTTGTTTGGATTAACCGATCATTGCTTTAAGCGAGCTTTGGCTTCGACTTTGACTTGGCTTTGGCAAAAACAATGGTGCATTATGAATGTAATATACAATGTGTGTGGACACTTTCATTACAAGTTTTTCAAGTATATACAGTATAACCCCGTTGAGCCAAGCTTGGTTAACCCAAACAATTGGTTAATCCAAATTTTGTTCCGCGGCCTGGGAAAATACTACCATTTATCATATAAAAAAGTCAGTGGGGTCTCAGATGACCTTATAAACACATGAAAGTTTGGCTTAACCATACTGGAAGTGGCCTAGTGTCCCAACATTTTGTTTGGATTAACCGATAGTTTGGATTAACCGACTTTCGTTTACCAACTTTTTTATATAATAAATGGTAGTATTTTTCCGGGCTGCCGAAAAAAAGTTTGGATTAACCAAACATTTGGTTTAACCGAGCTTGATTTAACGGGGTTATACTGTATATATATTGATATATATATATATATTTATACAGTAAAACCTATCTAAATCGACTGACCTTGGAACCGACTTTAAGTGGTCCATTTAGGGAGGTGGTCGGTTTAGGGAGTTGGAATATGGTAACAATTGTAATGTTGGGACCCAACTAAATCGGTCGATATAGGGGAGTGGTCGATCTGTGGAGGTGGTCGGTTAGAGAGATTTTACTGTATGTATATATATATATATATATATATATATATATATATATATATATGTTTAAATTGTTCAATGGGTTCAAGGTATATACATATATATATATACATACATGCATATATTTATATATATATATATATAATATACAGTATTTACAAATATATACAGTAAAACCTCTCTAACCGACCACCTCCACAGATCAACCACTCGCCTCTATCGATTGCTTTATTTGGGTCACAAACCATCACCCAAACAATACCATTGTAAAGATTTTTTTTAACTCCCTAAACCGACCACTTCTCTAAATGGACCATTTAATGTCAGTCCCATGGTCGGTCCATTTAGAGAGGTTCTACTGTATATCCAACGTTAACCCCTTAAGGCCCAGTCAGACCTTACTGGACTGAGTACCGGACACTACCGGACAAGGAATTTTCTAGTCCGGTGGTGTCCGGTATCAAAATGTACCGAAATGTGTCTAAATGTTGCAAAGGCCCTCGGATGAAAAGGACGCTAAACAGACAATGAACATACATTCACGAATATCCAATGGACGAGAACCAGACAAGAACCGGAGAGCAACCGATGTCAAACGGACAGACCGGACACCAAATGGACACCAACCGGACACCTACCAGACTGTTCATGGATGCACCAAAAACTGATGGACCGAATTCCCGCAGCACCATAAATGGACTCGTCAGGATACAAACCGGACACCTAACGGATGAGTAATGGACATGAAACAGACAAAACGAACTAAACAGACTTAAAATGGACACCAACCGTACACATCAGTCCGGCGTTGTCCGGTACAAGTTTTGTGCATGTTCAAAACTTGTACCGGACACCTCCAGACACCACCAGACAGATAACGGACACGCTGGATGCCAACCGTATATAAACCATACATTTCACCGGACAGTGTCCGTTTTCTATCCGGTTCCTCAATCCGGTGAGGTCTGACTGGGGCTACAGCAATAAAGCTTTTAAATGGTACTTCAAACCGTAAATAAAGTAGGTTATTTGTTTTAAATTGTTGTTCTAAAAAATGTCGGAGACATCGGATTATGCAACTTTACGTATGACGCTTTACGCACAACGATACGTGTCAATGGAATCTCCGCTTAATTCGTTCTTTACGTGCGGCTCACTTTTGAGCTCTGCGAATTACACTTAATCCGAATGGGTCGTGGGGAGGGGGGTTGAGGTGGAGGGGGTTAGGGATGGGAGGGCGTCGGGAGGGCGGGAGGGGGACGCGAGGGCGCGAGGGGGCGCGAGGGGGCGCGAGGGGGCGCGAGGGGGAGCGAGGGGGCGCGAGGGGGCGCGAGGGGGCGCGAGGGGGCGCGAGGGGGCGCGAGGGGGCGCGAGGGGGCGCGAAGGGGCGCGAGGGGGCGCGAGGGGCGCGAGTGGGACGGGAGGGGGGAGAGAGGTGTTGGGGAGAGAGGTGTGGGGGATAGGGAGGGGAGAGGGAGAGAAGAGAGGGAAGGTGGAGATGGAGGGGGGAGAGAGGATGTGTGGAGACGGGGAGGGGAGAGGGTGAGAGTGAGAAGGGGAGAGGGAGGGGAGAGTGTGGAGAGGGGATGGGCAGGGGAGGGCTAAGGGGTAGGGAGGCGTGCGGTAAGGAGTAGGGCGTTTTCAGATTCAGATTCCAATCGTGTGACATTTCCAGCCAGACTTTGTTAGAATTCACGCAGCATTTGAGGAGGCGTAAAATCTGCCTCCGCGCGCATGCGCATGAAGGCAGGCATACACGTAAGACATAAAGAAAGAAAGAACGATGGAAAGAAAGAACGAAAGAAAGACAGAAAGAAAGAAAGACAGAAAGAAAGAAAGAAAGAAAGAAAGAAAGACAGACAGACAGACAGAAAGAAAAAAAATAGAAAAAAGGGGGAAGAAGTAACATAAATCTAGGTTCTGATAGGTACATGGGTGAGAGGACCTATGGAGACACATTGCATATATTACACCACAAGATGGTGTTGGTTCAAGTGTAAAATAACACTTCTCTACATTGCATGTTAGTTTGTTACCTTATACATGCGTGCAGGTGTATATGTGTGTATATATGTGTGTATATATGTGTATATATGTGTATATATGTGTATATATGTGTGTATATGTGTGTATATGTGTGTATATATGTGTGTATGTGTATGTCTATATATGTGCATATGTATATACGTGTATACATGCGTATATATGTGTATATATGTGTATATATGTGTGCAGTGTACATGTGTGTATATATATATATATGTAAACAGTTTGTTAGTTGTTGGAGTTTTATGTCCTGGCAATATCATATCAGGACATGTACCAACTTGTGACAGTGCGCACTCATGGTGACTTTAGCGTGCTACCCAACTGGGAGACCAGGCCACCAGCACCATGACCTGATATCCCATTCAGTCACATTATCCCGACACTGGGTCAACCAGTCCTTGCCCTACCCTAATGATGCCAGGCTAGGAAGCGATAAGTATCAATTTTTAAGTCATCGGTTTGACTCGACCAGGGTTCGAATCCCACGATCTACCAAAATGGGAGACGGACGCTCAACTCATTTGGACATCCCGTCTGGTGTTTATATATATATATATATATATATATATATATATATATATATATATATGGTGTGTTGTCTGTTTTCATATTATGCGCATATATATATATATATATATATATATATATATATATATGCAGTTTAATTGATAATATACATGCTCTAGCGCCCCCCATCCCATCACCAACAACAAAAACCCACAAGCACAGCAAACAAGAAAGACCATAACCCGGGACAGGCACACCCCTCCCGACCCATCCAACTCATTCCAAATATATAAAATGACCTAATATATTTAATGGTCGCTCCGCCCAAAAGAAAATCCCAGAGGCAGCCGCCGAGGGAAGCACTGGAGCCGACGGGAAGGCCGGAGGAGGGAGGAGGTGTGGTGGTGGTGGTGAGGGAGACGGGAGGAGGAGCGAGGAGGTGGGGGGGGGGGTGGGGGGTGCTCGGGGCGGTGTCGGCGCGCCCCATGTTTGCCCGCCTGTCAGGCACGATCAGCCGTGGCCGCCGAGGCCTGCGCCTTGTGGCCGGGCCGTCACGGCCCGCCCGCCAACTGCTTATGACAGTTAATAACCACCCGGACAATGCGCCCCCTATCGCCGGTAAGCCCCCTAAAACCACCCGCACCTCCCGCCCTTCCCGGCTTCCAGACTCCCCGCGCCCGGCCCAGTACTGGCCCCTGCACAGATCGGTGGAGCGCCCGGCAGAGGTGATGTATATATATGATATACATATACATATACTTATGACATACATATAATAATTAATATGATGCACATATGATATGCATATATATATATATACCTACATTTTTGTTCTTGAAGATTAAAACTGCCTATCATGGATAAGTCTGAATAGACTTGTTTTCACAATTAGACAATTTGTCGATAGAAAGCCTGAGCCTACACCTTTACCGACCCAATGGATTTTTAATCTCGCACACCACATAGACATGGTAGGAGGGCAACTGGCCTTTGATGATGCTGTAAGTTATACACAGCAGTGGAAATCCAAATTGGCAGAGGTGGGGGCATGGGGAATCGAACTACTGACCTTCAGATTAGGAGTTCGACCTAGAAAAGAGTCAGACACTCTAGCCACTCTGCCACAGAGAACACCACATATGCATATAATAGATATACATAGTATGCATATAATATACATATACAAATACCATTGGGTCGAACCAATGACATAAGAACTTAGAAGTGATACTTATCGCATCCTAGCTAAGCACTAGGAATTATTAGGATAGGGCAAGGACTGGTTAGCTCAGTGTCAGGATAATGTGACTGAGTGGGATATCAAGTCATGGTGCTGGTGGCCTGATCTCCAAGTGGGACAGCACTATAAATAAAGTCACCACGAGTGTGCACTGTCACAAGTCGGTACCCGTCCTGATATGAGTTATGACCTTAGGTGTTGTCAGGACATAAAACTCCATCAATCAACCAACATATACTATTAATATCAGCCGGGGGGGGGGGGGGGGGGGGGGTTAGGACCATTACATAGTTTATTGCATACGATAAAGGGTGTATCACTACTATCCGTATACACAAACAAGAACATTACATATACATATAATAATATTATATTATACTTATATTATATGTATATCAGCTATTAAATATATGACTTTATCATATTTTATTATGCATATATTAAATATATAAGTGATAGGTTCTACCGTATAGTATGTGGTCTTCTGAAGTATCGGTTGTTTACCAATATCCACCTGATCCTACCACCCCTACCCCAGAGCGATCATACAAGAACCCTCCTGACCTGACTTGACCTGTCTATTTAACTAACTTTTTAGGGTTAGAGTTAAAGTTCCTGTAGACCGCACGCTATTGCTAGCACCAATTGATGTACATTTCGACCGTGTCTTACATATATATATATATAATACTATTACTTGTATTACTATATAACTGGTGTGCCATATATTATATGCACATAAATACAATGTCTGTACTTGCATGTATAGGCCTTATGCTTTATAGCATTTTTTTAGTTGTTTTAAATTGCACTAATTATGAATCATATTCCAATGTAAATATATTTGCACATCGATATAGTCATGCTAATACTATTACGCATGGTAATACAGTAAAACCTCTCTAACCGAGCACCTCCACAGATCGACCACTCCCCTATATCGATCGCTTTATTTGGGTCCCAAACCATCACTCATACAATACCATTGGATAAGTCTGAATAGACTTGTTTTCACCATTAGACAATTTGTCGATAGAAAGCCCGAGTCTACACTTTTACCGACCCAAGGGATTTTTAACCTCCCACACCACATAGACATGGCATGAGAGCAACTGGCCTTTGATGTCACTGTAAGTTATTCACAGTGGTAGAAATCCAAATTGGCAGAGGTGGGGGCATGGGGAATCGAACCACCGACCTTCAGATTAGGAGTCCGACCTAGAAAAAAGTAAGACACTCTAACCACTCCGCAACAGAGAACAATGCAATGCTTTAAAAAACTCCCTAAACCTACCACCTCCCTAAATGGACCAGTTAATGTCTATCCCATGGTCGGTCGATTTAGTGAGGTTTTACTGTAGAATACTGCATATTTGTTAATATAATTTAAGGGTTCAGGCAGTGCCATTCGAGCTCAAATGAAACCATGACTACCACGTTTGAGCTGAAGCTGCCACTACTACACTAGTCCGATAGTCAAATCCATTTTTGTGTGTGCAGAAACTGACAAATCCCCTATATAATGCACTACCTGATATGACATTGACAGCCTTTACCTGGAAATCACAACGAATTCTATTTTACACAAAACAACAAAAATGGATTTATCGGGTTTTGCACCTAAATTCTTCAATTATTGTTCCCGATATGAATGAACAATTTAGTATATTTAGAAAATGTAATTGTGTCTATTCTATAGTTAGCTTGCAGACCTTCAGTTTGGATAGTGTACAGGTGTAGTAGTCTGCACTCACCTCTCAGGCAAGGAGCCTCATAGATAGATAGGCATGGATAGGGTGGTGACATCAGGGCCCCTATGTAGTGTTATGGTTAGCACACTGGCCTGGAATGCAAGAGGTGTGGATTCCCACTATAGGTGCAAAATTTCCCATTTTCATCACCCCCACAACACTGGTTGCGGAACCATGATCCTGTACAACTACAAGCTATGCCACCGTATGGTTGTTGAACCCACCCTGTGTATGTGTATCTATATGTAAGTGCTTTGCCTGTACGTATGTCATTGTAAGCATTAAATGACCATTTAAAAGATTTTCAATGCCAGGGGTACGATTGTACTAATCTGCATTGACCTCTCAGGCAAGGAGCCGCAGAGACAGGTAGGCGTGCGAGGGGTGGTGACACCAGGGAGCTTAGGTGGTACAATGGTTAAAATACTGCTCCCAATTCACCCCAACCTATCCTTCCTTGGTGAGATGCCGATCAATATCAATCGACCTCTTTATAGACTACATCACGGTTCCAGCGGCGCGGTGCATTGTGGGATGTGTCAGAGCAAAACAAACCTGCGAGAAGCACATGGCACATGCTAATACATTGGGTGCAGGTATGAAATGTGCTAGTTTCAGCTCATCTCAGCTCTTGTTTGAAACATAGAATACCAACTAAAAAAATATATATAATAAATTAAGATATTAATCTTTTATCCAGCATTGCATTTACATCAATATAATCAGCACATCTTATGCCATGTGCATTTGGATTTAGACAAATCTAGGCAGTGTTAGAGCCATAGCCAGAGTCAGTTTTACTTATTTTATTCATGTTTTTATTTATGTCCTATGGTTAATGACATATGTAGAAATAGAAAATGAGTAGGGTTAATCAGATATTGGTTATATATTTCTTTGAAACAAGTTTTTGTTGACACATTTGACATTTTAATATTTAGAACAAGAATTACTTCTGGCTAATCAATGGTGATGTAAACATCAGCCTGTAAAGTGACCGAAATTGTATGTTTCTTAGATCAAAATGCTTAATTATGGAGAGTTGTGTCTTAAACATATTCATTATATTATTATATTGCATCCTTCCATCCATGTTTGTGCCAAATTGTTATGTATTTCTATTTATTTTGAATAAAATGTCAGTTTTGTCCTATGCGTATCAGCAAACTCAATGGCCATACACCTTTGCTTTGCTACCAACGCCGTTTTCAGCGCATGCGCACTCGGAACCATGATGTAGTCTATTGATGATTCATTAAAACTAAATTCAATTCAAAATAAAAAATATGCAATTCGTAGGTGACGTGAGACATATGAAGAGTAAACAAATTGTATCCGAACAGGAATTGACAATCCTTTGTTTGTTTTGTTTGTTGTTGTTTTACGTCCTACCAACATCTAAGGTCATATCAGGATGGGTACCGACTTGTGACAGTGCGCACTCATGGAGACTTTATAGTGCTGTCCCACTGGGAAACCAGGCCGCCGGCACCATGACCTGGTATCCCACTCAGTCACATTATCCTGACACTGAGCACACACAGTCCTTGCCCTATCCTAATAATGCCGAGCGCCTGGCTAGGAAGCGACAAGTATCAATTTTAAAGTCATTGGTTTGACTCGACCGGGACTCGAACCCACGACCCCACGATCTACCAGCACGGGAGACGGACGCTCCACAATCCTTTGAAGATTTACATTTTGATTTGCTTTAAAACACAGCAACATCTTTTCAAGAGCTAATGGGGCTGTCACACTACGACGCTTCTCGCCGGCGACCGGTGAACGTGTGTTGATTTTGGGCGATAAAAAGTGAAACGTCGGGAAGCGCTGATGGCGCGTTACGCGCGCGTCGGTACATTTCACTACACGTCGGTACACGCTGATGGTCGGCGCAAAACGCCGGCGCGCGCTCGTAGTCGCCCAAGGTTTTAAGCATGTCAAAAACAACCCAACGACCGCCAGCGCGCGCAAATATATAGGTAAGGACGTTAGGCGCGCGTCGCGCTGCGTTGGACGCGCCGGAATAACGTTGTGGGAACGCTAGGAAGACGGCGCGCGCGCGGGAGGGTCGTTGCTCACACGTTGCGGCAAACTGGGCCGTTTTTGTTTTACGCCCTAGCAACATTTAAGGTTAAATGAAGACGTCGCGCAAACTTTTTTTTTTTTTCCCCAGCGCGTCGACACACGTTGGCCGCGCGCGCATAACGCGCCGTGCTGACGCCGATCTTTTCCCCCAAACCGCCGAAAAGTTTGACGTTTCTCGACGCGCAAGATTTTATTTCCAACGCTGACGGGTCGCCGGGAGAAACGTCGTAGTGTGACAGCCCCATAAAGTATCCGCCCCCCCCCCTGCCCATGGACCCCTTCCCCCCCCACACCCCCCATCCACATTTGGCAAACAACTATTATAACTCAATGACTCGAGACCCACTACCCCTACTTTAGACCCATTACCACCACTGAATAACTACATCTTCAACCAGCAATGCACACAATATAAACCACTATACATGCACAACATGGCACTATTTAAAGACTAAGTGTTTTTGGGTTGGGTGGGTGGTTGGGTATGCGGTATGCGAATGGGAGGATTCCTTCTACGCGGTAAGCGGCAAGCGTCTACCCCCCACTAGCACTACCATATGTTTCCACTTCACACCCCTGTGTGTGACAGTTCTGTAATGACCAGTCGCCTCTCCCAGTGTAAACCTAATGGGAAAGTGCGACTCACGTTTCTATTCGCGTACCGCATGCCGCATGCCGCATGCCACACCGATCGCTACAGGGACCGATCGAGTTGTCGCATTCGCATTCGCATTCGCATTCGCATACCGCGTGTAAGGGTTGTAGTCCATTGACTTCAAGGCGTTTCGATTTTTTGCCGCATTCGCATTCGCATACCGCATGGCGCATACCGCGTGTAAGGAATCTTAGCTTAACCGTTATTAAAACCAAATCTAACTGATATACAAACACAGCATATGATTTAACCACTAGTGTACATTACTGCACACTCTATCTTGATGCATACACCTTGCACTATGTTGAGTACCTATGCTGTACACTGTGCAGCATAGGCTGCTCCCCCACTTTCTTTTATGTTCAGAATGGGTTGTGCTGCACACAATGCAACACACTCCACTTCCACTATGTACAGATGAAATGCGACCACTCCAATGGCTGGAAGACCAGTGCCCCGGCGCTGACAAAATATGTATTCAGATGAATAAAAATATTTACCACAAAAAAAAAGTATGTGTGTTACGTCTTGGCAACGATCTGGATTTGTTTAATTCTTCGGCTTTCCTGAAATATTAAAATATTAAAATATTAAATGAAGTTATATGCTTGGCTACCCAGGTACAACTGTGACTATATCGTTGCAATGCCGCAGTAAGTACCGTGTTTGGCGGCATTTGACTTCAACAATTGAGAATGTAGCACGGGTGTGGATCAGTGGCGCCACCTAGTAGAATTGGCCCTTACTAACTGGCACTCGCGCACATAGTTCGGTAGCGTAGTACCTCCCGTAGCCGCTAGGTGCGCGTCCACTCACTCATACTAGTGTACTGTCTTGCCACAAGAGGGTGTTGTAGTACCGCAGCATGGATTGACGTTGGTCAGTTGTTGGAGTTTAACGTCCTGGCAACATCTATGGTCATATCAGGACGGGTACCGACTTGTGACAGTGCACACTCATGGCGACTTTATAGTGCTGCCCCACTGGGAGACCAGGTCACCAGCACCATGACCCAATATCCCAGTCAGTCACAGTATCCTGATACTGAGCTAACCAGTCCTTGCCCTATCCTATTAATGCTGAGCGCCATGCTAGGAAGCGACACGTACTCATTTGACTCAACTGGGAACCGAACTACCATTCTTCCGCATACGAGGCCCACGCTCTGCCGATTCGGTCACTGCGTGATTCTATACAGTATATAGGAGAACCTTTCGTCGTACTGCCAGTAAACTTCAGCTCTTTGTTAGTACTCACAAACCAGATAGGATGACTGAATGAGTTGAGTGTCAGCCTCCCATTTGGGTAGATCATGGGATTTGAACCCACAGTTTTGAACCCTGGTCGAGTCAAACCAATAACTTAAAATTTGATACTTGTCGCTTCCTAGACAGGCGCCCGGCATTATTACTATTACTTATTAGGCTAGGGCAAAGGACTGGTTGGCTCAGTATCAGGATAATGTGACTGAGTGGGATATCAGGTCATGGTGCCAGTGCCCTGATTTCCCAGTGGGGCAGCACTATAAAGTCGCAATGAGTGTGCACTGTCACAAGTAGGTATAAGTTGTTTTATGTTGCTAGGACGTAATACTCCAACAACCGTTATTCATGCGGCAATAAATGCATAATAAGTGATTGGTATCTAAGTTGGATATGTAAAATCAAATCTAGATACACTCTACTCTGTATATAACGGACACCCATGGGACTGGAGCAAGATGCTGTAATAGAGAGAGATCTGTTATAAGCAGAGACTGACTGATGGAATGGGTTGAAACCAATGTTTTTCTTTTATACTTGAATGACTAGGACGGTCCTTACAAAGTGATTTCTACAATTAGTCATTTCTACAATTAGTCTTTTCTACTATTCATCATTTCTACAATTTGTCATTTCTACAATTTGTCATTTCTATAATTGGTCATTTCTATAATTAGTCATTTCTACTATATTAGAACTCTATGCAAGTGGTTATTGGCAGAGAATATTGATCAAATAGGTATAAAAACAGCTCGTTGTCCGCATAAGACAGTTGTCCGTTAGACACAAAGCCAATGCTATTAAATTAAATGGGTGCCATGAAGGGACCAGCACTTTTTGCCGTTATTGACAGAGATTGGTTATTGACAGAGGCCATTATTGGCAGAGTAGACTGTAATTGTTTTTGCTTGAAGATTTTATGCCTTCGTCATACTATGCAACTTTAAAGTTGCATAGTCCGATGGTTTTGAGTTTCTGTCATTTTCTGAAATAAATATATTAAGTTGATCAGTATAATCTACCTTATTTTGGTTTGAAGTAACTTTGAGTTTAAATGGCTAACTTAAGAGATATTTGAAGTGCAAACAGGCAACGTTAATTTTGGCAAGCTTGCCAAAACTCCGACACCATAAGCTCCTGCAGTAAGGTTACTAACAGGTTCTATTAAATTGCCGCAGTGTTCCCTTCTATGTGGCAACAAGTGTTTAATAAGTGCCCCAGTATCTAAGATAGACATGTAGAATTAAATTCAGGTAATTGTGTTTGTTTTGAAAATGTGATGCTTCATCGGAATACGCAACTTTAACATAACCTTTATGAGCTTTCTATGGATGGAACTGTATTGTGTTGATGTGAAGGTAAAAAAAACAATAGACGCTTTCATCATTACAGGAGCATTGAACTGTTATCCACAACATTTGTTCTTCCCACTGCCACCAGAGGGCAGGTTGGCGGTGGAAATCATCTGTAGGACCTTTTCCACAGAACCTGCTATACACAGAACTGCTGACCACAACTTATTCTGATTCTGTCAATGCCATCTTAAGGCGGGGGCGGGGGGGAGGGGGGGGGGCTTGTGGTGGAAATCGTCAATTACGCTAAATAATGCATGAACAATCTACTTCATTGTGTGAGGTTTTTGTTAAGCGCTGGTGTCGAATTAGGTAGCAATAAAAAAGAAGTCCTACTTCTGAGTAAGAATAGACACTCTACGGCTATTGTATTTGCGCAATCTGGCGTTCTTCCCAACTTCCCCACTTCCCCACTTCCCCACTTCCCCATCACGATCCCTTTATTAGTTCATTCGTTTGTTTGTTGCTTGTTTACGTCCTAGTAACATCTAAGGTCATATCAGGACAGGTACCGACTTGTAACGGTGTGCACTCATGGTGACTTTATAATGCTGCAGGAAGGGGATGTCAGGCCACCGGCACCATACTGTTGCAGCCTATAGTGTCAGAGATTTGAGGTGCTTGGCAAAATTATTCTTGCATGTTCACTCTTCAAATATATCTAATGATAGCCATTTGAAAGAAAAGTTACTTCTAGCTGAAGGAAGGTAGATTATATCAATTAACCTAAGAAAAAAATTATCTAAGGAAAGATATACTGAAATCCAAAGCCACCGAACTAGACAACTTTAATAAGGGAGCCCGTACCTAAGTTGGAAGTGAAGGATCAAATCTAGGTAAGTGTTTTAGTTTAGGAAATGTGATACTCCCATCGGAATTTCCAGCTTTAATATACTCTACATCATCACTTTCTGAAACCATTACATTTTAGTTTTCATTTTGTTTATTTATAATAAAGGATATAACCCACAATAAACATATAGCCCACACTTCGCAAGATATCTAATCGACCAAGGACTATTGCATTGGCTCGTCGTATGCATTGTCATATGGATTATTAGTGAGTCAATTGTGGCTATAAAAATGCTGATACAACAAAGTATTTCTGTCCATAGTAGCATTAGCAGTCATTGAGTCGTTGTGGGTTACGCTATATTGCCAAACTAAGACCATACTCATAACGATGGCCCCAAGCATATCCTTATGTAAAATATTCCGATAATAGGCCTAAGCATTGGTGGGGGAATGTAAATGTTCTATTACGAAACCGGTATACATGGCCAGGTACATAAATGTGTTTATGTAGTTGCTGGTGGTGCTTAATTGATAGGTAAATAGACATAGTGGTGCTGGCAGGACTGTGTCTAAGGGGCACTCAGAGCCCTTCACACTACCCCCTCCACCCTCTGCCAGTCAGGATCATCACACGCAGGCTCAAGGTAGGTGGTGACCAGGGGAGCAACACAGCTTGGTGGTGGTGGGCAGATCACTGGTAACCATGGGGACCAGGAATGCTGGATCCCTATTGGTAGAGCTAGAAATGCTTGTTTCTCATTGGGAGAATGGGGTGGGGTGATACTCTATACTGAATCCATGTACCATATAAATAATAAACCAGAGGGCTTGACTTTCTCTCTTCTTTCACACTTTATACTCTTCCTTTCTCTTTGCCTGTATTGATTTCACGATAGCCTGCCTACACAACCACAGATTCGAGCAGTAGACTTTACACTTATGTGCAGCAGCATTTATTATATCAATAATATTATGGTTGCTAGAATTTTAAGTCCTGGCAACATCTAAGGTCATATCAGGACGAGTACTGACTTGTGACAGTGCGCACTCATGGTGACGTTATAGTGCTGCCACACTTGGAAATCAGGCCGCTGGCACCATGACCCGGTATCCCACTCAGTCACATTATCCCGGCACTAAGCTAACCAGTCTATATATATATATATATATATATATATATATATATATACATATATCAATCTGGTCTTCCAGCTATTGACATTTGGTGTTGGTTCATTAGTTTGATTAAGCAGGGGAAATTTTAACCGCTGACCATAATAGGCCCCCATCATTCCACTATTCCTTGCCCTATCCTAAAATTGACAGTTATTTACACGAATATTTGCTATTGTATGCAACATCAGAAAACAAACCCCTCACATATAGCTGGATTGCTGTGAGAATGTATCTAGACTTGCTAACAGATAGTTCATAAAGTTGTAGGCAATGTGACACTGAACTCGCACTGTTACATTGCCTGCAAGTACAGTCTCATATATATATATATATATATATATATATATATATATATATATATATATATATATATGTATAAATATATATATAATGTATAACGTATTATGCGAGTATAAAAATACGAAGGGAATTGTTTCCATTATATATTATAATATTATATTACTTGATACTATTGTTATTTTCCGTAATACAAGTATATATAAGTATATATATATATCGCTATTTATATAATATATTTAGATGCATTAAACATGCACAGTCCGATAAAAACATTAAATGCTCGAAGAAAAACACTTACCTACATCTTACGTGTCCCAAAATGGGGCTGGTAGACTTAGTAAACATTAATTGCTGTATGAGAGGGAATTCCAATTCAATTTAATAGAATGTGTCACTACTAAAACCTACGGATTCCGAATTTTACCTTGCACGCCAACATTTAATTCAACATGATTTCACTTTACTTCAAAATAACTCTGAATTTATCAATTGAAAATAAAACTTACTTCAGAGTAAAGTAATGTAAATTACACGGATTCAACTATATATGTAAATAAAATAGCAGCAATTCAAAACCACCCGACCAAGCAGGAGGGCGTATGTGTGTGTGTGTGGGGGGGGGGTGATTTCACTTGTGGAGAATTAATAGTAGTCTTTTCCCTCTTCTAGTAACAATACCCAAAGTTAAAGAACCACTGTCAACCGGGATCGAACCCACGACCTCCTATCCAAGACGTGAGTGCCTTTACTCATTCGGTATAGTATATGATTTAGCACAGAGAGAAATGACCCCCTTCCGAATATAACACACACCATCGAGAGGCAGACCAGATGGGATGGCCAAATGAGTAGAGCGTCCGCCTCCTGTTTTGGTAGATCGTGGGATCCGAACATACAGGTTTGAACCCTGGTTGAGTCAAACTAATGACTTAAACATTTATACTTGTTGCTTCCTAGCCAGGCGCTCGGCATTATTAGTGTAGGGCAAGGACTGGTTGGCTCAGTGTCAGGATAATGTGACTGAATGGGATATCAGGTCATGGTGCTGGCAGCCAGTCTCCCAATGGGGCTGCACTATAAAGTCGCCATGAACTCGTGCATACTATCGTAAGTCGGTACCCATCCTGATAACACCTTAGATGTTGCCAGGATGTAAAACTCCAACAACCAACCAACCAACCATATACTGTATATATCCTGATAGATGCACACTGCGAGAGTGCAGACACATGGATGTGCGTCTATTCAAAGTGAAAGAATTTCATGGATTTGTTTTTGTTGTGCCTCTGAAATAAAGTGGGATTGTCTTATTTTATTTGCATTCAGTCTGAATATGATGATAAATTTTATTTGTTTTTGTCGTGCCTCTGAAATAAAGTGGGATTGTCTTATTTTATGTGCATTCAGTCTGAATATGATCGTAAATTTGTGCGCGCTTTCAATCTTGAAATGGGGGATGTGCTCCTATTGGGTAGTGTGCTTCTATTTGGACTTATACAGCATATGTATGTAGTTGGTATGCAGCTATTGCAGGTATAGCAATACCTCAGGGAGTTTGACATCCCTGCCCTGCATAGTTGTAAACCACTGCCTTGTGGTACAGGTTCTTGACAGAACCGAAGGCTAAGGGAGCAAACCCTAAACAGAAAACCATGTCACTGTGGCAGCATCAAGAGCAGTTGATGTATGGAACTCCCAACATCTCCCGACCAGTCACTGCAGGGACAAATAGTTTTGTGCCTGTCTTGACATGTTCTTGCCGGTGTGAAACCTCTATTTGCTCCCTTAGAGAGTGCCGCTGGTAACTTGCAAAACCCAGCAGCACTTCAACACTTTTGCAGGCAGCTTTCATGAAATGTACCGTGCAATCATGCTATCCACCCTACTATACGGAGCCGAGACCTGGACAGTGCACAGACATGCCTTCATGATGCGACATCTGCGTTCAATCATGAGGCTAACCTGGAAGGACAAAGTGACAAATAAGGAAATACTCGAACGGACGGGGCTGCCCTCTATGGAAGATCTTCTGATCAAAAAGAATCTCCGGTGGACTGGACACCTCATGAGGATGTCACCAAACAGGCTACCAAAGCAGATCCTCTATTCTCAACTGTCTTCTGGTTACAGAAAGAGAGGGCGCCCTCGTCTCCGGTTCAAGGATACCATCAAGAGAAACCTGAAGCTGAGAGACATTAAGACCGACTCATGGACGCAACTCTCACAGCAAAGAGCTAAATGGAGAGCGGCAGTCAAGTAATGAAAGCAGTCTTTGTTGCATCGCGACCGACAGCATGATGATGATGACAGCATATGTTACAAGCTTAAAAGCCGCACTCTGCATAGACCTTAAAACTTGCTCCATATAAATAAGGGTTTAGAATAATTAAAAACAAATGTTAATGAGTAAACAATTTATTGGGGTAAACAATGAAAGCTATGACATTAGATGACCTTAGATGTTGCCAGGACGTAAAACTCCAACAACCAACCAGCCAGCCAACCATCGGGAGGCACTTGATTCTCGGCAAGTCGGCTCTCACTTCTCCCCCTCCTCCCTCCAAATTTACCCCCCCCCCGCCCTTCCTCCGCCCCTTCCCCGTAAATATCAGACATGGAGATGAATTTGGCGCGGAGCCAAGTGCGGGCGGCCTGATGGTGCCTTAAGCGACCTGCTCCCTTTTAATGACCTGGTTGCCGGCACGCACACCTGCGGTCGGGGTGCGGCGCTTTAACCCCGCCGACTCTCTCTACTTCCTGATGCATAATGCACGGCACCTCACTGCCCGACACCGACTTTTGGAACCGATCGAGCCCGGCCCTCACGTCTCCCCCGGCCCGCCCGCCCCGCTCTACCACCCCGCCTTTCCGCCCCGCCTTACTGTCGCCCCGCCTTCCCGCCCGCCCCGCCCACCCCGCCCGCCCCGCCACCCGCCCCGCCTTGGCCATCCCTCCCACCTTTCCATCCGACTGCCTGGCCCTCCCGCCCCCCCCCTCGCCACCCCCACCCTCCCTCCCGACAGCCCGCCCTCCCCGGTCGCCCCACAATCCCTTGCGGCCAAGCATGGAATGATTAATGCCTGGCTTCAACTCAGACGACTGGACTGACTAACCCCCAACTGTCGGTTGTTGGTTGACAACGAAATTGCGTTTAACAGTCACAATCTTGCTCTCTCTTTCTCTCTCTGTCTCTCTCTCTCTCTTTCTCTCTCTCTCTATCAATCAATCAATAGTTCCATCCTCTAGTCGAGGGTTGGATGCAATGGTTCTCCACTTGTCCCGATGTTGTGCTGTTCTGATAGACTGTGAATAATTCAAGCCTGTCCACTGTGAAATATTTGTAAACCATGATGTTCTTGGTCTCCCTCTCCCTCTGCTGCCATTCACCTTCCCTTCCAACAATGTACGGTATATTGAACTCTGACGAATGATGTGGCGAAAATAAATAAGTTTCTTTGTCTGTATAGTGGCAAACAAGCTTTTCTTATTTTTAATTTTTCTGAGAACTTCTTTTTGGTGATCTTCTTTGTCCATTATATTTTCATCATCCTTCGATAAGTCCACATCTCAAATGCTGCTAAACGTTTGTACATTTTCTTAGAGATTGTCCATGTCTCTGCCCCATACATTAGAGTAGACCACACATAACACTGAAGAATACGCTTCCTTGTTTGTATTAATATCTTACTAGATGTTAACACTCTATACATTTTGGAGAATGTTGTTCGGGCTATTGTTATCCTTCTTTTAATTTCTTCCTCACATCTCCCATCATTTGTAATCTTTTGTCTGAGATATATGAATTCGGATACTTGTTCTATGTTTGTGCCATCTATGGTTATATTGACATTTGGTTTATCTGTCTTTTTACTTATAACCATTGTTTTGGTCTTCCTGGCATTCATCTTCATGTTGAATAGTATTCCAGCTTTATTGATTCTATTCACTATATCTTGTAGGTTTTTCTCACTGTCTGCTAGTATTACACTGTCATCGGCATATCTAAGATTGTTGACGTTCATTGCCACCTATTGTCACTCCCTTGCAATCTTCAATGTGTCTGAAAATCATCTCTGTGTACAGGTTAAATAGACATGGTGACAATACACACCCCTGTCGAACTCCTCGTTTAATCATAACTTCATCCGATAGGTCCTGCTCCATTTTTATAAATGCATGTTGTGTCCAGTATAAGTTCACAATTAGTTTAATGTCTTTGCCATTGACACCAATATCTTGTAAACATTTGATTAACAGTTCATGATTGACTCGGTCGAAGGCCTTCTCATAGTCAATGAAGCAGGCATAAACATCCTGGTTCACTTCACAATAACGTTCACAAATCATTCTCATATTGAAAATCCCTTCACGTGTACCTCTTCCAGATATAAACTCACTTTGTACGTTACTGATTTGTTCTTCAATTTTCTGTCTGTTTGTCAGTAAAATTATTTTCAGGATCATCTTCAACATATGACTCATCAGGCTTAGTGTTCTGTACTCAGTACACAATGTTGGTTTTAGCTTCTTTGGGAGTCGTACAAATATGGATTCATTCATATTCAATGGTCCAAATCCAGTCTCATAGATGTCATTTACTAGCTTATGAATGATTTGAATCCCCACTTCATTCTAGTCCTTTTATCATTTCTGATGTTATCTGGTCACTTCCAGGAGCCTTACCTGACTTTAGATCATTGATAGCCTTCTCAACCTCTGATACTAATATAATATTCCCATCTTCTTTCTCAATTGTGGGTTGGTTCCCTCTGTCATCATTGTATAGTTCGTTTACATATTCTTCCCATCTGGACTTTATTTCATCTTCTTCAAAGAGCATTTTGCCGTCTTTGTTCTTGATACATTTACTGCTTCTCTGTCTGTATCCTTGACCTGTTATCTCTTTCACTTTCTTGTGCATCTCTCTCTTGAACGATGTTGAGACTCAAGTTGTTCCACTACTTCACACTTCTTATTCCACCATTCATCTTTAGCTTTTTTGCATTCATCTTCTATTTCATTCTTCAGGTGTTTGTATTTAGGTGGATCAGTGGTTTTCACTTTCTTCCTTTCTGCCATCTTTTCTAGTATGGTTTGCGTCATCCATGATTGCTTTGTCTCCTCGTTTTTTTATTTTGGTAACACCTCCTCTGCTGACTTGACCATGCTTTCTCTGAGAGCTTCCCATTCCATTTCAATGTTATTATACTCTCTCTGAGGAGTTTCTTCTTTCATCAGTACACTGAATTTGTTATGAACAGAGACATTATACTTAGTTCTGTATTTTGCATCTTTTAACATGTTCATATCCATTTGAATGTTGTTTTTAATTTTGTTCTGCTGTTTCAATTTCACTACCATACTGATTACTACTGAATTATGATCCGAACATATGTCAGCACCTGGATATGTCCTTGCCTGTTTGATACAATTTCGATATCGTTGGTTGACAAGAATGTAATCGATCTGGTTCCGACATACATCACCAGGGCTCTCTCTCTCTATATATATCGGCAAAAGACTACCATTTATCATATAAAAAAGTTGGTTAAGTCGGTTAATCTAAACTATCGGTTAATCCAAACAAAATTGTCGGGCCCCAGGCAACTTCCGGTATGGTTAAACCAAACTTTCATGTGGTTATAAGGTCATCTGAGGCTTTTTTATATGATAAATTGTAGTATTTTGCAGGGCCGCCAATAAAAGTTTGGATTAACCAATCGTTTGGATTAACCGATCGTTTGGTTTAACTGAGCTTGGTTTAACGGGGTTATACTGTATATACATAAAAAAAACAATAATCAAAGTGTCCACACATATTGTATATTGCATTCATAATGCACGCGCGTTTTTGCCAAAACCAAGTCAAAGTCAAAGCCAAAGCTCGGTTAAACCAATAATTGGTTAATCGAAACAAATTTTCTAGGGTCCCTTCAAGTTTGGTTTAACGGGGTTATACTGTATATATAAACATATAACGACCAGACACAGCTGGTATACAGTGGTCAGAGCCTCTCGCAGGTGGCGCCGATGCGGCCAATACTGTAACTACACGGGGCCAGTAGATAGGATATAGTGAGTATAGTATAGTATAGGGAACTGAAGATAGATAGTGTCCTTGTATATATTCCCATAATAGATTATGGAGCACATATATACTATTTCAAAACCAAACATACTAAGTGGACGGTTGGGTCCCACTACTTCACTGGCCACAGGTGGTCCAAGGTGTTACTAACAACCCGATCCCAACAGCGGGACCGATATTGTTGGCAAGTGACTGTCAACACTAAAACTGCAACTAACAAACACACATAACTAACCACAATGGGGTAGAACTAGAATATTCCTATCCAACTGACGGTAATCCAACTGAATGGCTAAGCTTCCTACTACTTAGCGTGAAAATATTGTTACTGGGTGCTGATATTCGGTCGCAGTGCTGGCAATGCGGTATCTCAGTGGTGCAGCACTATTAAGTCACCATGAGTTTTGCGTCCTGAAATGACCGTAAATTTGACTAGGACGTAGAACCCCAATAAGCAAGCAAATTAGAATGTCTGGTCTAAAACAACAACAAAAACAAAACAAATGATAGCTACACAGTATGCATACAGCTCCATGAAAATCTTGTGTTCTCTCTGGCCGAGTCGTTAGAGTGTCTGACGTTTTTCTATTTCGGACTCCTAATCTGAAGGTCGGTGGTTCGATTCCCCATGCCACCACCTCTGCCAATTTGGATTTCTCCCAGTGTGTATAACTTACAGCGTCATCAAAGAGCAAATTGCTCTTATACCATGTCTACGTGCTATGGGAGGTAAAAGTGTAGGCTCAGGCTTTCTATCACCCAACTGTCTAATGTTGAAAATAAGTCTATTCAGACTTATCTATGATAGGCAGAACAAATCTTCAAGAAAATCTTCAAGAAAAATCTGGCCCAAGTCGTGTGCAGTCGGTCTAGTTACAGCCGCGCATTACTGGAGGCGGGTCTCCAGGGGGGACGCCAGGGGGATGTACTACCACTGCACCCCTATTGCTCACACCGGGCGGACCGAGCAGGCCTCCAGGGGCACAGCAAACCCGTTCACAGCCAGGGATGTTTTGCTGATATTCGCTGTTTTATTTATCTTTTTAAAAGTAGTTTTTGTTGGATTTGTTGTTTTTGTGGTTTGGTTTATAGTTTGTTTTATATATGCAGGTGATATAACGAAGCGGATAGTTCGGTGCCCGTGAAACACACATGTTGGATCCACCCCTCTCTTCTGTTTCTTCTCTCTTCTCTCTCTTCTCTCTCTTCTCTCTCTTCTCTCTCTTCTCTCTCTTCTCTCTCCTCTCTCTCTTCTCTCTGTTCTCTCTCTCCTCTCTCTCCTCTCTCTCCTCTCTCTTCTCTCTCTTCTCTCTCTTCTCTCTATTCTCTCTCATCTTTTCTCTCTTCACTCACTTATATCTCTTCTATCTCTTCTCCATTCTCTCTTTTCTCTCTTTTCTCTCTTTTCTCTCTTTTCTCTCTTTTCTCTCTTTTCTCTCTTTTCTCTCTTCTCTTCTTCTCTCTGTTCTCTCTTTCTCTCTCTTCTCTCTCGTCTCTCTTCTCTCTTCTGTCGTCCCTCTTCTCTCTCTTCTCTCTTCTCTCTTCTCCCTCTTCTTTCACTTATATATCTTATCTCTTCTCTCTCTTTTCTCTCTTTTCTCTCTCTCTTCTCACTCTTCTTTTCTATTTCTCCTGTCTTCTCTCCCTTCTCCCACTTCTATCCCTTCTCTCTTCTTTTGCGCCGTTCTCTCTCCTCTCCCCCCTTTCTCTCTTCTCTTTTCTCAGTCGCTTCTTTCTTTTCTATTTCTCCTCTCTCCCCTCTCCTCTCTCTAGCCTGTCCCCCTTTCTCTCCCTCTTCACCGTCTCCTCTCTCCTCTCTCCTCTCTCCTCTCTCCTCTCTATCTCTCTTCTCTCTCCTCTGTCCCCGTTCTCTCTATTCTCTAAGTCTAACTTCTCTCTCTCTCTTCTCCCTCTCTCTCCTCTTCCCCTTCTATCTTTCTCTCTCTGTGAATATTAGTTTATTTTGTACTAATGACATGAGTTATTCTATCTCTATGTCGGAATAGCTTTTTATCTGCTTTACCTGACAAGTAATTCCGACTACCCCCCAACCCCCACCCCACCCCACCCCACCCACCCACAAACCACACATAAAATCAGCACATCCACTGGAGGAATATATCCAACGGAGCACCCCCGCACACACACACACACAAGCTCCCATACATACACAATCAACACAACCACTGGAGGAATATATTCAATGGAGCAACAGACAAATTGACCTGTGTGAACTACAGCGGTATGACGCCTCAGCCACAGCGCCACCTGGTGGTGGTGAACTGTCACTCAGAGTGAAATGTGTCTGACACACAGTGAGTGGTCTGGTGATGAGCCTCATGTAAAGTAACACTGACAACAGGTACAATGAACGATGGGACTCATACATGCACGGAGCGCTTACATCTACATCTCATCCGGATAACCACCCCCATGTGAATGAGTGAGTGCGGGGGAGGGGTCCCTCCTAGCAACATCTGAGGTCACGCCAGCACGGGTACCTACCGACTTGTGACAGTGCACGCTTATGGTGATTTTATAGTGGAGGATAGCACTTTTTCTTAAATGAGTAAGTGGCTGAGTGATTGGGGGTTTCCCTCCTAACAACATCTGAGGTGACGCCAGCACGGGTACCTACTGATGTGTGACAGTGCACCTATATGGTGACTTTATACCGGAGGACAAGCTGAGTTATTGGGGTTTCCCTCCTCCTACTACTAGCAACATTTGAGGTTATGCCAGCCAGGATGGGTACCTATTTGTGACAGTGCACGTTTATGGTGGCTTTATGCCGGAGGACAACACGTACATTTAACTAAGTGAGTGGCTGAGTGATTGGGGGTTTCCCTCCTAGTCCTAGCAACATCTGAGGTCAGCTGAGAACGGGTATCTCCCGACTTGTGACAGTGGCAACTTTATAGCGGGGAACAACACTTACATTTCAGTTTTAACTGAGTGAGTGGCTGAGTAATTGGGGGTTTCCCTCCTACAGTCCTAGCCACATCTGGTGTCATGTCAGGACGGATACCGACATGTGACACCTATGATGACTTCATAGTGCTGCCTCCACTGGGATATTGTGCCCATAGTTCTATGACCACATATCCCACTCATTCACATTATCTTCAATACGGAGCTAAGCAGTGTTTGCACTCTCTACACGGCTGGTAATAGTGCACCCTCTACACGGCTGGTAATAGTGCACTCTCTACACGGCTGGTAATAGTGCACTCTCTACACGGCTGGTAATACTAATAGTGCACTCTCTACAGGGCTGGCAATAGTGCACTCTCTACAGGGCTGGCAATAGTGCACTCTCCACAGGCCTGGTAATACTAATAGTGCACTCACTACAGGGCTGGCAATAGTGCACTCTCTACAGGGCTGGCAATAGTGCACTCTCTATAGGGCTAGCAATAGTGCACTCTCTACAGGGCTGGAAGTAGTGCACTCTCTACAGGGCTGGCAATAGTGCACTCTCTACAGGGCTGGCAATAGTGCACTCTCTACAGTACTGGTAATAGTATACACTCTACAAGCCTAGCAATAGTGCACTCTCCACAGGGCTGGTAATGTTAATAGTGCACTCTCTATAGGGCTGGCAATAGTGCACTCTCTACAGGGCTGGCAATAGTGCACTCTCTACAGGGCTGGCAATAGTGCACTCTCTACAGGGCTGGCAATAGTGCACTCTCTACAGGGATGGTAATAGTGCACTCTCTACAGGGCTGGCAATAGTGCACTCTCTACAGTACTGGTAATAGTACACACTCTACAAGCCTAGCAATAGTCCACTCTCCACAGGGCTGGTAATGTTAATAGTGCACTCTCTATAGGGCTGGCAATAGTGCACTCTGTACAGGGCTGGCAATAGTGCACTCTCTACAGGGCTGGCAATAGTGCACTCTCTACAGGGCTGGCAATAGTGCACTCTCTACAGGGATGGTAATAGTGCACTCTCTACAGGGCTGGCACTAGTGCACTCTCTATATGGCTGGCAATAGTGCACTCTCTACAGGGCTGGCAATAGTGCACTCTCTACAGGGCTGGCAATAGTGCACTCTCTACAGGGCTGGCAATAGTGCCCTCTCTACAGGGCTGGCAATAGTGCACTCTCTACAGGGCTGGCAATAGTGCACTCTCTATAGGGCTGGCAATAGTGCACTCTCTACAGGGTTGGCAATAGTGCACTCTCTTCAGAGCTGGTAATAGTGGACTCTCTACAGGGCTGGTAATAGTGGACTCTCTACAGGGCTTGCAATAGTGCACTCTCTACAGGGCTGATAATATTGCTGAGCCTCAGGCAAGGTAGTGGACGAGTATCATTATGAGCTTCGACAGTTTTTGCGGATTGATCCACACCGGAAGTGGACGCTCTACCCACTCAACTATCCCGTCCAGTTAGAAACCTTCTTGTACAACATATGTAACAAGCGGTATACTAACAACGAATGTGTACTAATACTAATAGTCTACTCCTACTTATGAAGTCAATCCAATAACCAAGGAAATAATATGTGCTTACATCTCCAGCACTTGGTTATATATGTTGAGACCTTAGATGTTGCCAGGACGTAAAACTCCAACAACCAACCATATAATATGTCGAACCTGCATATAACTGAGAACATGATAAGTACGTACATGTACAATATATACCTTATTTAACACCAAGTAGAATATAGATTACATATAATGAGCAAGGGCAATGGAGAATATACTGACTCAATCTACAGTTTCTATGATCTCCATTGAAATATAATTCAAATGGATAATAGATTAGCTTCTTTAATATATAATCAAACCTCAAAATGAGCCACACAAGAGCACCTCGCCGTCTGTAGAGTAAAGTATCATTAGGAAAAGGAAGTCGTGTTATAAACCGGAAGTAATCAGTGTGGAAATGGCGTGACCCCTTTTTTTTATTATACACATAGTCTTCAAAGGTTAGTGGGAGATTTACTGTGGGCATGAACTTTGAGCGGGCAGCTGCGGCTGTGTTGGTTGGTATATACCATGTGAGACCAGCTCACACCGAGTGGATCGTCGATTCTAATTACCACCAAGATAATGGTGTGGTAATGATAGTAAGGTTAAGATTGCCAATCGAAATACTGTAATTTCAACTGAATGTAAGCAAACTTGGACACACAAAAAAACAACCAAATTTCGCAAGTTAAAGAGTCACTTACAAGGCTATGTTAAAGAGCTACTTACTTGGCTTAGTTAAAGAGCTACTTACATAACCAAGTTACAGAACCAGTTATATGACTATGTTACAGATCCACTTACATGGTGGAATTAAAGAGTCACTTAGATGACGAGTTAAAAAGGCACTCAGATTCACTTACATGACTTAGTTTAATAGTCACTTACATGGCCAAGTTACATGACCAAGTTAAATAGTCACTTACATGACGAAGCTAAAGATTCACGTAGATGACCGGGCTAAAGAGCAACTGACAATGCCATGCTAAAAGCAACTTACATAGCCGAGTTAAAGACCCACTTGTATGACCATGTTAGAGATCCACTTACATAACTAAGCTAAAATACACACTGCATGGCAAACTTAAAGAACCAATTACATAACTGACTTAAAGAGTCACTTACATGGTCATATTAAAGAGCAAGTTATATGGCTAGGTTAAAGAGCTACTTACAAGTTACATGACCAAGTGAGGTGGGTTAAAGAACCACTTACATGGTTAATTACCTGGCCACCATTACTCTAGATATTCTTAAATATCAATAATTGATGTGGATGGCAAATCTTTAAGCGAGTGGTACAGGCGAGAGGCCGAGGCATGACAGCTGAATAGGCCAGGTGGCAGCACCAGGCAAGGAGGGGAGAGTTTTTAAGTGTCAGTAGTTGAGAGGTGTCAGAACATGGTGCAGCCGGGGCAGACTTAGAGGATAATCAGTTTATGGATAATTATACTTGTATAATGCTTATACAGCACATATATATATATATATATATACTTAGCTTATCTGGATAATTCAGCAGGGTACAGCAGAGCCCACATCCATCGTCAACTCACAAACTACCAAATTTGTTTATATGGTCGTCGGGTTCTGACGGCTTCAGTCTGTAATTGTTAATGTTATATCATGGGAGAACCCTAGTTATTACTGTGTCGGCATTCTGGTGTACAGCTGAAATGCTACTTGTAGGAGAGCTAAAATATTGGGTGTCTCTACCATGGAACATTACCGCTGGGAAGCTGTCATGTGAGAACACAACGTGCTGGACATTGGCTTGTTTATATGAGGAATACTTTGTAAGAATATCCAATGCGTTTACTTATGGTAAGCTCCAATAGAAAACATATATGTTTTATTAATATAATATGAAAACAAACGCGGGGACATGACCTCAACTGAGCCGGAAGTTCAAACTGGCCTCCAGACGCCTGAGATGAACTTCAAGAAAAGCCTGCGAGGTGGCGCCAGTGATCCGAGCAAGGGTCCGATCCTGACGCGGGCTCCGAATAAGGAAGTGGCTCTCATGCACCACATCACCAAGCTGGAGGACAACCACCGCGCCCGGGTGAAGATCCTCAACAGCATCGAGGACAACCGCCTGAGCAACACGCTCAAGCAGATGGACTTCGCCAAAATGACCATCGGGCACTCCATCGAGAAGCAGGCGCGCAGCTACCAGCGCTCGCTGGCGACGATCCAGGAGCGCCAGCGACAGATCTCCACCGAGGTGTGTGGCTTCAGCCGGCGAAGGAAGCTGATGACGAAGAAGCGTCCGCTGTACACTGGGGACTCATCGGACTTGCTTGAAGAGCAGGAAAGAGTGCCCTTCCAGATGACGCCGCTATCCCGAAGCACTGGACTGCTCGCACAGAGTGGGCCGTTTTCTTATAAGGACCGCCAGAGGGCACCCCTTGGACGCTGGATCCGCTACCCGAAGAGCTTCGACCCACCAAAGCGACATAACAGTAGGCATGAAGGGTACCACCATGAGCTCTCGTCAAGTTCGTTGTTCCATTCGAATCTCTTCTTGTCAAAGAATCCATCACTGGAATGACTTGGAATGAGTTTATCTGGGCGATATTAGGAGAAACTGGGCGTTCTCTGTGGCGGAGTGGTTAGAGTGTCTGACTTTTTTCTAGGTCAGACTCCTAATCTGAGGGTCAGCGGTTCGATTCCCCGTGCCCCTAGCTCTGTCAATTTGGATTTCAACCGCTGTATATAACTTACAGCGTCATCAAAGGCCGGTTGCTCTCATACCTGTGGGAGGTTAAACATCCCTTGGGTCAGTAAAAGTGTAGGCTCGGGCTTTCTATCGACCAGCAGTGGAATGAGGAAGACCAGTCATCTATGACTGAAATTTCCCCTGCTTAAACAACTAATGGACAAAAAATAAATAAAAAATTAGGAGAAACCAAGGAGAGATGCAGGACTGATGGTGATTCCTAGACAAATTGAGCTCGTCTTCAGTGGTATTAGGAGAGGTAATCTATGACCGAACAAACTTCCGCTGTCTAACCCTTTAAAGTTGCATAGTCCGACGATTTTGACTTTCTGTCAATTTCGGAGATAAATATATCAGGTTGATTGGCATAATCTACCTTACGTCAGTTTGAAGTAACTTTTGTTTTAAAAGCTAACCTGCTAACTTTTGAGATATTTGAAGTGCAAACATACTATTACTAAATTAATTTTGGCAAGCTTGCCAAAACTCTGATGCCATAGACTTCATCAGTAACAGGTTCTCTTAAATTGCCTCAGTATTCCCTTCTATGTGGCAACACATGCTTAATAAAAGCGCCAGTATTTAAGTTAGATATGTAGAATTAAATCTAGATACTTTTTTTGTTTTTTGTTTGTTTTACGTCCTAGCAACATCTAAGGTCATATCAGGACGGTCTAGATACTTGTTTTGGTTTTGAAAAAGTGATGATTTTATCGGACTGTGCAGCTTTAAGTGAATATGGGTATTCATAGTTCCACTGGTCACTTAGGAATGACTGACGCTGCTACCCAGCACGCCAGGTCGCAGCTTGAACTTACAGACCGGAAGTTGGGGTCGGTGCCCTATCTTCTGTATAGATCTTATAGTTTAAACTTAGTTTCCAGCTATAGAATAGATCCTGATAGATGGAAAGTAACCCCTTGCTTAAAAAGCCACTTACTTGATGAATTTGGGAGGATTGTTGTCATTTATTTGTTTCTAATGCAAATTGCAGTGAAATTGTCCTGGTACATATTTTACATTAGATAGAATACCACTTTGTGTGTATATATTCACCACCTCCACCCACCTTATGCCGCCAGGTAAGCTGAAGCTGTGACCCGACCCTGTGGGTCCCATCTTCAGTTCTTCCTGAGAAACCAGCAGAACCCAGAATAACCCGTATTTGCACAATCTAAATGTAAGTAATTTGTGAATTTAAAAAAACCCTAAAATGGATGTAGTATTTTGTATGAAGTGGTGTTTCGATCATTTATCATCGTATGTGTAATTTGTTTTGTATGTTGTGTGTAGCATCGTTGTGTGAACAGGGAACATTTGTAAAATTCATAATCACTTTGGGAAATTATGAATGCAACAATGCAATTGGAAAATGTATCTCATAAAATCACAATTGTAAATGAACACTTAAAAAAAAAATTCAAAGTTGATTAGCATTGAGGGGGGGATATTTAGATTTGTAAAAATAAAATCTTCCTGTGTGTAACATGTATATCTAGGCAAAATATATATATATATGACATACATATTCGATTATGACAATTATATATATATATATATATAATTGTCATATGTATATATATATATATATATATATATATATATATATATATATATATATATATATATTCCATGCTACAGTACGATGAGGAGACAAGACAAGGAAGTGGATTGAGGTGATATATTCTCTGGCTTGGGGAATATGATGCCCTAGCCTAATAAAACAAAATTCCAGTGCGCGAGTGACAGTGTTTCACGCCACTGGTTGGGCGGTGGTGGCGCCACCAGTCCCAACTGGTGAAGGGATCACTCATAGAGTAGCACACAACGCAGGTAATGTTGTCATCTTCTGTGGATTCGACAGGAAGTTGAAGTGGACGCAGTCATTTAGTTTTTATTGATTGATCGATTGATTTCCGGTTTTATTCCGTGTCTGTTGGAATGGTTATATTCATGATGATATCAGTTTAAATAACATGATTATACTTCTAAGCTACCAGATGTCAACTTGTATGGAAAACCTCGGTATGTGCTGCGGCATTCATCGTGTAAACATACCACATTGCTGACATCATATGTATATGCTGTATAATTTATTATGCGAATATAAATAATGTATGTCTGTCAGTGTGCGTATCATACTAACCTGATTATCCACGGTCCCACAGCAAACGTAGATGTGCGCGCAGCGGGACGTAGCTCAGGCAGTAGAGTGTCCACCTGTGAAGGTGTGGGTCATCCGATCGATCCTGCTCAGTGGACCCATCTGCAGTTTGAGTTATTTTCCGTTGAAACCAGTGGTCCACAACTGGTTTCTTAAAGACTGTGCTTTGTGCTGTCCTGTCTGTGGGAAAGTGCATATAAAAGACCCCTTGCTGCTTATTGGAAAGAGTAGCCTATGTGGTGGCAGTGGGTTTCCTGCAAACATATAAGTCAGAATGACCATATGTTTCACGTCTAATAGCCGATGATGAAAATCAACGTGCTCTAGAGGTATCGTTAAATAAAACAAGCTTTTCAAACCTCAATGACTTTAAGTGGTCCATTGAGGGTGCTGGTCGGTTTAGGGAGTCAGAATATCCTTACAATTGTATTTTTGGAACCCAAATAAAGCTATCGATTTAGGGGAGTGCTTGATCTGTGGAGGTGGTCGGTTGGAGAGGTTTGACTGCACTCTCTATTCCTACTCTGGATATTGTGTTGCTCTATAAATAGTAATAAACAAATCCCTATCCTGTTATGAAAACAGCAGTGTCAGTTAATTTGATCTCCAATTTTATGCAAATGTAATTTTGTAAATGGTTTTCTTTCATATAGATATTTAATTTATCGGCGGCATTTAATATACTCCCGTTACCTTTTAAGATTATTGGTAAAGACAGCAGGGGAAAGGTTTTCCACTGGCCACAAACTGGTCTATTTTCCATTGAATCAATACCGATCACAACACTGAAAAGCAGCGTGAAAATTTAATTGGATTTGAATATTAATTCTACATCAGAACCACGCCATTGGTTCTACATCAAGAACATAATCTAGCCATCAACAATAAAAGTATTCTCCACAAATTTCAATTTTCTGTATAGTAGCAATCAACCCCTCCCCTCCCCACCCACCCAACCAAGTCCAACTTCTTGTATCATTGATTCTACATTGGGATATGATATCACTGAATCTACGTTGATATGGAATCTATATCAAATTTTAAAGTTGCATAGTCCGATGGTTTGTGTGTTTGTCATTTTCTGAGATATATCGTTATAATCTACCATATTTTTTAGTAACTTTTATTTTGAATGGCTAACCTTTGAGATATTTGAAGTGCAAACATGCCAAATTAACTTTGGCAAGCATGCCAAAACTTAGATACAAGATTCACCCTGTACTTGTAGTACACGGGTGAATGACAACGTAGTCTAAATACTGGTGAAAATAGCTTTAGTATGGAACAGGAAGTAGAATATCTGGCTCCAATATCAAATGGCTACTTATATCAGCACAGAGTTGGTGAAATGGGAGAGAATGCAAAAAGACAATATGGCGGCGATAGAACGCCGGCGATTTCACTTTTAAATTCGATTAAACTAGATGTTTTATTATATTTTTCAACTCAAAGGTAGCGGAGAAATATGAAGACATATACAAAGAATAAATTTTGCTTCTTAGATTGTGGATTTAGGCTCTCATTTCATTTCCCCACCTTTTCGACAGCTTTTATATAGGGTTGGTATTCACCCGTGTACTGGAAGTACGGGGTGAATCCTTTATCTAGCCAAAACTCTGATAGTTTTGATTAAATTGCCTCAGTTTTCCCTTCAATGTGGCAACACATTGTAAAGACTAGGTCTCCATAAAGTAAAGTTGAATCCTCTACTCCAACTAATAGATTTACCACTCGTCGTGGTCACCAGTATGTAAAGTCTACAGCTCGAATCTGTGGTTGTGTAGGCAGGCTATAGTGAAATCAATACAGACAAAGAGAAAGGAAGAGTATAAAGTGTGAAAGAAGAGAGAGAGAGTCAAGCCCTCTGGTTTATTATTTATATGGTACATGGGTTCATTGGATAGTATCACCCCACCCTTTTCCCCCAATGGGAAACAAGCATTCTTAGCTCCACCAATAGGGATCCAGCATTCCTGGTCCCCATGGTTACCAGTGATCTGCCCACCTCCACCAAGCTGTGTGGTTCCCCTGGCCACCACCTGCCTTGACCCTGAGTGTGGTGATCCTACCTAGCAGAGGGGGGAGTGGGTAGGCTCTGAGTGCCCCTTACACACAGCCCTGCCAGCACCACTATGTCTATTTACATCTCAATCAGGCACCACCAGCAGCTACATATACACATACATGCACCTGGCCATGTATACCCGATCAGTAATAGAACATTTGCATTCCCCCCAATGCAGTAAATCGGAATATTTTACAACATGTTTAATAAGTGTACCAGTATCTAAATCAAATATGTAGAATCAAAGTTAGATAATTGTTTTGGTTTTGAAAATTTAATGTTTTCATCGGACTGTGCAGCTTTAAATGATAAAATCGCTAGAATTATATAAATTCAACTCCAATGTAGTTTTGGCTTTCGGTTCCCACTGGATTTATTCACTCACTGACAGACTGCAACATTTGGGAATTTACATAAGAACTGTCACCGGATGGCATAGTCCAATCGGTTAAAAAAACAAAACCGCTGCTTGGCTTTCCACGCGGGAGGTCAAGGATTCTAATCCCGACAATGACCTACAAAACTGATATTTGTCACTGCCTGGCCTCGTGCTTGGCATTAATATTTGCTTGTTTGTTGTTTTACGTCCTAGCAACATGTATGGTCATATCAGGACGGGTACTGACTTATGATAGTGTGCACTCATGGTGACTTTATAGTGTGGCTTCACTGGGAGACCAAGCCATCAGCACCATGCCCAAATATGCCACTCAGTCACATTATCCTGACACTGAAATAACCAGTCCTTGCCCGATCCTAATAATACAGAGTGCCAGGCTAGGAAGCGACAAGTATCAATTTTGAATATCATTGGTTTGACTCAACCGGGTTTCGAACTCCCAACCTTCCACACAGGAAGCTTGCAATCTACTGATTGGGCCACTTGGTCCGGTCTTTCATTAATAGGATAACCCAAAGATTGGCTTGTTCAGTATCAGGATCATCTTCACTGCAAGCTAGGAAACCAAATATTAGAAAATATAAATCACTACAAATACCTAGGCCTAGAGCTGGACAGCCAGCTAAACTACAACCGATGTATAACAAAAATTATCAAAAAAATTAACCACAAACTGTGGCTATTTGCAAATCTAAGAAACTATATGACGCAAGAAATGTCAATAAAAATCTTCAAAGGTATGGTGCTCCCCTACTTCGACTATGGCGATGTAATTTACATGGGGGCTAAAAATGAATTACTAAAAACACCTGCAAATACTGCAAAATAGAGCCCTAAGTAGACAAACTGCACCCCACCTATGACATACACAAAAGAACTAAGGTAATGTTATTAGAAAACAGAAGAATAATCCACCTAAAAACCCTAGCGTATGGATATAGTCGAGACAATAAACATCTAATCCAACCACTAAGGAACACCAGAGCAAACAATGCACCACTACTAAGGCAGACCAGAAGCCAAATCAAAGCTCACGAAAGAAGCCCACTGGAAATGGCTGGCAAAGTATGGAACGCACAAATGGTAAAGGAACGACAAATTCCTGACCTAAAAATATACCAAAAATACCTGTGCAAAATAAAACCAGGAAACCCCCTCTAAGCTGTTCCACAAGGGGGCATGTGATATGTCATGGCCCACCAGCTGGACAGCCCATGAGAGGTAACCCCCTGCCAGAAAACAGCCAGATAACATCAAATCCAAACATAAACCAACTACCTATTATGTAAAAGCCTATAATATGTAAATAGAGTAGGCTAGTCTAGAATTAAGTGTAGGAAAAAATAAAAAGCTCTTATCAAGAAAATCCAAAAAACTAACATAGATCACTAACCACAAACCATAATCTTAAGAAACATAGACCGATAACTGCCCAGCATTGAAAACAAGCTTGATCATCCGAGCTTATATGCTATGGACAGCATAAACATCCCATCAAAAACAAAAAACAAAAAATCTGACTGAGTAGGATATTGCGCCATGGTTTACCAGCACTATAAAGGCACATATCAGTACATATCAGGACATAGCACCTAACAAACAAATAAACAAAAAATGTGAACTGTTAACCATTATGTATGGTTTGTTTGTTGTTGTTTGTTTGTTATTGTTTTACGTCCTAGCAACATCTAAGGTCATATCAGGACGGTTATGTACGGTAGTTGTTACTTAACCTGGTTGGTTCGGTTCCGTATGTTTAATGTGTGCTATCTTGCATCCTGTCACTTGTTTAGTATACACACTAGATGGTGCCACCCTAGTGGTCAGCTGCCTTCGACATACAAGGGAGACTTACAACTTGTAGTACAATCAATCAAGCCGCTATCTACACACACCCACACATATATACCTACCTACACATATACACATACAGCTGCATGCACATAAATACACACGTATGCACGCATGTATGCACCCATACACGCATGTATACATTATACATAGATATATATAGAGATATAAATACATGCTGCACTACGAGTACTCCCCCCTCCCCATCCGCCCACCCCACCAATGTTGCGCGGGCATTACACAGTTTGTAAGTGAACTCGGAGTTATAGAATACAGTCCGTAGCACCGGCAATTCATGCCATAAACCAATCGGGACAAAATTCATAAATTGTTAATATGACTCCCTCGTTGCCCGTCCTCGGCCCGTTCCCGGCCCCTAATCGGCCCACTCCCGGCCCATTCCCGGCCCTTGCCCGGCCCACACCCGGCCGTCCCCGGCACTGACAAGGCCTCCCTGCGGGGTGAATACGCGCTGGTTCCAGCTGGGGCCGTATGCACCAATCGGTGTTAGGGCCGTAACCGCGGTTTGGCTAGCTCCACACGGCTAACCGTGGAAAATCTGTATGCATCAATTGGTGCCAGCGCTAGCCGTGGACCCTAGCCTAGGCTAAGCTAAACCACTTTTCAGAGGAGGGGTAACTGCAAGCCGCGCCGGTTAGTGTGGTGGCTGCCGATATATTATAGCCAAATCTATTCAATGCGATCATATTTAACAGATTTAGATATGCAATATGTGAAATTTAATCAAATTAACCCTAAAATCAAACCGTTATTAACGCTCCCGCCGCATTGGTGGTGTTATTCATATTGTCGAATCGACGAATGTAAAGTAAACCAATCACCACCGCCGCATCGACGTCGATATCCATACTGTCGAATGTCAACTAAACATGGCCACCGCCGCCCTATCGGCGGCAATATATTACACCCAAATCTATTCAATGCGATCATATTTGACAGATTTACTTCATGCAATAAGTGAAATTTAATCAAATTAACCCTAAAATCGAACCGTTATTAACGCTTCCGCCGCATTGGCGGCGTTATTCATATTGTCGAATCGAGGGAATTCCCAAATCTATAAATAACTTCACGGTTAACTATCCACCCCAGCTAGTACATTGGTGCATACCAATTTACACATTTCTCCAACCCGCCGCTACCCGGAGGTAGCTACCCAGAGCTAGCGCCTAGCACCGACTAAGCCTATCACCAATCGGTGCAAACGGCCCCACCCTGGGGCCGTATGCAGGAGTCAGTGTTAGCGGGGCTTGGTGTTAAAGCCTGTTACCGTTTAGCTATCACCGACGTCGGGAACTGTGTCAAGTGGTATGCAGGAGCGCGTAACACTTTCATGGTAGCTAAACGTGAATATATTTATAGATTTGGGAAATCCCTCTGTTTCTGTACCCCCATATATTAGGCTTAAATCTATTCAATGCGACTATATTTAACAGAATTAGATACGCAATAAGTGAAATTTATTCAAATTAACCCTAAATTCGAAGCGTTATTAAGGCTACCGCCGCATTGGCGGCGATATTAATAGTTATATTTTGGAATTGACGAAAGTACAGTAAACAAACCGCCGCCACCACCAGTATGGAAAGCGACGTCTATGCGGCGGCGGCGGCAGCGATTTGTTTACTTTACGTTCGTCGATTCGAAAATATAACTATTAATATCGCCGCCAATGCGGCGGTAGCCTTAATAACGCTTCGAATTTAGGGTTAAATTGATAAAATTTCACTTATTGCGTATGTAATTCTGTTAAATATGACAGCATTGAATAGATCTGGGCCTAATAAACTCGCTAAACCTAATATTTTTTAGGGGTAACGTAACACCGGTTAGGCATTTGGTGTTAGGCCTAACACTGACTCGTGCATACCATTTTTCGCCGCTAAACCGGAATTCCCGACAAACACCGTTTTGCCTCACTAACACTGACTCCTGCATATGGCCCCTAGGCCTGTATGCAGGAGTCGGTGGTAGCGGGTTTTGGTGTTACAGCCTATTACCGGGTAGCTATCGCCGATGTCGGGAACTGTGTCAAGTGCTATGCAGGAGCGCGTAACACTTTGATTATAGATACACGTGAAGTTATTTATAGATTTGGGAAATCCCTCTGGGTCTGTAGCCATATATTAGCCCCAAATCTATTCAATGCTGTCATATTTAACCAAGTTGCATAGTCAAATAGTGAAATTTTATTAAATTAACCCTAAAATCGAAGCGAGATTAACGCTGCCGGCGCAATGGCGGCGATATTAATATGTTCGAATCGACGAGTGTAAAGTAAACAAATCGCCGCCGCCGCCGCCACCGCCGCCGCATCGACGTCGCTTTCCATACTGGCAGTGGCGGCGGCGGTTGCTTGCATTCATCGTTTCGACAATATTAATATCGCCGCCTTTGCGGCGGCAGCATTAATCTCGCTTCGATTTTAGGGTTAGTCTAATACAATTTCACTTATTGGTTATGTAATTCTGTTAAATATGGTCGCATTGAATAGATTTGGGCCTAATGCACTCGCTATACCTACTATTTACCAGGGGTAGGGTAACACCGGGTAAGCTTTTGGTGTTAGGCCTATCACCGCTTCGTGCATACCATTTTTCGCCGCTAACCGGGAAATTCCCGATTACCACCGTTTTGCATCGCTACCACCGAATAGCACCGGCTCCTGCATACAGGCCCAGGAGTCTACAGGCCAGTGTGTCAGGTGCTCAAGCTAAGACCATGTTACATTATGACGCATCTCACAAGCGAGCGGCTAACCTGTAAAATCACTTTTTTACGTCGAGAAGCGTCAAACCTTTTGGCATGGGGGGAAAAGTTGAACGTATAGATACCATATACATAGCGTATGGCCAATGTATGACCAACATATGGCTAATGTGCTTCTGTGTGAAAAATGCTCGAATTACGCTCACGGTATGTTCACAGAATGCCGGTTAACATTATATACGATTGCCAGAACTATACCCTAAATGGCGCCGTACAGGTATTATATATGTATGCATATATCTTTATATATGAATAGATATATATACTTAGATATATCTCTATTTACATGAATATAACTCTATACGCAGATATATAAATCTATATAGATCTAAATAGAGATATATACGTACATGTAGATAAACAAATTGATATGTATATTAATAGATATTCATAGATATATGTATAGATATAGAAATAAATCTAGAAATAGATAAATGAATAGATATATATGCATATATAGATAGGTATAGATATATATATATATATAGATATTGACATATACAGTAAAACCTCCCTAATCGACCACCTCCACAGATCGACCACTTCCCTATATCGATCGACTTATTTGGGTTCCAACAATACCATTTTAACCATATTCTAACTCCCTAAACCTCCCACCTCCCTAAATGGACCACTTAAAGTCTGTCCCAATGTCGGTCGATTTAGAGCGGTTTTACTCTATATACATACATATATGTATGAATGTATCTATATATCTATGTATCTATGTATCTGAAGTCCCCTCATTGCATCAGGGCCTTGCATCACTTGCTACACCGGAGTTTGTGCACTGTTTTTTTCTTCTTGAAGATTTATATTGCCTATCATGGATAAATGTGAATAGACTTGTTTTCACCATTATACAGTTTGTAGATATAAATCCTGAACCTACACAAGGGATTTTTAACCTCCCACACCACACAGACATGGAATGAGAGCAACTGGCCTTTGATGATGCTGTAAGTTATACACAGTGGTGGAAATCCAAATTGGCAGAGGTGGGGGGTGGGGGGCATGGGGAATCGAACCACTGACCTTCAGATTATGATTCCGACCTAGAAAAAAATCAGACACTCTAACCACCCCACCACAGAGAAGAACCCTTTTTCTTACAACTTACATGTACTACGAGACGTGGCATTTGATTATTGAATTTATTCATTTTAATTTGAATCCGATTGTAGCAGTATTTTCCTTTTGGAGTTTGGTGACCCAAGCTCACCAGAGTGAGTTGATCCCGGACTTAATTCTATGGTTAGTCTGTGTGGGGCGGTATATTCAGGCCCAGTGATATAACCAGCTTTAACTGATGACGCGAAAACAGAAACTTTGTGGATATGATGAAGGCAGCTTCTCACTAAAATGGCCGGTGAGGAAGATCGCCAAAGTGGCATCCATTTTGAGTCACGTAAATCTGCCATTAGATAGCGCCACTGAAATGGTTTATTACATAATGGTACAGATGGATTCCACCAGATGGCGGCACTATATTGAAACAAGACTGTGCACGAGTCTGGAATATAGCAGAGAATGTAGATATATACACGGTCTGTGAATATAGTCAGACACTGTGAATATATATATATATGGGTCGTTCTCAGAAACTGTGTACCACTTGAGGTAGTCTACTAGAAATGCATATTTCAAAGAAACCCTTTATTGGAGTGTCAACATTTAGATTTCATCATTTAACCCAATAATGTGGGAGATATTTTAGATCAAAAGTAAATGTTAATATTGTGTATTATGTATCTTATTGGGATGGATGTAGCTAAATACATCGAAAATTACATCACTAATTTGTGACATTGTCAACAGCATTGAAAATAAAGTGTCACAAACTTAATGAAAACCTCTGAACAACAGATCATTTCACTTCAAATGGTGATATACAATGTCTTCATTAAGTTGAAGACATTTATTTCTAAAAAAAAAAATTTAATTATGAAATAGTTAACATTTTCTGGAGTCATTAACATCGTAACATTTCGTTTCCACTTGCAAGTACTATGAAACTCTGTATCAAACACTGAGTACAGATACAGTACAGGAACTATTTTCACCATTTGACACTCTGTGCATGGACCCATTAAGCATGTTGGCCGAGGCTAACATGTATAATTTGCGAACGAGGCAATCTCCCTTTGTTTACCTCACGCCTCCTTTCACAGTTTCAAGTCAGTCTACCTGGCTGCCTCTTACTGTTCACTTCACTTCCGTCGCTTCCCTGTGTACTGACGTGATAGTAACCTTTGCCACTCATTGACTCATGTCACCATGTTAAGTATTATCACATTTCATAGTTAACTGTTACATTACCAGTGACTATTCACTAATGTAGGTGAAGCATTGCAACATGTTTTTCTTCCTTCCTTCTCCGCCATCGTGACGGTGTCACTTACCTCTGCTCACGTTCGGGCACTATAGCCTTGTTCACACAGCACAACTTTAGGCCGAACTAGAGGAGGCGAACTAGATGAGGCGAACTAGTGTCATGTCCACACATGGAGCTGTTTAAGGCGGAAATCGATGTCTGCGCATGAGCAAGAACCCCCATCTGTATCTGGCGAGCGCTGCTATTTGTTTAGTTTTCACTAGTCGATTCGACGCCGATGTAGCTGCTACGTTAATATCGATTGGAATTTAAGGTTAATTTAATTAAATTTCATTATTTGAGTCTGTAATTCTGTTAAATATGATCGCATTCACTAGATTTCGGCGTAATCGGGCCCTAACACTGCCGGGCACCAGCGATTAGTTACTGCTCCCACTGTTGCCGGCACGCACTACTATTTGATACTATCGCCGCCCGGGAACCAGCTGAATCGCTTCATCTATACTACCTAGCGAGGTGGTTTACTTTAAGCGAACTAGATGAGGCGACTCAGGTTTAATTCGCCTCAGAGTAGTGTCCACACGACCAATTTGAGGCGAACTATAGGAGGCGAACTAGTTGAGGCGACTTAACGGACCAGTGTGAACGGGGCTTAAGACAGTTTCTAGAACTCTAATTTAGTGGTGCGCACATATTACAGAATTGCTGTCAGCATTGAATTGTCCTATTAGGTAAGGAGTGTTATCTGAAGTAATGCACCTGAAGTAATGCAAGAAGTCCATACCGAATTCTGAATATTATTTTTGGCTTGTTTACTCGTGCGGTGTCAACTGTACACATTACGGTTAGGTTGCTTCGCTTCCTGTTTTGTAAACAACGGCGTCCGCTATGCGGTCATACGAGGGACACCGACTGCTGCTCACTGATTTTATTTTTTGATTTTTTATTTTTTTTCACGTTGGTACTCTGTTGTCTTATTAAGTCATGGTATTATTTTCTGAATTGTCTTAGCATGAATAGTCTTCTGGCTAGTGTTAGAATTGGTCTGAAGCATCGAATTTGTTATGTTCTTGTATTAACGGTTGGTCAAGTGTTCCCTGTCCCGGTGTCAGCGTCTCACCTCCCACAAGTCTGGTTCTCCACAAGAAATATGTTTAACTCCAATACATTCTTTAATATATGCGTCAATATTCTAAAAGTCAGAGAATATTGTTCTCCACAAGCAATACGTATTCTCCTGTATTCTTGGGTTTAAACTCATAAGAATAACCGCAAAAAAACAAAAAGAGTGATAATCAGGTCGAGCGACCGACCAGAAGTAAACAACACGGCGACCGAATCGGTTTTTCGCCAATAACTTCTTTAATATATTCACCAATATTCTCAAACTCGTAGAGAATATTGTTGTACACGTTTCCTCCAGTATTCTTGGGTTTAAAGTCATAAAGCCAACCAAAGTTTGCATTCGTCACTCGAATCCGCGCATACGCAGAAGCGATGTTTGGGAAGTGAGACTTGTGGGAGGTGAGACGCTGACACCGGCGGTGACAGTAGCTAGTGCCGTCCTCCGCAGCACTGGCTACTGTCACTCGTTTCCATATGAAGTTAGGTTCAGTTTTGTTGTTTTTCATGTTCATATCTAACTGATGTGAATAGTCACTAATATTAGA
The DNA here is from genome assembly GCA_030323885.1 of Branchipolynoe longqiensis. Taxonomy (NCBI): domain Eukaryota; kingdom Metazoa; phylum Annelida; class Polychaeta; order Phyllodocida; family Polynoidae; genus Branchipolynoe; species Branchipolynoe longqiensis. The sequence continues at coordinate 40,828,995 of CM059186.1, forward strand.
ATTGTTTTGAAGCATTGCAACATGATTTTCGGTTGTTATTCTCATTGCTCTGTGCACCGTTGTGACACTGTCACCTATGCTCACGCAAGGTCACTCTGGCAGTTCTGTATCTAGAACTCGTCTTAGTCATGCTCACAAATTACCGAATTTACTGTCAGCATTGATTCGTCCTCATTCAGGGAATTTCATCTGAAGTAGTCAAATTATTATTTTATATATTTCCATTATTTTGTTAAGCTGTGATAGTGACAGATATGTGCCGTATATAATGCCTGCAATGCTCACGTACAGTAATTCTACCAGTTCTGTACTACTGAGCTAGGATAATGTAAACTATACATTTCCTGCGTGCTGCAATCACTGCTACTACTCTGTACTTCGTTTCCTGCCTGACCATCACATACATTGGTTATCGAGAATTTGGTGTCACCAATGACTCGTCCTGGTTAATATAATTTCATCTGAAGTAGTGCAAGTATTAGTTATTTTAGTTTATGAACGTTTGCTCCCTTCTCCTTGTCCCGGTGACAGTAATTAGGTAGCTTAATGACGAAGCATTAGAGGTTCTTCACAGTTAGTTCTTCTCGTTGCTAGCGGTTGTGCACCGTCGTGACAGTGTCAATGACCTCTGCTCACTGGCAGTTCTTTATCTGTAGAATTCTATATGTTTAAATCATGCTCACAACTGACAGAAGTTGGTGGCACAAGTGTTTCCTCCTAAAACAGAATTTCATCTGAAGTAGTACCCCTGTAATCGTGGCGTTTTAGTATTGAGGTCACGTGCTACCTTTCCTGTTTTGGTCATTTGAGTTCCGGATTTTAACTGTCTACTTGGCTGCTCACCGGTGTTCCGGCGGGCTAGGATAACTAGGATAGTACTTGTTAGCTCTCCTCAGGTTAAGTATTATCTCATGTCATAATTATTTGTATATAAGCTTAGCACTGATTTAGAACTGTTATAAAGTATGCAATAGTCTTCACGTTTTCTTATCTTGCTTGTCTCTCTGTGCACCGTCATGACAGTGTCATTTACCTCTGTTAATGTATAGTCACAGTGGCAGTTCTTAATTGTTTGAACCGTTTAGTAAGATCATCACAAGTTACAGACTTTCCGGTCAGTATTGACTCGTCCTAATTAACGGAATTTCTTCTGAAGTACTCCAAGTATTTGTTAAGTTATGAACTTTAGTAAGTCATCCTCACAAATTACAGACTTTGCTGTCAGCATTGACTTGTCCTGATTCACTGACTAGCTGGTCTCTATGTCCCTTTCATACAGTCCTGCCAACACCACTATGTCTATTTACCTATTATTCAAGCACCACCAGCTACTAATTAAACACATCTATCTACCTGGCCATGTATACCTGTTTCACAAGAGAATATTTGCATTCCCAATGCTTATTATCGGAATATTTTATACCCTGTTTATCGAGTGATAGGAACCGTTGCCGCTCGCCAGCTACTTCCTTCATCTGATTGAGCTCCGGATGGTAAACTACATGTTCACCCCAGTCGATTCACATGGCTGCTTAACCGGAATGGATTCGCCTAGACCTGCTCCGGCATCGGTTCAGGCTCCACCGAGGTCTCGCACTTGACAGGGTGCCTACCAGCTGAGGGTTTTACTCATCCGGAACGTACAACACCGGCACGGATTTGTCTCTCCCAGATATACTGTTTGACTGGTTTGATACCCTCTTTGATGCATTGGCACTACCACATGAGTGTCGCAATTAGTTAATCTCTTCAGCAAGGACACCTCTAAAGCAGAACTTAATCTGAGCTAGTGCAAGTATTATGATTTTATTGTTATGAAGCTCTGCTCCCCGTGCTTATCCCGCTGGCAGTGGAAGTGCCTGGCAGATTCTAAACAGGTAACACCAGGTGGTGGTATTAGGCTTTACTTCCGAATAGTAATACTATAAAGACTCCTGTCCCGCCTCACGGTGTCAGTTTCGCACTCTTTCACGTTTAAGTCATCCTCATAATTATTACAATGTAAGTGTAGCAGTAATTAGCCATCATAGAAAAAAAACAAAAAACAACAAAAACAACAACAAAAACAACAACAAAAACAACAACAAAACTTTGACATGAAGTAGTGAAGACTATGTTGTCTTTAATAGCTCCTCGCATCATGAGTGTTTTCCGATGTGATAACTACCCACAACTATAATTTGATCTTAAGAGCAAATCTCGTTGTTTGTTTATCTAAGGGACTATCAGGACACGTGACGACTTGTCGGATGTTATAGTGCTGCCACACTGCGATACCAGACTGCCAGCACCGCCAGATTAGGTGGAGAAATGGCCAAAGTTAAGTGCTTCCCACCAATGAACTTCCTACTTGCTAGGTTGTTAACTAGGTATAGTCTCCATGACGGTCTCTCGCAAAGACTCACATCACAGAAATTCTCTAGGCCTCTATTCTGGCAGACCAAACACATCTAACTAAAAGAATTCTAGACCATAACGGGGAAAGGTAATCAGATGCCTAAATGCATCAAGCTCTAGATTCACTAACTCTTCCAGCTTTTCGAGAACCCATATAAGGGTTCTTTCGTAGTAATCCAGAACTTGAATGATCCATTGGTTCCAGAAGTTAGTGCAGAAATACCATTCTTTGATTGTGCTCACTAACTAAAGGCAGCAAGATATAATTGTGACCAGATGAAGTATAAGTCAGCCACAGAACTTCTAGTAGTCATGGTCCAAGTAGTTCATTACCATAAACCCCATAAAGATAAAGCATTAACGTTATGTAATTCATGTAATCTCGATTGATCTGTATTACGATAAAGCTGTCAGAAGTAACAGAATCGCTTGATCAGAACATACTTGATGTTGACCTGTACTTCCATTCAGCCTGGAAGATAGTACTTTTTCTGCCCTATCTTCCAGGCTACACGATGAGGCATCATGATAGGCTACTACGCGTCTACAAATCAGCACTCGCAACAAGATCCTGGCAGAATAAGCTCTCCCATCTGAAGCGTTATTTCCAGTTTTGCCATACACATAGGTGGCCCCCCGAGCACCTTCTGTCCTTCCTCCTGTGTCTCTCTGCTTCCCTACATTCCCCAGCTCTGGTCTGTAATTACATTAGCTCCATTAAACTATTGGTCTGTACCTGGCCGGGTAATCAAGATCTGTTCAAACCCTACGAGATAGGAGTCATGAAGCGTGCCATTATGAAAGCCTCGGTTCATCGAGTCGTTAAGCCCCTGCCTTGTCTCCTTCTGACCTTAAGCGTCTCATCCGTTTCCTCTCTTCACTGAGGTCTCCACCCCTAGCAGCCATAGCAGCAAGACCCTCACCAAAGTACTTTGAGATGCTACAGAACGGTCCTTCCGCATCGACCCTCCATGACGCTACACAGCCTTCGACGAGGTGCCGCTCAAGCCTGTCAAGCAGCAGGCATGTCCACAACCTATCTTCTACAAGCAGGCACATGGAAGGGTAGGGCAGTCCGCTCATACCTCTCCGTGCTCCATGTCCATCATGCTCCGTCAGCGCTCGCTCTTTTATTGGGTGAGCGCTGATTGTCTTCTCACCACAGAATCCTGATACATGATGTTGCTGGTACGAACATGAACTTGGCCCTAGTCGGCATCTGAATTGACGGGTCCTGGCGCCCACCTGCATAGCCTGTCCTCAGGCCAAATTGATTTTGATTAAACCTTTCAAACAGTTCCTCTTCTTTCTCTTTCCTGTTCTTAGCCGAGTGAAGCGAATTAAGCATGTTGCCCGAGGCTAACATGTATAATTTGCGAACGAGGCAATCTCCCTTTGTTTACCTCACGCCTCCTTTCACAGTTTCAAGTCAGTCTACCTGGCTGCCTCTTACTGTTCACTTCGCTTCCCCACCCACCCACTTTCTGGGGGGGTGAGCGCTGATTGTCTTCTCACCACAGAATCCTGATACATGATGTTGCTGGTACGAACATGAACTTGGCCCTAGTCGGCATCTGAATTGACGGGTCCTGGCGCCCACCTGCATAGCCTGTCCTCAGGCCGAATTGATTTTGATTAAACCTTTCAAACAGTTCCTCTTCTTTCTCTTTCCTGTTCTTAGCCGAGTGAAGCGAATTATGGAATAGTAAAAGATAAATCCTGAAATTGCCCCTAAACATTGAAATTTGAGCCAAACATTTGTGTAAAATTGTTGTTTCGACTTTGTTACTCTGCTAATCTGTTACTCTGCTAATATTTTCTTGCTTTTCTCTTTAATATTCACAAATAAGACAAAACCATAGCAATGAGGTTTCAAATTATTATTACCACTGTTTATAAAGCAAGTGGCATGTGAAATGTCCTAAAAATGTCAAGTTTTGTGTGGAAAATATTTGATTTTGGAGTCAGATTGGTTTCCATGCTATACTGCTATTTATTGGGTGTGAGCATCATTTGACCTACTTAAAAATGCCAGAATATGTTTATTTTCAATTATTCAGTTGCAAAAGGACATACACATTGAGGAAACTTGCTTATAGGACTTTGGCAGCATTTTGATTTTCTGGTACTGATGTCACACTATTGGTACACAACTTCTGAGAATGACCCACATATATAATGGGAGTTCAACACAATATTGGTCCTGGGATTGATGTGGAGTCTACCTTTAACCCATGCTGTGCACGGGTTAAAGTTAGTATGAGTGTAATAACCTCTTAGTATTGCATGCCCATGTGATTAACGAAAGTAGGCATAGAATACATAAGCAGAGTTTACAATGGTTTAAAAACATAAACCACAATAGCTATTTTTGCCTAAGTCTATATTTAGAGTACATGATACATACATAGAATAAAATTGGCCCCAGGAAACTAACTTGATTACCTCCCCAGACGTAACAATTTTTCGTAGATGCAAACCACCCTATTGCCTGCGACACTTTTAGCCATTCATTTGCCTAATTCTGGAAAGTAATTTGACTCGAATTATACCATTAGAAGATTCTTGCATTACATAATTATGTATATTTATCACATTTACACATCCCTCTGTCAATGGGATATATACAATTAAACCCATCATTATGCACACATAGGCCCCGTTTTAAATGTGACATTCTATATATGGTTAATATAACCACCTCATCTTTTTTCTTTCTTTTATTTTGTTACATTAAGCTAAGATTCCTTACACACGCGGGATGCGGTATGCGAATGCGAATACGAATGCGGCAAAAAATCGAAAAGCATCTAAGTCAATGGGGCTGATTCCTTACACGCGGTATGCGGCATGTGGCATGTGGCATTCGAATACTGAATCGGTCCATGTAGCGATCGGTGCGGCATGTGAATGCGAATGCCCATAGACAGCAGTGTTAGAGAAACCTGACACTATGTGTGTGGGTGTGGGTGAAAGGACCCAACCTGTTCGCATACCACATGCCGCATGCCACATACCGCATAACGCGTGTAAGGAATCTTAGCTTAAGTTGATTATGCAAGGAAAATTTAAATCTCTGAGAATTTGTCTTCCTCGTTCCAGTGCTCCTTGCTCTATCCTAGTAATGTCAAACGCCAGACTAAGTAACGACAAGTATACATTTTTAGGTCACTTGTTTGACTCGACCAGGGTTCGAATCCCATGGTTTGTTTGGTTGTTGGAGTTTTTCATCCTGGCAACATCTAAGGTCAGGTTCCAACTTGTGACAGTGCACACTCATGGTGACTTTATAGTGCTGTCCCACTGGGAGACCTAATATCCCACTCAGTCATATTATCCTGACCCTGAGCCAACCAGTCATTGCCCTATCCTAATAATGCCGAGTGCCTGGCTAGGAAGTTATAAGTACCAATTTTGAAAGTCATTGGTTTGACTCGACCGGGGTTCGAACCTGTGGCTTCGAATCCCAAAATCTACTAAAGAGGGAGATGTAAGCTCAACTCATTTGGCTACCCCATCTGTCTCTAATTTCCTATTAATCCACAGTTTTCTGGATAAACTATATATATATATATATATATATATATATATATATATATATATATATATATATATATATATGGGTCAGGATCATGAAAAGAGGCCAATTGAGGAAAGTTGTCGGCATCGAGCATGGATGTCGGCGTCGATCGGTATAATTATAATTTAGCATTGACAGAGGTGTTGGAAAGTCCTTAAATTTATCCTGAATGTAAAGGTCGAGAAAATACAAAAACCTTATTTGTTTCTAGGATATTCTAATATAAAACAAAGAAATGCACAAGACTTTAATAATTGCGACGCCGACATCTGTTAAAGTTGTCGGCGTCGATCATTGGATGTCGGCGTCGATCGGTATAATTATAGTTTAGCATTGATAGAGGTGTTGGAAAGTCCGTAAATTTATGCTGAATGTAAAGGTCGAGAAAATACAACAACCTTCTCTGTTTCTAGGATAATTTAATATGAAAAAAGGAAATGCACTACATTTTTAAGAATTGCAACACTGATATCTTCAATTGACCACCAATTGGCCCGTTTTCGTGAGGCTGACTCATATATATATACAGTAAAACCTCTCTAAATCAACCGACCATAGGACCGGCTTTAGTTTAAATGGTCCATTTTGGGAGGTGGCCAGTTTAGAGAGTTTTTTTTAAATCATTAGAATGGTAGCGTGTAGGTGATCATTTGAGACCCAAATAAAGTGATCAATTTAGGGAAGTGGTCGATCTGTAATGGTAGTCGGTTAGAGAGGCTTTACTGTATATTGTATATATAATTATATGTATCATATATATATATATATATATATATATTCATATATATAGTCATATATGGTGCATTCATATATATTCATATATATTCAGAGACGTTATATCTCACATATATTCACAGAGACGTTATATCTCACATACATTCATGGCGGATGTCCACTTCGTATCATATAATCGGCAGTCCAGCGGAAGCTACACTCGCTGTTCCCAGCGTGCCTGGATTACTTATGCTAAATAATTCAGCAGCAGCCCGGGCTGATACTGATAGCTTCCTGGGGGCGAGTACAGGTGTCGCTGTTGTCGCTTCTGACCGGAAACTATCAAGGACAGCGCGCTGCCGTCTGGTGGTGTGTGTTGTAGTGGGTGGTGTGTGGGTCGGGGGGTGCGCGTGTGTAGTGTATATGTAGTGCGTGTGGTTTATGTGTGGTGTGGGTGTAGTGTGTGTAGAGTATGTGTAGTGTGGGGGCTTTATGTGTGGTATATGTGTGGTGTGGGTTGTGTAGGTATGCAGGTATTGCAGGTATTGCAATACCTCAGGGAGTTTGAAGCCCCTGCCCTGCAGAGTTGCACACCACTGCCTTGTGGTGCAGGTTCTTGACAGAACCGAAGGCTAAGGGAGCAAACCCTAAACAGAAAACCATGTCACTGTGGCAGCATTAAGGGCAGTTCATGTATGGAACTCCAAACATCTCCCGACCAGCCACTGCAGGGACAAATAGTTTTGCGCTTGTCTTGACATGTTCTTGCTGGTGTGAAACCTCTATTTGCTCCCCGAGAGAGTTCCACTGGTAACTTGCAAAAGCCAGCAGCACTTCAACACTTTTGCAGGCAGCTTTCATGAAATGTTGAGAGCTAAATGGAGAGCGGCAGTCAAGTAATGAAAGCAGTCTTTGTCGCATCGCGACCGACAGCATGATGATGATGATGATGGGTTGTGTAGTGCATGGTGTTTGATGGGTATGTGCGCTTGCATAGTGTATGTGTAATGTGGGTGGTGTGGGTGGTCTAGTGGGTGGTGTGTATAGTGGATATGTGCATGTGTGTAGTGTATGTATAGTGTGGGTGGTGTGGGTGGTTTAGTGCATGGTGTGTGCGTATGTAGTGTATGTGTAGTGTGTGCAGTGTATGTGTGGCCCATGTGTGGTGTAATGTGTGTAGTTTATGTGTGGTGTATGTGTGGTGTGGTGTATGTGTGGAGTGTGTGGTCTATGTGTGGTGTATGTGTGGTGTGGGTTCTATGTGTGGTGCATGTATGGTGTGGTGTGTGTAGTTTATGTGTGGTGTGTGCAGTTTATGTGTGGTGTATGTGTAGTGTGGTGTGTGTGGTGTATGTGTGGAGAGGTGTGTGTAGTTTATGTATCGTGTATGTGTGGTGTGGGGTGTGTGGTGTATGTGTGGCGCATGTGTGGTGAAGTGTGTGTAGTTGATGTGTGGTGTATTTGTGGTGTGGGGTATGTGGTCTGTTTGTGGTGTGGGGTGTATGGTCTATATGTGGTGTGGTGTGTGTAGTTTATGTGTGGTGTATCTGTTGTGTGGTGTGTGCAGTTTGTATTGTGGTGTGTGTGAGTGTGGGGTGTGGGTGTGGTGTGTCGTTTATGTGTGGAGCATGTTGGCGGAGGCTAACATGTATAATTTGCTCACGAGGCAAGAACGCCCTCTGTTTCTTCGCTTTGTATTTCACGCTTTCAACGCCAGTCTGCGCTGCTGCCTCGCTCTGTTCACTTCGCTTCCCTACCCTCCCACCCTCTATCTGGGGAGGGGTGAGCGCTGATCTCTCCTGCCTGCTCACCGATAATGCTACCTGAATGATGCCTGCTACCGTACTGTTACATGATGCCCGATCACGATATGTAGGGTCTGAGTCATCCGCTTGATAGCCTGCTCGCCAGGTCCCGCTATGTTTCTTTATTAAACTCTACAAAGTTTATGTCTGACTGTTTCTATTTCCTGCTTTCACACTTGTTGCTTACTGTCTTACTGTTTCTGTTCTGTGCCGAGTGAAGCGAATTGTGTATGTGTGGTGTGGTGTGTGCAGTTTATGTGTGGTGTATGTGTGGTGTGGTGTGTGATATATGTGTGGTGTATATGTGGTGTGGTGCGTGTGGTCTATGTGTGGTGTATCCGTGGTGTGGTGTGTGCAGTTTATGTGTGGTGTATGTGTTGTGTGGTGTGTGTCGTTTATGTGTGGTGTATGTGTGGTGTGGTGTGGTGTGTGTGATATATGTGTGGTGTATATGTGGTGTGGTGCATGTGGTCTAGGTGTGGTGTATGTGCGGTGTGGTGTGTGTAGTTTATCTGTGGTGTGTATAGTTTATGTGTGGTGTGGTGTGTGTCGTTTATGTGTGGTGTATGTGTGTTGTTGTGTGTGTGGTCTATCTTTGGTGTGGTGCATGTGTCTGTGGGTGGTGTGGTATGTCGGGTGGTTGTCTGTTGTTCATGGTGTGTATGGCATATGGTATATGATGTATGTGGGATAGATTTGAGCTATTGGCTAAATATCGCCAAATATGAAATATATAAATTTGATCAATTTTATATCTGATCGTGAAATCCTGTGTATTCATCATTATAGCCATTTTTACAGGTTTGATGGAAGTTTAGTTATATACGAAGCAGTTAATTTGGGTAAAGGCTAAACTATGAAGACTAAGAAGTGCAACCGGTGCATAGTAGGTAGCCTAGACAAGAAATGAATTATGAAGTTACTTATTCACAACTGATTCATGAGACAACACATAATCATGTCACGACAACCTAGTGCTACTCTCTAACGTGGTATGGCATACAAAACCACGGCCATCTGTTCATTAATATGGATAATTAAACTGCTGACTTGCATAACTGCTAACATGGTGGCAGACAGCGTAATTGTGCGTTGTGGGCTGCTAATATGGCTACATTAAAAGGCACATTACATTAAAACCTCTATAAATCAACCGACCATAGGACCGACTTTAAAGTTGCACAGTCCGATGGTTTAGAATTTTTGTATTTTTTCTGAGATAAATATATTAGATCGATCACCAGTATCTACTTTACATTAGTTTAAAGTTACGTTTATTTTAAATGGTAAACTTTTGACATATTTTGAGTGCAAACATGGAAAATTAGTTTTGGCAAGCTTGCCAAAACTCTGACACCATAGACTTCTGCAGTAACAGGTTCTATTAAATTGACTCAGTATTGCATTCTATGCAGAAACAAATGCCTACTAAGTACATCAGTATCTAAGTTAGATATCTAAAATCAAATCTAGATAATTGGTTTTGTTTTGAAAATTTGATATTTCATCGAACTATGCAGCTTTAAATACACACGGGTGCTCTCTTCCTCTGTGGATGGCACTGATATGACCAATGTTGCCATTGAGATGCTCTCCTGCTGTGTGGATGGCATTTTTATGACCAATGCTGTCGTTGAGATGCTCTCCTCCTCTGTGGATGCTATTGGTATGTATGACCAATGATGCCATTGAGATACTCTCCTGCTCTGTGGTTGGCATTGATATGACCAATGGTGCTAGCAAGATGCTCTCCTGCTCTGCGGATGGCATTGGTATTACCAATGCTGCTTACTGACGTGCTCTCTTCCTCTGTGGATGGCATTGGTATGACCAATGTTGTCGTTGAGATCCTCTCCTGCTGTGTGGATGGCACTGGTATGACCAATGCTGTCGTTGAGATGCTGTCCTGCTGTGTGGATGGCATTGGTATGACCAATGATGCCGTTGAGATACTCTCCTGCTCTGTGGTTGGCATTGATACGAACGACCAATGGTGCTGGCAAGATGCTCTCCTGCTCTGCGGATGGCATTGGTATGACCAATGCTGCTTACTGACGTGCTCTCTTCCTCTGTGGATAGCATTGGTATGACCAATGTTGTCGTTGAGATCCTCTCATGCTGTGTGGATGGCACTGGTATGACCAATGCTGTCGTTGAGATGCTGTCCTGCTCTGTGGATGGCATTGGTATGACCAATGCTGTCGTTGAGATCCTCTCCTGCTGTGTGGATGGCATTGGTATGACCAATGCTGTCGTTGAGATGCTCTCCTGGTCTGTGGATGCTATTGGTATGACCAATGCTGTCGTTGAGATCCTCTCCTGCTGTGTGGATGGCATTGGTATGACCAATGCTGTTGCCGTTGAGATGCTCTCCTGCCCTCTGGATGCTATTGGTATGACCAATACTGCTGCCGGGATGCTCTCCTGTCTGCAGATGGTATCGGTATGATCAATGCTGCTGCTGGATCTGACTAGAGCGCAGATCCTTCACGCCTGAGTTGCTTGGATAAAAAGTCACTGTTGACTTGGTGGAACCTGACCACCCGAGTGTCTGGGACGGATTGAGCATGTTATGTTTGGGGTTAAAGCCCTCTTCTATGGACAAAACTAGAATGGAGGGTGTATTTCACTACCTCCTTAAAAGGATTGGATTTTCTTTTTTTTGTATTATTATGTTGCCTAGTTTGATAGTTTTGAGTTTATGTCATTTTCTGAGCAAAATATAGTACGTTGATTGCTATTATTTACCTTACTCTAGTTTGAACTATATTTTTAACTTTAAATGGCTGCCTTTCAAGATATTTGAAGTGCAAACATGCTAAATATATTTTGGTAAGCATGCCAAAACTCTAAACACCATATGATTCTGCAGTAACATGTTAAATTGACTCAGTATTCCCCATTATGTGCCAACAAATGCTTAATAAGTGCACAAGTATCCGAGTTAGATATTTCGAATAAAATGTAGGTTCAGTACAACCCCGTTAAACGAAGCTCGGTTAAACCAAACGATCGGTTAATCCACACTTTTTTCGGCGGCCCGTCAAAATACTACCATTTATCATATAAAAAAAGTTGGTTAAACCAAAGTCGGTTAATCCAAAGTATCGGTTAATCCAAACAAAATTGTAGGTCCTAGGCCACTTCCGGTATGGTTAAACCAAACTTTTAGACCCCACCACCTCTTTCATGTGGTTTCGGGTCATCTGAGCCCCCACCATCATGCTTGTTTTGATAAGTGTCAGCATGGGAAGCCTTCATGGGGCTGCTTATGCAATTAGCCACTTATGCAATCAGCTGCAACGTTCCTCTTACATCTGCATACAGAGCTTTTGTAAGAGTTGTTTATATATTAAAGCTGCATAGTCCGATGAAATATCAATTTTTCAAAACCAAACCAATTATCTAGATTTGATTTTACATATCCAACTTAGATACTGAGGTACTTATTAAGCATTTGTTTCTGTGTATAAAGCAATACTGAGTCAATTTAACAGAACCTGTTATGTAGCTGTCACACTATGACGACAAGGGGCTGACGACAGCCCAGCGACTTGGATTTTGTGAAAACCCGACGACATATGCAAATTCGGGCCAAGTTGGACGACAGTGCCGCGACAGTGCCGCGACAGTGCCGCGACAGTGCCGCGACAGACACACCACTACACACACAGAGACACACACGAAGCAGTTTCCATGAGAAATATGAAGAATGGGACGGTGCAAACATGTAGGTTTATGCGGCGGACCTGTTAGGAAGCAGTTTCCATGAGAAATATGAAGAATGGGACGGTGCAAACATGTATGTTTATGCGGCGGACCTGTTAGGAAAGCAGTCTCCATATGATATATGAAGAAATGGGACGGTACAAACATGTGTGTTAGACTATGCGGCGGACCTGTTAGGAAGCAGTCTTCATGAGAAATATGAAGAATGGGACAGTGCAAACATGGCTCATGATAGTGAGTGTGATAGTGAGTGTGATAGTGATAGTGAGTGTGATAGTGAGTGTGATAGTGAGTGCGATAGTGAGTGTGAGTGTGATAGTGAGTGTGATAGTGAGTGTGATAGTGAGTGTGAGTGTGAATGTGAGTGTGATAGTGAGTGTGATAGTGAGTGTGATAGTGAGTGTGAGTGTGATAGTGAGTGTGATAGTGAGTGTGATAGTGAGTGTGAATGTGAGTGAGTGTGATAGTGAGTGTGAGTGTGATAGTGAGTGTGAATGTGAGAGTGAGTGTGATAGTGAGTGTGAGTGTGATAGTGAGTGTGAGTGTGAGTGAGTGTGAGTGTGTGTGGTTTATCACACACACAGAGACACAGACACAACAGAGACACACACAGAGACACACACAGAGACACACACACAGACACACACAGAGACACACACAGACACAGAGACACAACACAGAGACACACACACAGAGACAAAGAGTCACACACAGACACAGATACACACACAGACACACACAGACACAGAGACACGCACACAGACACAGATACACACACAGACACAGAGACACACACACACACAGACCCACACACAGACACACCACTACACACACAGAGACACACACGAAGCAGTTTCCATGAGAAATATGAAGAATGGGACGGTGCAAACATGTAGGTTTATGCGGCGGACCTGTTAGGAAGCAGTTTCCATGAGAAATATGAAGAATGGGACGGTGCAAACAAGTAGTATGTTTATGCGGCGGACCTGTTAGGAAGCAGTCTCTATATGATATATGAAGAAATGGGACGGTACAAACATGTGACACACACATAGACACACACAGAGACACACACATAGACACACATAGACACACATAGACACACATAGACACAGACGCACACCTAGACACAGACACACACCCAGAAAGTAGCCCGCGAAGGGTAAAATACCGCGGTAGACACCTCCGACTCTTTGATGAGTAGATGACGACAGTGCGGCGACAGTGCGCGGCAGTGCCACGACAGTGCCGCAACATCGGCTGTCGTCGCCTGTCGTCGAATTTTTTCAACATGTCCAAAACACCCACGACAATCCGGCGACAGTCGAGAAACAGTGGAGAAACTGGAGGTGTCGCGGAGGTGTCGCGGCGACACCTGCGCGACACCTGCGCGACAATCGACGACAATCGATGACAGACCGGAAGTCGCTGTCGCAGGGCTGTCGTCGCCGCTTGTCGTCGTAGTGTGACAGCCACATTACTGCAGAAGTCTATGGTGTCAGAATTTTGGCAAGCTTGCCAAAACTAATTTTCCATGTTTGCATTCAAAATATCTCAAAAGTTTACCATTTAAAATAAAAGTAACTTTGAACTAATGTAAAGTAGCTACTAGTGATCGAGGTAATATATTTATCTCAGAAAAAATACAGAAATTCAAAATCATCAGATTATGCAACTTTAATTGTGGGTGCTGTTTGTGTGAAAAGGAAACATGAAGCAAAGTCAATGGAGGACAAGAACAATGCCATTAAAGCTTACTAATACATGTATATATATACATGCATTATATATATATATTAAAAAAACAATAATCAAAGTGTCCATATACATTGTATATTACATGTGCAATATATGCTTAGTAATTCTAGGTGATGGCAGGCAGGGAGGCAGACCTAGGTGATGGCAGGCAGGCAGGCAGGCTGACCTAGGTGATGGCAGGGAGGCAGGCAGGCCTAGGTGATGGCAGGCAGGCAGGCAGACCTAGGTGATGGCAGGTGCCTAGGTGATGGCAGGCAGTTAGACCTAGGTGATGGCAGGCAGGCAGACCTAGGTGATGGCAGGCAGGCAGACCTAGGTGATGGCAGGCAGGCAGACCTAGGGTGCCATGGCTGGGTGACGTGGGTGACGTGGGTGACCAGCAATCCGATGGTGACTGCGGTGAGGCAGGCAGGCAGGCAGACCTAGGTGATGGCAGGCAGGCAGGCAGACAGACCTAGGTGATGGCAGGCAGGCAGACCTAGGTGATGGCAGGCAGGCAGGCAGACCTAGGTGATGGCAGTCAGGTAGAGCTAGGTGATGGCAGGCAGGCAGACCTAGGTGATGGCAGGCAGGCAGACCTAGGGTGACGTGGGTGACGTGGGTGACGTGGGTGACGTGGGTGACCAGCAATCCGATGGTGACTGCGGTGAGGCATGCAGGCAGGCAGGCAGGCAGACCTAGGCAGGGTGGCGGTCGGGCGAGGAGGTGGCGGTGGGGCCGGGTGAGGGGGGGCCGCGAAGTCCTGCTGGGTGGGCGGGTTCGGGGTCGGGGGTTGGTGGGCGGGGGGGGTCGGGTTCGGGGTCGGGGGGGGCTGAGGAAGGCGGTGTCGCCCAAGGTGAGGTGGAAGTCTGGGTCGATGTTGCTTGTAGACAGCTGGTGTAGGGAGGCGGCGAGGGCCTTGTGGGCGGGAGAGGGGTCCCGGGGGGTGGAGGCGGTGCTGGCGGGAGCGGCTCCGGTGGGGTGGGTGGGCTGGGCCTCGGGCACGCTGATGGTGCGCGGGGCGGCCCGGTGGATGGCCGGCTGGATCGGTCCGAGGAGGACCGGCGGTCCGAGTCCGGGGGTGGTGACATGGGGGCTGGCTGGGCTGTGGGTGTCGGCTGGGCTGGTCGTAGCAGTAGTGGGCCGGTTAAGGGCCTCCGGGCCGGCCGGGGGGCTCCGGCGGACTAAAAATCCGCCGAGGTGGCGGGCATCGCGCGCTCACGGTTGCGCTTGGACATGCACACGTCCTCACTGTGCGCAGTTAACATCTTGCGCACATTCGCGCAGTAAGCGCACGTATGCCGCTGCCTGGCGCCCCCTTGGCCGTGGGCCTCCCCGGGGCCGGCTTGGGTGCAGGATGCAGGGTCCCGGTTCCAAGCATTGCAGGGGGCCCCGTGGAGGTCCCTGCTGTAGGTAATCCGGGCCTCGGGCTGGGAGCGGGAGTGTTGGGGGGCTCTAGGTGGGTCTGTTGGGCTGGCGGGGGCGGCTGCGGACGGCTGTTGGGCGGGCGTGGTAAGGGAGTCGAGCCTGAGCATGTTGAGGGCCATAGGGTCATGCCACCCTTGGGGGAGCCTTCCGTCCGCGATCCAGGAGAAAATGGATTCCGAGTACCGGCGGACGGTGGGCCAGGGGTGGATGAGAACGTCTCTCATGACGGTGAGGTGGTGGTGGTGTAGGCCCTGGAGAGAGTGGGACGGGAAGGAGGGGTGGTTGACCAGGGAGAGAAGGGCGAGGTTATACTCGTCCTTAGTGGCCTCTCCGAGCTTCACCGCCTTGCGCCCCGCCCCCCTCTCGACTAAGTCACAGGGGAAGACGTAATCGGACGGAATACCTCGGCGCCGTACGGTGTGCCGCGCCTCGGCGGATGCCAGGATGTCGCGCACCGCGTCGGCCGCGGATGTTGGGGTGTGCTCCGCGGGGTCTTGACGGTAAGTGGGCGGCGGCGCCGAGCTGGCGTGGGCGCGGGTGTAGCCCTCGTGCTGCGGGTGTAGGCCTCCGAGCTGAGTCGCTTGAGGTGGGGGCGGCGGAGGGCTCCCGGCTTCGGCGTGTGCCCGAGGCGTCGGGACTGGTGGGAGGCTGTAGGCGGTCTCCCGCCTCGGTGCGGGCTGGGGGGTCACCGGAGCCCCTCGGGCGACCCCCGTCTCGACGGCGTCCATGCGGCTGGTGAGGCGGGTGATGGCCTCGATGAGGAGGGCCGTCTCACTGGTGGCGTGGCCCGAGGGTGCTGCGGGCGACGTCGGGGCCGTAGAGGGGACGGACCCCCCCCGGGGAGCCTGAGGACGGTCCCGGCGTGGCCATGACGGAGGTCTTGGAGGTCTTCCGGCTCTTTCCCTTTCCGCGCCCGGGCATGGTGTAAGGTCGGCAGAGGAGCAGCGATCCGAGGTGGAGTAGAGCCGGGCTGGAGAGCCAAAGTAGAAGAAGGGCAGCGTGGTGGAGACTGGAGGCGAATGGCTGAAGGAGGCGGGGCGGGCGGCCTTATAAGGGAGAAGGTGAGCAGTGGCAGGGAAGGCGTGAAAGCTCAGGGCCGGGGGAGGGCGAGGGTGAGCAGCGGGCGTCGCGCGAGGCGCGAATGCTGCGCGACAGCCCGGGGTCAGGAGGGGGGGGGGACTCTTCCTTTCCTCGCATCAAGCGTAATGCTTCGCATTACGACCAATGCACCTGCGTTTTTGCCAAAGCCAAGTCAAAGTCGAAGCCAAAGCTTGGTTAAACCAATGAACGGTTAATCCAAACAGATTTCTAGGGTCCCTTCAAGTGTGGTTTAACGGGGTTGTACTGTAATTGTTTTGGTTTTGAAAAGTTGATGTTTTCGTCGGACTAGGTAGTTTTACTTGCCCTGTACTGTGGACAAAACTATGATGGACGATGTATGTCACTGTTTTAAAACTTTTAGTTTTTATTAAATTCCAGAATGCTTTCCTAAGACAGATGAATATTACATCCTGCGCGAGACATAGTTTGTGATTTGTTAATTTGTATCGTCAGTCATAATGTACAGATCATGTATACATTAATTTGATGTAATTGTATTATGTGAGTGTAAACAACACCAGTTATTATATGCTCGGAAAATATATTCTGTGATCTACTAAATTCACTAACTCAAGTTCTGCTGGTTCCCGAGCCTTCGGCTGTACTAACCGGGGACCCGTTAACCCTAAATTTCCGGTTCTAGTGGCAGTCTTCCGAACTTCTCCATATCTCTCTCTATGCATTTTCTCCTCTCGTCATAAACTCTATATAATATTATATATATATAGTTGTATCAAGAATACATACAGCTTACCAAATTAGGTTCGAATGACCGAGAACAATTTACTATCCATAGGACAGTAGAACCATTTTTTTTTGTTTGTTGGTCCATTAGTTGTTTAAGCAGGGGAAATTTCAGTCATAGATGACTGGTCTTCCTCATTCCACTGCTGGTCGATAGAAAGCCCGAGCCTACACTAATAGACAATTAATGAAAATGGCATAAATAGAGAGCTCATATCCCATTAGAAAAATCAGTTCTCATCTGATCACCAAACTTAAAGCTGCATAGTCCGATGAAAACATCAAATTTTCAAAACCAACACAATTATCTAGATTTGATTCTACATATCTACTTTAGATACTGATGCAGTTATTAAATATTTACCAGCACATAGAAGGGACTATTGAGTTAATTAATAGAACCTGTTACTGCAAAAGCCTATGGTGATAGAGTTTTGGCAAGCTTGCCAACATTAATTTAGCATGTTTCCATTTCAAATATCTCAAAAGTTTGCGATTTAAAATAGAAGTTACTTCAAACTAAAGTAAGGTAGATTATAATGAATAACCTAATATGTTTATCTCAGAAAATGAGAGAAACTCAAAACCATCGGACTATGCAACTTTAAGAAACCTTAGAGCCTCATCTGTACTTTGATCAGTGACCACCTGGGAACATGAGACGTTGTAGACATCCTGACACAAGCTTATAGTCTACCACATCAGTAGTAAGTAACTTTAGTAAGTACATATGAAAATACCTATGGACGAATGTCAAGTTATGCCAAGTACACACCTACCGTTTACGATTCGCGCACTAAAACTCACGACTCGACCCGACCCGCTTAAAACTGAAAATGGGCCGCTTCATTTTTCGAATCGCGAATCGCAATCGTAATCGGCCCGTTTTAGCCCTAAAACTGAGTTTTTAGTCGGGAATCGCAATCGCTAGGTGTGCGCGGGTAGCGCACAACTAGCGATTTTTGTGTGCGAAACGGGCAGTTTTAGATCGTATATGGTAGGTGGGTGTGCACGAATGGTAGGTGTGTACCTGGCATTAGTAAATAGAACATACAGCACGTGTCCAGCCATTATTACACTACAATCTAATTGTCTAATGAAAGCAAGTTCAGATAACCCGGCCTGCTTAAACCGAGTATATCATATTATGTTGGTTTGAAACGTTTGCTTAGGAACAATTTATAATTAATATGGAAATTTATGAGAAATTGCCCATTTTGAGGAGGCAATTTACTTAATATCAGACTGAAAAGATGATTTGCAATGATATGCAATGCATTTTACTATCGCATAGCAATCTGTGTAACTTACATAACTCTTGATGACTCGACTTCGACCGAAATCTTAATTGATATATATATATATATATATATATATATATATATATATATTATATGGTTGTATGTGCGCATATCGAGATAAAAAAAGTTCCTATATGCATGTACTTATATGCATACCAATTACAGATGTCAGTATATATACATATATATATTCAAATGTGTATTATATTTATATAGAATATATAAAAAATTATATATTTATATACAATTATGTATTTATATATTGATATATGTCTATACATATTTATATATTTATATATCCATTTATAATGTGGATATATAGATATATCTACTTATGTTATTCGGCATAGCTATGCATAATTATAGACATAGTTATATGTAATGAATATTTATATATATTCATACATATTCATATAAATGCATATATGTATATATGTTTTTCTATATTTATATATTATATTTTTTTATATATTATATATATATATTTATATATATATCTATATATTATTATATATTTAGATTCATGTGTATTCTATACATATTGACATATATTCATATATCTTTATATTTGTTTATATTTTAATATATTTATATATATATAGTTATAATTATATATATGAGGAGTTCAGGTGCAAAACCTCGTAAGCACCAATCCAAAGATGTAGATAAGCATTGGAGTCAAGCCTTCAAAAGGTTAATTTTTCAAATTAATATTTCTTTGTTCATTGCTCTCTAACCAAGTGATAACATTAAAATTGCAATGAGTGAGAATTAAAATTACCATTAGTTAAAAATCTGTTATTTTAATTAAATCTTTAGATTGGTGTTTATGGGGTTTTGCGCCTAAACTCTTCATATCTACACATATTTATATATATTTACATATATTTATATTCATTCACATACATATATATGTATAAATTTATTTATACATACTCGTCTATGAACACATTAAATATGTGCATCCATGTTCAGGTGCTAACGACACCAGATGAAGCAGTCGTCTCTGCATCGCTCCCGACATAGCCGCCATTTGTCTCATCCTTATCGTCTACATTGTTGTTCTCCTGGATTTCGCCTTTCCGCTGCTTGTCCCCAGTATCCCTCCGTCCTTCCGGATCTAGGATGCTGATGCCGACAAGCTGCACCTCGGCTCGCTGGTTCATGCCATCCCCGGCCAGCAGGAAACGCTTAAAGCCGTGCTTCTTGTACGTCATCGTCGGACCCCCGGCCGTGCATCCACTTCCGGTCTGACCGGAAGTGGAATCGAGCGCCATATCATCGACTAGTCCCGCCAGTGCCGAGACTGTGCTCAGTGTGCCAGCCAACTGGAAATGGGATTGGAAGAACAACAATTTTAAATCATCAAATGTTATGAAATTCCAGTTAATTATTTGATCATACAGTAAAACCTCTATAAATCGACTGACCATGGGGGCTGACTATAAATGGTCCATTTAGGGAGATGGCCGGCTGAGGGAGTTTTTTTTATCATTACAATGATATTGTATGGGCGATCGCTTGGGACCCAAATAAAGCGATCGATATTGCATTATATATATACATATATATATACATATATATATAATATATATATGTATATATATATATATATACACATATATACACACATATATATACACATATATATATATGTATTGTGTAGGATACGCATTTGAGAAGGAGGCAGTGTGGCTGATACAATCTTTATTAGTGACAATATCTTATTACTGACAATATTCATTACTCGCAATATATCAAGTACCTGGCTGGGCTAGAATGCCCTACCGAACACATAAGTAAAGATTTCTGGTATGGTCGCATGGCGCTATGGCGAATGACAGTGTGAAGGTGCCGGTAGCGACAGCTTGAGTATATATATATATGTATGCATATATAAATGTGATTGCTTCAAGCACATTGGATATTGCATCAAATAACGTCTAATTTATTAATTCACTTACAGTACACCAATCAATCACTGAATCAATTAATAACCAGCTCCGCTTCCAGACCAATGCTGTCCTGACATAGCAGTTGTCCTGTCATTGGATGGACAATCAAAGTAAATAAAGACATGTTGCACACTGACAATTTGTCGGCAGATGGCAGATGAGGGTTTGCCAATACCTGTCTTCAGCAACCTACGTGATCGTCGAACCCCTGCCATGAACCAGCAAATTGTCACTGTCGGAACAGCTGAATAGGCGTCCTTCCAATTCCGCTGGTCACTCGGGAAAGATTGAATCTGTGATATAGCACAATGTGCTGAAGTTAGATATGTTAAATCAAATCTAGATAATTAGTGCGGTTTTCGACAAATGTGATGCTTTCATTGGACTATGCGGCTCTAACGCACAATTTTTTTTTTTAAAGAACTTTTAGAAAGCAATCTGTCACTACTGAAGCCTGCGAAGTGTGATGCCTAGCATGTCAAATTAATTTGGCATCTTTCCACTTCAAATAAAACTTTCTTCAAATTAAAATAAGATATATTTACCAAACACAAATATTGCGGAAACTGAAAACAATCTGATAGTGAGACTATAGGGGCTTCGTTCCAAAATGCTTGTTTAATAATATTGGTAATTATTATAGAATATTACGCTATGCGTATGTGGGGATGGAGAACTAGCTCGCCGATTGAATGAAACAATGGGCATGACAAAGGAAGTCATGCAAAGGAATTGCATGACTCAGCTCGTGCATGATCCTTACTAGATACAAGATTCACCCCATACTGCTGCAGTAGGGGTGCAAACCAACCCTATGTAAAAGCTGTCAAAAAAACGGGTCAATGAATTGAGAGCCTAATTTCACAATGTAAGAAGCAACAATTATTCTTTACATCTGTCTTATTATTAGCCCACTACTTTGAGTTGAAAAATATAATATAATATCTAGTTTAATAAGATTTAAAAGTGAAATCGACGGCGTTCTACGGCTGCCATCTTGTCTTTTTGCATTCTCTCCCATTTCACCAACTCTGTGCCTATATAAATATCCATTTGATACTGGAGGCAGACATTCTACTCCCTGGTCCATACTAAAGCTATTTTCGCCCGTATTTAGACTACGTTGCCATTCACCCGTGTACTACAAGTACCGGGTGAATCTTTTATCTAGATCCTTACCAGACTGGTCGGGGGGGGGGGGAGCGGGGGGGGTAAATGAATGAATTAATTAGACGTTATTTGATGCAATGGGCAAAGTATTAAGTGAATGTCAACAATCACAGAAATCTGCGAAATCGTGGAGATCCTTCTGACTTTCATCGCTGCCACCACCACATAGGCTACTCATTCGGATAAACAGCAAGGGGTCTTTTATATGCACTTTCCCACAGATACGACAGCACATACCACAGTCTTTGATGAACCAGTCAACCCTAGATAGAAGATACACCCTGTACTCCATTAGCCTGTGTATGGTGAAGAACAAACCTATATAAAAACTGGCAAATGAAATGAGCAGAAAAATTCTTAATTTAAGAAGCAAAATATATTATTCACAAATGGCTTAATATTTACCCACTACTTATGAGTTGAAAAATATAATAAAACATGTAGTTGAAAAGACGTTAAAAGTGAAATCAACTGCATTCTGTGGTCGCCATCTTGTCTTTTTGCATTCTCTCCCATTTCACCAACTCTGTGCCAATATAACTGGCCATTTGATACTGGAACCAGGAATTCTACTTCCTATTCCATACTAAATACATGTTCTCATTCACTCCTACTCCAAGTAACAGAGTGAATCTGTTATCTAAAAGGAAAGTTTGTTTTATTTAACGATGCCTCTAGAGCACATTAATTTTTATCGTCGGCTATTGGACGTCAAACATTTGGTCATTTTGACACATTTCTTTAGAGGAAACCTGCTGCCGCCACATAGGCTACTCATTCGGATAAGCAGCAAAGGGTCTTTTATATGCATTTTCCCCCAGACAGGACAGCACATACCACAGCCTTTGATGAACCAGTTGTGGACCACTGGTTGAAATGGAAAATAACCCAAACTGCAGATGGGTCCACTGAGCAGGATCGATCGGATGACCAACACCTTCACAGCTGGACACGCCACCGTCTGATCTACGAATCTTTTATCTAAGTCGAACACTGCTCACCCTTGTGGTGGCCACTCTCTTCTTGGCCTCCTTTGTGACCTGCTCCGCCTTCTTGACGAACAGATCAGAGAGCGACTTGATGATGAGTGAGATGTAGGCGAGGCCGACCAGAATCCACAGGTACACGACAATCCGGTAGATGTTGCGGTATGTCTCGTTCTCAATGTCGTCTCCGTTACCTGTGGACATGGGTCAGTGAAAGGTCTGTGTGTCGTGTGAGAAATACTCCCATATATGTACTCAACCATATACGATGACAGAGACAGCCCAGGTAAAAATGTAAAATTTAAGACCTAGATGCACTGGGATTGGTCCCACTGCTTCACTGGTCACAGATGGTCCAGTGTATTATTAACAACCCCACCCCAACAACATAATTCATAAACTCACATAACTAGCTACATTAGAGTTACACTAGAATTTTCCAAACAAACCAACATTTATATACCGCTTGCCTAACTGCAACTGAACACTCAAACTTAGTACAAATTTACCAACTGAATACAGAAGATAACTTCTGCTTACATTCTAAATACTATGTAAATACTCACATTGATCTGACTAATATTGATCTGGTTATATGACACTACTGTACCATATTGTTATGGAACTTTTGGGTTTCAGAATTTCATTGTGTTACATGGTGCAAATTGTCTATTCAACAGGTATTGTATAGCTTATTCTATATACCTTTTGTGTAAATAACCCTGAATTGAAAAATGGCTGGAAGACCAGTGCTTCGGCACTGACAAAAGACTTATTCAGTAGAATAAACATATTTACCAAAAAAAAATTTAAATTTAAAAAAATAGCCACGCACTGCGCGAGTGCAGACATATGGATGCGTGTCTATTCAAAGTTAAAGAATTTCATGGATTTGTTTTTGTTGTGCCTCTGAAATAAAGTGGGATTGTCTTATTTTATGTGCATTCAGTCTGAATATGATCGTAAATGTGTGCGTGCTTTCAATCTTGAAATGGGGGGGGGGGAGTGTTTCTATTGGGTAGCGTGCTTCTATTGGGACATATACAGTATATACTTCTAGTTCCAAACCATTAGAATTCAAGTGGTTGGTTGTTGGAGTTTTACGTCCTGGCAACATCTGAGGTCATACCAGGATGGGTACGGACTTGTGACAGAGCGCACTCATGGCGACTTTGTAGTGCTGCCCACATGAGTGCGATCTGTCACAACTTAGTGCCCATCCTGATATGATCTTGGATGTTGCCAGGAGATAAAACCCCAACAAACAAATCAATAAGCCATTCTATTTCTAGCAGTAGCAGTGTGGCTCCCTCATCAAAAAGAGTACCACTTGCCAGATTGTTGGTGAAACAACACTTTAGAGATGGCGTGATGTGATTCTATTGTTTAACACCAGGTGGGAGCACAATCCCCCCAATCTGGTACCGTCGTGAGAGGCGCCAGTTATCTAGGGATTTATGTGGCGGGTGTTAACCCACCCAGTTCAGTGATGCATAAAAACAGATTACCATAGAAAAACCTTCACCTTCTCTCAGGCAAGCAGTTGGGTGCAGTAATTACAATGTTGGTATGCTATATTAAATATATAGATATATTATATATATATTATATATATATATATTATATATATATATTATATTATATATATTTATATATTATATTATATATATTATATATATATATATATATAGGGAGAGAGAAGTGCATGCTGGTACCCCCTCCCCGAGAGGAGGGGGGGGCGAGGGTAGGAGACCATTACAGTGCTTATTACACGCGATAAAGGGTTTTTCACTGTCAGTATATATAAAGTTGAAAATAGCCTTTATTCGTGCATATTTTCTCCACACAACTACATATAATAATATTCTCAAAGAGCGTGTACATGAAATCCCCGTTTAGTAAAAAGCCAATTTGCCTCATTTTGTTAATCCAAGTATTAAACCATTTGAGGGGGGGGGGGGATGTGTGGTATATTTCTGTATAGAGGATGGATGAGGATGGAGTGGAGAGCGGAAGGTCGGGAAGGTGGGAAGGGAGGGGGGATGATGGGTAAGTTGGGTGGACATTTGGGGGAGGAGGGGGGGGGGGGTTATATGTGAGTGTAATGGGAGTGGGGTGAATTGAGGCATTTGACTGGGACCTTTCCATCTGCAAGATTTAGGCTCCGCCCACCTGCGCAGTGAACTAGGTTGCAAAGAGGACCAGTCAAATGGCTTCAGTGGTTTCAGCCAATCAGAGCTGTTCTCTTCCATTGCAAATGGCTGCCCTGTATGGAGGCGGCCATTTGCAATCGAAAAGAACCAATCAGACCTGTTAATTTCCAGTGCAATCGAAAAGAACAGCTCTGATTGGCTTAAGTTACTGAACCTTTCCATATCAGCCATCTTGAAATGCACCATGTGACCTTATGGATGGAGCCACAAGACACATTTGATTCATACGTATAGAAACCCACTTCCGGTCCCAGTCGAATAGGAATTTGTAAAGAAATATTTTGATATGCGTATAGAAAGGCCCAGTCGAATACGTCCAATGACGACTAGGAATGGTGAATTGTGGGTAATGCACTGTGGAATAAAACATAGGTGGAATATGGTGATGGTGGTGGGTGATGGATGGTGGGTTGTTGGAGTTTTACATCTTCGCAATAACTAAGATCATATCAGGACGGGTACCGACTTGTGACTCTGCGGACTCATGGAGACTATTTAGTGCTGCTCCACTGGGAAAACAGGCTGGCAGCACCATGACCCGATATCCCACTCAGTCACATTATCCTGACACTGAGCCTAACCAGTCCTTGCCCTATCCTATTAATGCCAAGCACCTGGCTATGAAGCAATAAGTATCAATTTTTAAGTCAGTGATTCAACCAGGGTTCAAACACATGGGTTCGAATCCCACGATCTACCAAAACAAGAGACGGATGCTCAACTCATTCGGCCATCCCGTCTGGTTGGGTGGGGGAAGGAGGGAGGTGGATGGGTTGGTGGAGGGTGATAGAGGAGGGGGAGGTGTGACTGAGAGGGAGGCTCACCAGCAACATAGTCCCCAAAGCCAATGGTGCTGAGGGTGATGAAGCAGTAGTAGAGACCCTTCAGGATGTCCCAGCCCTCGACAATGTTGAAGACGATGGTGGGGATGATGAACATCACGACGATTCCTGTCAGCACCACACCCGCCATGTTCAACGCCTGGATGCAAACAGATGAAAAGAGCATTAAGTGCATTATAGCACCACATCGGTGATGTTCACCACCTGAATGCACACAGGTGAAGAGAGTACTAAGTGTGTTATAGCATCACCCCGGCCATGTTCAATGCTCGGATGCACATGGGTGGACAGAGCGTTAAGTGCGATATAGCACCACCATGGCCATGTTCACCGCCTGGATGCACACGGGTGGAGAGAGCGTTAAATGTGATATAGTACCACCCAGGTTATGTTCACCGCCTGGATGCACACGGGTGGAGAGAGCATTAAATGTGATATAGTACCACCCAGGTTATGTTCAATGCCTGGATGCACACAGGTGAAGAGAGCGTTAAATGCCTTATAGCACAACCCCGGCCATGTTCAATGCATGGATGCACACAGGTGGAGAGAGCGTTAAGCGCATTATAGCACGACCCGGCCATGTTCACTGCCTGGATGCAAATCGGTGGAGAGAGCATTAAGTGCATTATAGCACAACCCCGGCCATGTTCAATGCATGGATGCACACAGGTGGAGAAAGCATTAAGTGCATTATAGCACGACCCGGCCATGTTCACTGCTTGGATGCACACCGGTGGAGAGAGCATTAAGTGCATTATAGCACAATCCCGGCTATGTTCAATGCCTGGATGTACACCGGTGGAGAGAGCATTAAGTGCATTATAGCACAACCCCGGCTATGTTCAGTGCATGGATGCACACTGGAGGAGAGAGCATTAAGTGCATTATAGCACAACCCCGGCTATGTTCAATGCCTGGATGCACACCAGTGGAGAGAGCGTTAAGTGCATCATAGCACAACCCCAGCTATGTTCAATGCCTGGATGCACACCGGTGGAGAGAGAGTTAAGTGCATTATAGCACAACCCCAGCTATGTTCAATGCCTGGCTGCACACAGGTGAAGAGAACGTTGAGTGCATTATAGCACAACGCAGCTATGTTCAATGCCTGGATGCACACCGGTGGAGAGAGCGTTAAGTGCATTATAGCACAACCCCGGCTATGTTCAATGCATGGATGCACACAGGTGAAGAGAACGTTAAGTGGATTATAGCACAACCCCAGCTATGTTCAATGCCTGGACGCACACCGGTGGAGAGAGCGTTAAGTGCATTATAGCACAACCCTGGCCATGTTCAATGCCTGGATGCACACATGTGGAGAGAGCGTTAAGTGCATTATAGCATGATCCGGCCATGTTCACTGCCTAGATGCACACCGGTGGAGAGAGCGTTAAGTGCATTATAGCACAACCCCGGCCATGTTCAATGCCTGGATGCACACAGGTGGATAGAGCGTTAAGTGCATTATAGCACAACCTGGCCAGGTTCAATGCATGGATGCACACAGGCGGAGAGAGCGTTAAGTGCATTATAGCACAACCCCGGCTATGTTCAATGCCTGGATGCACATGGGTGGAGAGAACATCAAAGTTGCATAGTCCGATTGATCTGAGTTTTTGTCATTTTCTGGGATCAATTATGCTAGACTGAGCGTTATAATATATCTTACTTTAGTTTGAAGTATTGTTTATTTTAAATAGCAATCCTTTGAGATATTTTAAGTGGAAACATGCCAACACATGATTGTTTAGAAACATTTTTAAAGGTTATGATGGTGAGGGTGGTGCTGATAGTATTATTATTAATAACAATAATAATAATAATATTGTTCTTTTTATCACTCTCCAAACACATGATCGTCTATGAATATGTTTAAAGGTCATGATGTTATGCAAAGGGCTTCACCTTCATCCCAGTCCCCAGTGGAGTGAATGGAGGCATTTGACTGGGACCTTTCCATCTGCAAGATTTAGGCTCCGCTCACCTGCGCAGTGAACTAGGTTTTCGAATGCAAAGAGGACCAGTTAAATGGCTTCAGTGGTTTCAGCCAATCAGAGCTGTTCTCTTCCATTGCAAATGGCTGCCCTGTATGGGGGTGGCCATTTGCAATTGAAAAGAACCAATCAGAGCTGTTCATTTCCCCCATAGAGGGCAGCCATTTGCAATAGAAAAGAACAGCTCTCATTATATTTTAAATAGCTAACCTTTGAGATATTTTAAGTGCAAATATGCCAACACGTGATGATTGTTTATAAACATTTTTAAAGGTTATGATGGTGAGGGTGGTGGTGATAGTATTATTATTATTAAAAACAATAATAATACTATTGTTCTTTTTGTCACTCTCCAAACACATGATCGCCTATGCATATGTTTAATGGTCATGATGGGGAGGTTGGTGGTAATAATAATAATACAATTGTTCTTTTTGTCACTCTCCAAACACATGATTGTCTATGAATATGTTTAAAGGTCATGATGGGGAAGGTGGTGGTAATAATAATAAAAATAATATTGTTCTTTCTATCACTCTCCAAACACATGATTGTCTATGAATATGTTTAAAGGTCAGGATGGGGAGGGTGGTGGTAATAATAATAATATTGTTCTTTTTATCACTCTTCAAACACATGATTGTGTATGAATGAATATTTTGAAAGGTCATGATGTTATGCAAAGGGCTTAACCTACATCCCCCGACCCCCCCCCCCCCCCCGCCACCCCCCCCCCCCCCCCCTCCCCGCCATACCTTGTTGACGGTTGGCGACTGGAAGCAGAGTTTCAGCGACATGATGCGCCTGCCGATGCCGTTAAGCTGGTCGCCGATGCCGCTGAGCACGAAGAGTGTGAGCGGGATACCGAGCAGGGCGTAAACAACGCACAGCAGGCGGCCCAGGGGCGACACCGGGAACATGTGGCCATAGCCTGCAAGCACAAGTTTAATAAAGAAAAAAAAAAATTTTAAGAAAGAAATTTAAGTTAGTTTCTTTGTTTTGTTAAAGTTGCATAGTCCGATCGTTTTTGAATTTCTGTATTTTTTTCTGAGATAAATATGTTAGATCGATCACTAATATCTACTTTACATTAGTTCAAAGTTGCTTTTATTTTAAATGGTAAACTTTTGAGACATTTTGAGTGCAAATATGGAAAATTAGTTTTGGCAAGCTTTCTATGTGGAAACAAATGCTTAATTGAGTGTATCAATATCCAAGTTAGATATGTAGAATCAAATCTAGATAATTGTTTTGGTTTTGAAAAGTTGATGCTCTGTCGGACTATGCAGCTTTACGGATTTATTCTTTAGTGGGACAGGACACGGTGTCCGAATCGGTAGAGCGCAGGCTTCCCATGCGGAAGACCGGGAGTTCATATCCCAGCCGAGTCAAACCAATGACTGACAACATTGATACTTGTCACAACCTAGCCTGGCGCTCAGCATTACTAGGATAGGGCAAAGACTGGTTAGTTCAGTGTCACGATAATGTGACTGGGTTGGAAATTGGGTCATGGTTCCAGCGGAAAACTCCGTCAATGGGGACAGCACTATAAAGCCACAAGGAGTGCACACTGCCACAGCTTCGGTACCCATCCTGATATGACCTTAGATGTTGCCAGGATGAACAACCACAACAAACAAGCGAACATCCTTACCGATGGTTGTGATGACGGTGACACAGAAGGTGAAGGCGCCGGGGAAGTCCCACACGACCCGCGAGAGGGACTTGGTGACGTTGGTGTCGAACCTGGCCCGGGTCAAACCGCCGTAGGGACCCACCTTGTCCAGCACCTCCTCCATGAAGGTCACAAGGTCATCGCCCGACACGCACGAATGGTTTCCTGCAGTGGAGCAGAACACTTGGTAAAAATAGTTCTGCTGGTCCGTCAGGAGGGTTGGGTCGTCGGTTGATTGTTGGAGATTTAGGCATATGACCTTAGATGTTGCCAGCAACGTTAAACTCCAACAACCAACCAATAACATCTAAGGTCATATCAGAATGGAATCCAAACTGTGACAGTGTGCACTCACAGCAACGTTAGTGCTGCCCCACTGAGAGAGTGTTCCACTGGCACCATGTCCCAATTTCCCACTCAGTCACATTATCCTGACACTGAACCAACCAGTCCTTGCCCTATCCTACCAATGCTGAGTGCCAAGCTAGGAAGCGACAAGTATTAATTCTTAAGTCATCAGTTTGACTCGACCAGGGTCACACAGAATCCCACGATCTACCAAAATGGGAGACGGATGCTCAACACATTCGGCCATCCCGTCTGGTCCTCCCTCAGGAAGGACAAGCTGGGACCGATCATGCCGGGTCACAGCTTTTGCTTGCACACCAGAAGGTGGATGAGGTGGTGAATACACAAAACACACAGTGTATTTTATCGCATCTAGTTTTTCTTTAATTTCTTTCTACATTAATTGGTTGACTAGGGTAATTTTAATGGCGGACCATTGGTCTTCCTCATTCCACTGCTCCTTTCCCTGTCCTAGTGATCCCGAACGCCCTGCCAGGAATATCCCATTAGCATAATACTAATAGTTAAAACCTTCAGAAAATCTTTGAAAGGGCGGGGGCGGGTGGGAGGGGGGGGGGATATTGGGTCATTCACTCACTCATTTCTTCATTTCTTCATTTCTTCACTGTAATTGCAAACATGAAGAAATAAGGATGCTCGCAAAATAAATTATCTGCCTTTGAGCACAGTCAGATTAGACATTTTGAACTAGACGGCGTCCAATGTGCTCGCAGAGGCGAGTCGATATTTACGACCGGACGCCTTCTAATTGCGTCAAGTGACCGTCCACGTGACCGTCACGTGGCCGGCGCGTCTCTTAAAATAATTTAAATGGCCAGCTTCCTTGAAGTGGGCGCGTGGTACACGGTGATAACATTAAAACCACCTGTGTGTCTGCACTGCCCCCTGGCGGCGCGTTCAGACAACAGGTCGGCGTGACACGCCGCGTTGTCCACTGCTTTATAAATTACCCATGATGCACCTGTGGCACTTTGTTTGAGGCATGTCGTAAGCCCCTGATTTAATTGGCAGGAAAAACCGTCGTTAAGTAACCAGTATGCTGGACCAGACAGGACGGCCAAATGAGTTGAGCATCCGTCTCCCGTTTTTGTATATCGTGGGAATCGAACCCTGGTTGAGTCAAACCAATGACTTAAAGGTTAATACTCGTTGCTTCCTAGACAGGCACTCGGCATTACTAGGATAGGGCAAAGACTAGTTGGCTTAGTCTCAGGATAATGTGATATCAGGTCACGGTGATGGCAGCCTGGTCGCTCGGTGGGGCAGCACTATAAAGTCACCATGAGTATGCACTGTCACAAGTCGGTACCCATCTTGATGTGACCTCAGATGTTGCCAGGACGTAAAACTGCAACAACCAATCTATAGCTTTGAGTTTCTGCTTTTTCTTCTCTATAAATATATTAGTTTAACCATTATAATCTACTTTGTTTTAGTTTGAAGTAAGTTTGGATATACATGGCTAAATTTGTAGATATTTGAAGTGACAACTCCGCTGACTCCTATACTTTACTTATAGCAATACATCTTAAAGTATACATAGTCCGATAGCTTTGCGTTTCTGCCATATTTATTAGATAAATGTTGTATTAGATTGAACGTTATAATCTACATTGTTCATGTTGTGCGCAACATGGGTAATTAAACGTGAGAGGCTGATGGCATTCTCGTTACTATGGACGCGCTTTGGCGCCACCTACCGATATATACCTGAACACTTAAGTGGCCACTGATCGCCCCGCCACCTAGCGTAATGCTTAACTACATACGGACTAACTTGGTCATAATCACTTCGTCCTTAGCATTTCGAACGATAAGACGTATATCGTACAGCAGCCTAAATTTGCCATCCCACCTACCCCAGCTGTTTAAGACTATCTTAATAGGGTTAAGTATCCTGGAGCCTCAAACTCATTGAACCAGCATGACTCTAGTACCTAAAGAAGACAAATTTTTAATTAGCACACCAGTAAATAGCAGTATCTAAGTTTGATAGGATCGGCAATCGGTCAGCGACCAGTCGCCGATCACTCGGCGACCTCTGGGCGACCATTTTTGTCACAAGGAGGTTACTCAAGCATCACACGAGGCCTGCTTTCGCTTACGATCGATTCACAAGCATTTTGCAGTTAAATTACGACCATCTTACGACCATCTTACGACCACCTTACGACTAATCGTCGAGCGATCGCCGACTGAGGCGATGTGGCGCATGTACGATGACGTCACAATGTCGCCTGGTGCATCACTGTCGACATGGCAACGTATTAAAATAGTTTGTAACAAATTGTTTCATTTTTGTCGCAAGGAGCTCGCAGACTTTTGGTCGGCAAGTGATCGCAAACGAACGCAGCCCTTCATGTGACTGGGGCTTTACAGCTTCCGCACCAAAAACCTCCTTGTAACCAAAATGGTCACAAGGAGGTCACCAACTCCATTTAGCAGACGCCGACCGGTCAGAAACTAGTCAGCCTTTTGGTCGCAAAGTGGTCGCAAAGTGGTCGCAAAGTGGTTACAAAGTGGCCGCAGGCCGCAGTGTGACTGGGGCTCTAAGGGTGCGCGCTGCTCACCTATGAAGGCCCGGTAGTCCCTGACCATGGCGGCGATGTTGACGCGTTCTGCGCCCGACTCGGTGGCCTGGAAGGTGACAGCCCCCAGACACAGGTAGATGAGGAAGACGGCGGTCAGAACGCACAGGTGTTTGCACTCCATCCCACGCCGGGCGCCCGCCGGCCATCCTCACCCGCCGCCCCGCCCAGACTGTCTCCTGGACCCGGTCCCTGTATGGCGGCGGTGGTGGCGGTGGTGGCGGTGGTGGCGGTGGTGGTGGCGGTGGTGGCGGTGGTGGCGGTAGTGGTGGTAGTCTGGGGTTGATGCTGTCTTACGCACACAACCTTAGCACAGTGGTGTTCTGAGGTGTGAGACTGTCTTTTGCACACCGGCCCTGTATGGTGGTTATGGTAGTTTGACAGATAACAGTCTTATGCACACAGCCTCTGTAAGGTGGTCATGTTAGTTTGACAGATAACAGTCTTATGCACACAGTCTCTGTAAGGTGGTCATGTTAGTTTGAGAGATAACAGTCTTATGCACACAGCCTCTGTATGGTGGTCATGTTAGTTTGACAGATAACAGTCTTATGCACACAGCCTCTGTATGGTGGTCATGTTAGTTTGACAGATAACAGTCTTATGCACACAGCCTCTGTAAGGTGGTCATGGTAGTTTGACGGATAACAGTCTTATGCACACAGCCTCTGTATGGTGGTCATATGGTAGTTTGACAGATAACAGTCTTATGCACACAGCCTCTGTAAGGTGGTCATGGTAGTTTGACAGATAACAGTCTTATGCACACAGCCTCTGTAAGGTGGTCATGGTAGTTTGACGGATAACAGTCTTATGCACACAGCCTCTGTAAGGTGGTCATGTTAGTTTGACAGATAACAGTCTTATGCACACAGCCTCTGTATGGTGGTCATGTTAGTTTGACGGATAACAGTCTTATGCACACAGCCTCTGTATGGTGGTCATGTTAGTTTGACAGATAACAGTCTTATGCACACAGCCTCTGTATGGTGGTCGTGGTAGTTTGACAGATAACAGTCTTATGCACACAGCCTCTGTATGGTGGTCATGTTAGTTTGACAGATAACAGTCTTATGCACACAGCCTCTGTAAGGTGGTCATATGGTAGTTTGACGGATAACAGTCTTATGCACACAGCCTCTGTATGGTGGTCATGGTAGTTTGACGGATAACAGTCTTATGCACACAGCCTCTGTAAGGTGGTCATATGGTAGTTTGACGGATAACAGTCTTATGCACACAGCCTCTGTATGATGGTCATGGTAGTTTGACAGATAACAGTCTTATGCACACAGCCTCTGTAAGGTGGTCATGTTAGTTTGACAGATAACAGTCTTATGCACACAGCCTCTGTATGATGGTCATGGTAGTTTGACGGATAACAGTCTTATGCACACCGGCCCTGTATGGTGGTTATGGTAGTTTGACGGATAACAGTCTTATGCACACAGCCTCTGTATGGTGGTCATATGGTAGTTTGACGGATAACAGTCTTATGCACACAGCCTCTGTATGGTGGTCATATGGTAGTTTGACGGATAACAGTCTTATGCACACAGCCTCGGTATGGTGGTCATGGTAGTTTGACGGATAACAGTCTTATGCACACAGCCTCTGTAAGGTGGTCATGGTAGTTTGACGGATAACAGTCTTATGCACACAGCCTCTGTAAGTTTGACGTATGCCACCATATTATGTACACAGTGTTTGTATGGTGATGGTCTGGGGTATGAGACTGTATTGTGCATGTAGCCACTGTATGGTAGTGGTGGTCTGATGCACAACAGTCCCACACTGCCCAGTATCCTTGTCGTGGTAATCTGAGGTATTGCTCGTACAGCCCGTGTTCACTTCTCCTGCAATGAAACCAGTGAGTTTTGTTTAAGTTGCGCAGTCTGGTGGTTTTGACTTTCTGTAATTTTTCTAAGATAAATATATTAAACTAATTGTTATTATCTACCTTAATTTAATTTGAAGCAATGTTTATTTTAAATAGCTAATTATTGAGACATTTGAAGTGCAAGCATGTAAAATTAGTTTCGGCAGGCATTTTTGTTCTTATACTGCCTATCATGGATAAGTCTGAATAGACTTGTTTTCACCATTAGACAGTTTGTCGATAGAAAGCCCGAGCCTACACTTTTACCGACCCAAGGGATTTTTAACCTCCCACACCACATAGACATTGTATGAGAGCAACTGGCCTTTGATGACGCTGTAAGTTATACACAGCGGTGGAAATCCAAATTGGCAGAGGTAGGGGCACTGGAAATCGAACAACCGACATTCAGATTAGGAGTCTAACCTAGAAAAAAGTAACACACTCTAACCACAGACAACACCACGCCAAAACTCCGACACCATTGGCCTTAGCAGTAGCAGGTTTGATTAAATTGACTCAGTGTCCCCTTCTTTTTTGGCAACACATGCTTTATAAGTACATCAGTATCTAAGTTAGATATGTAGAATCAATTCTAGATAATTGTTTTGGTTTTGAAAAGTCGATACTCTATTGGACTATGCAGCTTTAAAATGCGTCACCTTTCATTTGTTTACCAATTAATTCAAACATTTTTTAAAGTAAATTTTGAGCAACAAAATCCATCTTTGTTTCTGATGAAACAATCATGAAGGCTCCTTTGTGCAATTATTACTTCTGTTTTGGCTTAGGTGCTTATATAGTGCCTCTCGGAGAATACTTAGTTTTAAAATATACAAACGACGAATAGTGATATTCAATGAGTATGATGTACAAATTTCTTAATGACTGTGAGGGAGAGTTGAAAAGGTGTGCAAATCTTATCACTCAAATTATATTTGAAGGTTTTCGAATATGCCTTATACCCTCTGTCGGTCCACCCCTCCCTGTCGGGAATTAGAGAACTGTTAAAGCTGCATAGTCCAATGAAATATCAAATTTTCAAAACCAAACCAATTATCTAGATTTGATTTTACATATTTAACTTAGATACTGATGCACTTATTAAGCATTTGTTTCTGCACAGAAGGCAACACTGAGTCAATTTAACAGAACCTGTTACTGCAGAATTCGATGGTGTCAGACTTTTGGAAAGCTTGCCAAAACTAATTTTCCATGTTTGTACTCAAAATATCTCAAAAGTTTACCATTTAAAATAAAAGTGACTTTGAACTAATGTAAAGTAGATACTAGTGATCGATCTAATATATTTATCTCAAAAAAAAGACAGAAATTCAAAACCATCGGACAATGCAACTTTAATAATAACCATGTGGTTCTCAGAGGATACCAGCATTGGGCAGACCAACCCCAAACTACAGCATTTAAGCTCACACTAACATAAGACGACCTATAACGCCGTATCCCGAGCATACCCGACGTATGCCCAATGTATGCGTAACATATGATGCCATATGCCGATGTGTTGGTCGAAAATCACATACGTTCTCTGTGGCGGAGTGGTTAGAGTGTCTGACTCTTTTCTAGGTCAGACTCCTAATCTGAGGGTCGGCGGTTCGATTCCCCGTGCCCCCAGGTGTGGCAATTTGGATTTCCACCACTGTGTATAACTTACAGCGTCATCAAAGGCCGGTTGCTCTCATACCATGTCTATGTGGTGTGGGAGGTTAAAAATCCCTTGGGTCAGTAAAAGTGTAGGCTCGGGCTTTCTATCGACCAGCAGTGGAATGAGGAAGACCAGTCGTCTATGACTGAAATTTCCACTGCTTAAACAACTAATAGACCCAACAATTCTTTTTTTAAATAGTCCATTCTAAGTGTGATCTTTCATTAAGAAATATTGAATGTTCATGTACTGCACGCGGTGGCCTAATCGGTAGAGCACAGGTTTCCCATGCGGAAGGTCTGGAGTTCGAATCCCAGTTGTTGGAGCTTTAGGTCCTGGCAACATCTAAGGTCATATGAGGACGGGTACTGACTTGTGACAGTGCGCACACATGGCGATGTTATAGTGCTGACTCACTTGGAAATCAGGCCACTGGCACCATGACCCGATATCCCACTCATTCACACTGTCGTGACACTGAGCTAACCAGTCCTTGCTCTATCCTATTAATACCGAGCACCAAGCTATGAAGCGGCAAGTATCAATTTTGTAAGTCATTGGTTTGACTCGACCTGGAATCGAACTCCCGACCTTCCGCACGGGAAGCCTGCGCTCTACCGATTCGGCCACCGCGTCCGGTTCTAAATTATATGCGGAACGACATCAGACTGTGGCGTATGTGGGGCAGAGGAGTGGGTTAAGGAGTCCTACCTGACTGCCAAGAGGAAAATGTTAGCACTTGCTGCATATCAGTAAATATCAAGAGAACATTGGAGATGGAAAGAAGACCTCAGAGGTACACATGGGCGAGTGGATGCTTGGCTTACTACTATTTGCTTCTTTAAAGGAAAATTTTATGATTTTTCTTGGGGTTTTTCTTAGGGTGGTTCAAAATCAAACTAAAAACGGATAGTTAAGAAATGCCCACTACCAAAGAAAAGTGACACCAGTGGACTCGTTGGCGTTCTGATATGACCTTAGATGTTGCCAGGACGTAAAACTCCAGCAGTCAACCATAAGCAAGGGGTTCGAAGTGAATAAATATGCATTAATCCTCACATACTGACAAACAAACATACGGACAGTTACACAATCTCACACACTTTACACATAACACCACTTGCAAACAAATCGGACACACTGAGGCATAAATGCCTACAACTAAAAGCACAGAAACACATGAAGATTAACCATATACATGCCGGTGTAGCAGGAAATCGCAAACCCTGTACATCGCAAAGCCCCACTTGTGATTTCCTAGGAGTATGCTGGAGATACAGCAGGCATACGTTCGAAGTACGTTAGGAGTACGTTATGCATCCGTCGGCAGTACGCGGACTGCACGTTCGGCTAACGTGTCCCAACATACCCCGACCTACCCCTAACATACTCCTAATGTACGCCAATGTACACCTAGCATACACGTAGTGTATGAGGAACGTATGAGCCATAGGTCGACATACGTGGACAATTTTGAACATACACAAAAACTTTTGAGCGCCTCAACACACGCCAACGTAAGACGACCTATAACGCTGTATCCTGAGCATACCCGACGTATGCCCAACGTATGCGTAACGTATGATGCCATACGCCGACGTGTTGGTCGAAAATCACATACGTCGGCATATGCTAAGGCCATAGGTCATAGTGTGACAGCCCCTTTACAATCGCTGTATTGCGTGTCACCGGGGACCAGCAGAAATGGATTCGCAGGGACTGTGTGTGTGCCTTCCAGTGCTGCCAATAGTTTTGTATTAATGCGCCCACACAAAGAACACTATAACAATCTAGATATACAACCATTGCACACTGCACCCATTCAAATCGTCGAATTGTTCTTCTAATCTCCACCAGACAAAATAGTTCCGAGATTTAATGTATAGCCCGAATAAAGCACCAACTTTTTGATTTGATCCAGACAAAATAGTTCCGATATTCAAAGCCGCATAGCCCGAATAAAGCACCAACTTTTTTATTTGATCCAGTCAAAATAGTTCCGATATTTAAAGCCGCATAGCCCGATTATAGCACCAACTTTTCGATTTGATCCAGACAAAATAGTTCCGATATTCAAAGCCGCATAGCCCGAATAAAGCACCAACTTTTTTATTTGATCCAGACAAAATAGTTCCGATATTCAAAGCCGCATAGCCCGAATAAAGCACCAACTTTTTTATTTGATCCAGTCAAAATAGTTCCGATATTTAAAGCCGCATAGCCCGATTATAGCACCAACTTTTCGATTTGATCCAGACAAAATAGTTCCGATATTCAAAGCCGCATAGCCCGAATAAAGCATCAACTTGTTGATTTGATCTAGACAAAATAGTTCCGATATTTAAAGCCGCATAGCCCAATTAAAGCACCAACTTTTCGATGTTATCCTTACCTGCTGGTGAACTCATTAAACATGTATTTCTGCATAGAAGGAATATAAAATGAATGTAATAGTGTCTGTCATTGCTGAAGCCAATGATATCCAACATTGTGATGGACATGGTATAATTATTTTGAACAATTATTTTTGCTTGTTTTCACTTTAAACATCTCCAAAAGTAACATATCTGATTCTAGTTAAGTATTTCAATTGCAGATTTGTTGTAACAATGTATTTTGCATAAGTATGAACTTTAATTTAATATAACATTGGTTGCTCGGCTAGGAGATCACCTGTCGGGGAAGCCACGCCGTGAACTTACTCCATGTTTGTGGTTCAATAAGTGACCAGACGGGATGGCCGAATGAGTTAGAGCGTCCGTCTCCCGTGCTGGTAGATCGTGGGGTCGTGGGTTCGAGTCCCGGTCGAGTCAAACCAATGACTTTAAAATTGATACTTGTTGCTTCCTAGCCAGGCGCTTGGCATTATTAGGATAGGGCAAGGACTGGTGTGCTCAGTGTCAGGATAATGTGACTGAGTGGGATACCAGGTCATGGTGCCTGGGCCTGGTTTCCCAGTGGGACAGCACTATAAAGTTGCCATGAGTGTGCACTGTCACAAGTCGGTACCCGTCCTGATATGACCTTAGATGTTGCTAGGACGTAAAACAACAACAAACAACATGGTTCAATGAAACTCAACGCAACCTTTTGAAATAAAAACTACTTCAAACTGAAGTAAATTAGATTATAATAATCAAGCGAAATGGCAAACAACTGACTTTTTAATATGTCATAACTTTGCTATCTAGATATATGGGAACTTAATTTGTCATATTTATGTCTATGTTTCCAGGGCCGATGAATCTAATTATGATAAGATGGTGTCCGGTGGGCATTAAATTTGGGTGAACATTAAGGTGTCTGTTGGACATAGCCCTGAAATATACCGCATTTCTTCGCCTGATTCAGTAAGTTGGTGAGTCAGTGAGTCAGATGGTGAGTGAGTCCACTGGGTCTGCGAGTCAACAAGTCAATAAGTCGGCGAGTCACTGAGCATGTCACTAAGTCAGTCAGTGAGTCAAAGAGTCAGTGAGTCAGACGGTGAGTTAGTGAGTCAGATGGTGAGTGAGTCACTGGGGCTGTGAGTCACTGAGTCACTAAGTCGGTGAGTGAGCATGTCACTGAGTGAGTCAGTGAGTTAGTGTGTCAATGAGTCAGACGGTGAGTCAGATAAGGAGTGATATAGAGGGTCAGACAGTGAGTGAGTCAGTGAGTCAGTGAGTGAGATGGTGAGTGAGTCACTGAGTGTTTGAGTCAAAGAGTCATTAAATAGGTGAGTCAGTGAGCATGTCATTGAATCAGTGAGTGAGTTAGTAATCAATGTGTGAGTGCGTGAGTCAGTCGGTCAGTGAATGAGTCAGTCAGTCAGTCACTGAGTCGATGACTCAGTCACTGAGTCACTGAGTCACTGAGTGAGTCGGTGGGTAACAGATTGAGTGATTTAGAGGGTGCGCCCGTCAGTTAGTGAGTGAGTCAATGAGTGAGGGGGTCAGTAAGTCAAAGTGTGAGTCAGTAAGTCTATGTGGTTTGGGTGTGAGCGGTGGAAAGCTGTAAATATATATATTCTGAAATGCAGCAAAAGGATAAGCTTTGGATGATAAAAGTAAAGGAATATCAATAATTAAGTGATGTAAACAAATGTGTCCAAATAAAGGATAACATCGATCAGCATGTCCTGTCCGAGGTGGGTAAGCATAGGACCACACACAAATCAATAAGTGAAAAAAAGAAAAAAAGAAAGAACTCGTGCAAATATAGTGTCGTGGGGGTGATGAAAATGGGAAATATTGGCCTAGAGCGGGACTCGAACCCATATCTCTATGCATTCCAGGCCAGTGTGCTAACCATTACACCACCTAGGCTCCCTGATATCACCACACTACAGGCAATGCACTAACACATAAATACACAGAGTAGGTTCAACAACCATACAGCACATAGCTTGTACAGGATCATCGTCACGGCAACCAGTGTCATTGGGGTGATGAAAATGGGAAATATTGCGCCTATAGTGGGACTCGAACCCACATCTCTATGCATTCCGGGCCAGTGTGCTAAGCATTACACCACCTAGGCTCCCTGATGTCACCACACTACCCACACCTACCTGTCTATGTGGTTACTTGCCTGAGAGGTCAGTGCAGCCTACTACAATAGTATCTAACTGGGATCTATTATTGTATTATCTTAACATCGCTGTTGTTATTTGGTGGGGGTGACACATATTTTCCCATACACATAGTTTAATAGTTTATTTAAATTGAAGCTATTTGTTGGTTTTTGTCTTTATTTGTTTTGTCCGTTTTAGTTGTGTTCGTTTACTCTCGATCGACAATCGAACCCTGCCCACAACTAATCGAATCTATACCCGCCCTTTTCACGTAATTTTCATGAATGTGTACAATATAAAATACACAGAAATCCTCAAAATTAATCAAATTTCCATAGTCCGATGTCTTTGAGTATCTGCCAATTTCTCGGATATGTATATTAGATTAATCATTATAATCTACTTTATTTTCATTTGAAGCAACTTTCATTTTAAATGGCTGACTTTGGGAGATATTTGAAGCGAAAAAGTCCCAAATTAATTTTGGCAAGCACACCAAAACTCTGACACCATAGATTTCAGTAGTAATATATTCTATCAAGTTGATTTAGTATCCCCTTCTATGTGGCAGCAAATGCTTAATAAGTGCACCAGTACCTAACTTATAAAAAAAAAATTGAATTAAATCTAGATGAATGTTTTGGTTTTGAAAATTTGATATTTTCATCGGACTATGCAACTTTAAACAATTATTCGTTTG
This sequence comes from Branchipolynoe longqiensis, assembly GCA_030323885.1. Classification (NCBI taxonomy): domain Eukaryota; kingdom Metazoa; phylum Annelida; class Polychaeta; order Phyllodocida; family Polynoidae; genus Branchipolynoe; species Branchipolynoe longqiensis. The sequence goes on from CM059186.1 coordinate 40,870,129, forward strand.
TTTTGGGGGTGTTTCTTTTTTAACGGGACCAGTTTAGCATGCGCGAAGCTATCCCATTAAAATGGCTGCCTAGCTCCCTCTGTCTATACGCATAGCCTAGGCTATAGACGATTTCCGCAGAGTATGCGCACTCTGCTGCAACTCAGTGTCTGATGTTGTCCTGGCTGTTGGTTGAAGGGTTGTTGGAGTTTTACGTCCTGGCAACATCTAAGGACGGTGCTGTCCTGGTTTCATGGTCAGAAACATAACCACAGGTAGCAACTAGTATCTAAATTAGCAAAGTTAGCCATATTTAGCTCTAAAACTAGATCAGTCTACTTCTATAATTATCTAGCCTTAAATGCAGAGATTGTTAATTTTGTCAACAGGGGCTTGCATACAATGACTGCCGGACCCAAGGTGTGACCTGGGAGACGACTTGAATCCAAGACACGCCTTCAGCACCATACTTTAGGTTTTGTTGGTTGTTGGAGTTTTACGTCCTGGCACCAGCCGGGATGGCTGAATGAGCTGAGTGTCCGTCTCCCGTTTTGATAGATCGTAGGATTCGAACCCTGATCGAGTCAAACCAATGACTTAAAAATGTATACTTGTCGCTTCTTAGCCATAAGTGTGCACTGTCGCAAGTCGGTCCCTGTCCTGATATAACCGTAGATTTGTTTGTTTGTTGTTTTACGTCCTAGCAACATCTAAGGTCATATCAGGACGGGGACCGACTTGTGATGGTGCGCACTCATGTCCCACTCAGTCACATTAACCTGACACTGAGCCAACCAGTCTTTGCCCTATCCTAACAATACCAAGTGCCTGGCTAGGAAGCGACAACTATCAATTTTTAAGTCATTGGTTTGACTCAACCCATGGGATCGGATCCTCCAATCTCCCAAAAGAGTAGACGGACGCTCAACTCATTTGGCCATCCCGTCTGGTGGCAGGACGTAAAACTCCAACAACCAACAAAACCTAAAGTATGGCGCTGAAGGCGTGTCTTGAGCGTGTTCACACGGGCAAAATGTAAAGCGATTCAGCCAAGGCGAATCATATGAATCGATTTAGATGCGCATTCACATCAATCAATCAATCAATAGGATACAGCTATAATAGGCCTTGGACCTGTTAGCCACTCTTAATTAATTGAAATGGAGACAGTTCTTCAGATGTGGTCAATCGTAGCAACTGTCACTGGCTCCAAGATATATGTAATGCTTGACCAGTATGCATCCAGTCGGGACTTGAAGCAGTTCACCGACTCCGCTGCTATGACACTCTCCGGCAGGTCATTCCACAGGTCAACCACCCTAAAGCCGAAAAAGTTGTGTCGCAGATCCAGTCTGGAGTACCGCTTCCTCAGCTTCAGGGAGTGCCCTCTGGTCCTGGTGTTGGAGTCTCTGATAAGGGGGCCGCCTGTCTTGTAGATACCATGGAGATATTTGAATACTTCAATCATATCCCCCCGGGCCCGTCTGTAGTACATGCTTGGGATCTTCAAATGACGCATACGTTGTTCATAGGGTATTGCATCGAATCCATGTACAAGCTTCGTTGCCCTTCTTTGGGTCCTCTCAATTGACTCAGCATCCTTCCTGTAGAGTGGTGACCACACAACATTTCCATATTCCAAAAGTGGACGTGCAAGGGATGTGTACAGTCTGCGTACAACATCCTCGTCTAGGTATGTGTACGATCTTCGAATGATAGCCAGTATTCCATTAGCTCTGTTGGCGGCTTCCTGGATGTGGTCGCTGAATGTCAGTTTGTTGTCCACCTTGACACCCAAGTCCTTTTCTATCATTGTTTCGGAGAGCGGAACATTATTCACACCATCATTCATTACATAGATGTGCTTGCTGTTTTTGCCCCCTAAGTGCATCACTTTGCATTTTGAAGCATTAAACTTCAGCTGCCAATCACTTGACCACTTCTGCATGTTGTTGAGGTCCTTCTGCAAGTCCCGTGAGTCACTACCTTTCTCCATACGGCGGAATACTTTGGTATCGTCAGCAAACATTTGGACCATAGAATGTACAACCTCTGGTAAGTCATTGATATATATCACAAATAAGACTGGTCCAAGCACGCTGCCCTGAGGTATTCCGCTTTTCACCGAGCACCATCCTGATGGTTTGCCATTTACAATGACTCGCTGTCTTCTGTTGCTCAGAAAATCCTTTATCCAGTGTAGGACATCTCCTCTTATGCCATAGCCATGCAGTTTTTTTAGCAGTCGCTGGTGTGGAACAGTGTCGAATGCTTTTTGGAAATCTAGATAAATAGCATCCAGATCTCCAAAGTCATCAATAACGCGGGTCCACTCATCCATACATGCCAGTAGTTGGGTCGTACAAGATCTTCCTTGCACAAAGCCATGCTGCTGTGTTGATAGGAGGTTGTTTTCGACAAGATGAGCCATGATAGAATCTCTTATTATTGATTCCAGCAACCTACACACTACAGATGTTAGACTGATTGGCCTATAGTTTCCTGGATCACTTCTGTTACCCTTTTTGAAGATGGGAGCTACATGTCCATCCTTCCATGGGTGAGGAAGTTTTCTTTGGTTTAGTGATTTTTGGAAAATGTGTCTAAGTGGTTCAACAAGCTCATTGTGTAGCTCCTTCAATATGCGTGGGTATATTCCATCAGGACCTGCTGCCTTAGATGCATTAAGATTGTATAATTTTTTCTTCAGATCGGATGGTGCAATATTTATGTTGGTCAGGGGGGCACGAAAGAGTCGGTCCTCAAACATTGGTATATGTGACAGGTCTTCTTGTGTGAAGACACTTGCGAATCTGGTGTTCAAAGTATTAGCTTTGTCGATATCCTTTTGTGCAATGGTCCCATCATCCCGCCTCAAATCTCCAACTGGTATATGTACTTTGAGTTTACTCCTAGCATATTTATAGAAGGCCTTTGGGTTCTCTTTGGCATTTTTGGCTATGTTTTTCTCATGCTCTCTCTTTGCTTTCCTACATTCCCACTTTACTTGGTTACATAGTTTTGCATATCGAATTCTGTTACTTTCTGTGCCCGACTGTCTCTTCACTGCATATGCCTGTTGTTTCAAGCTGATCTTCTGCTTGACTTGGTCATTCATCCATTCTGGCCGTGGTCTGCCATTATTCATTTTGCCAGATGACATGGGTATGTGCTGTTTGCATTTTTCCATGAAGGTTTTTTCAAATGCATTCCAATTTTGCTCAACAGTGTCTGTATTTGGGGTTGCACTTAGTAGAACTTGGTCGAGATCCTGTCTCAAGCCCTCATAGTCGCCTTTATCCAATATGAATTTGTGCTTTCCACTTGGGTTTGCATGGTAATAGCAACTGAAATTAAAGAAAAGGCAATCATGGTGGCTATTTCCAAGTCTCGCAACATGCTTAAGGTTTCCAATCATTTCTTCCTCATTTGTGATGATGAGATCTAGTATATTTGCAGCCTGGTTACCACGCTTATGCGTTGGTTCCGTGACGTGCTGGAAAAGGAAACAATCTCTAAGATTTTCGACAAAGAGTGTTGCTGGATGTTGTTCGCTATTTGGTGTCCGCATGGGTTGCCAACTGATTTCTGGATAATTGAAGTCTCCCATGATTAGGAGGTGGCTGTGGTTTAGGGCTGAGGCCTTTTGGATCAGCTGTCGAGTTTCCTCATGGACACTGTTGTCGCTGTTGGGTGACCTGTAGATGCATCCAACAAGCAGACTGTCCCTGTCTTCTAGCTTAATCTCGCACCATATCGCTTCTGTTGAGTTACATGGTAGTACATCTAAAGGGACTGCATTAAGGTTGCATTTAGTATATATACACACACCCCTCCTCCCTTCATCGATATTGCTGAAAATATCAAATCCATTTATGGCAATCTCACATAGCTGGACTGGGTCTTTTGGATTTTTTGGTATGACTTCGCTAATTGCAATGATATCTGGGTTGTAAATTGCAGTATTTGCTTCCAGTTCGGCTCGCTTGTTCATAATTGAATCTGCGTTGGTATACATACATCTCAGGCCATTGATAATTTTATGAGATGTGCTGATATGGATTCTGTTTTTGTTCAAGTTTGAGTTAGGATTGTGGCCCCAATGATACTTATGTGTTATACATGGTTTAGGTTTAGTTGTTTCTTGCATACTTCTGATGTTACAGTTGATGTTACTTCGGCTGACATCTAAACCTGGGTGCGTGGTCTCACTCTCACTATTTTTTGTTCCCATGGCGGTCCTCTGACACGGAATACCCAGTTTTTTGCCTCTTCTCCCAGTTCAGTGTCCGACGCCATGTCTGCTGTTTTCTTTTTGGCTTCCTCTACCAGGAGTTTTGTTTGTTTTCTTTCTTTTTGCGTCATATCATGGCCCACGCTGACATTCTTGTACTGGTCGATGCCACGTAGTTTAAAAAGCTGACTGAACAGTTGGCGTTTTGTTTTTTCAGAGTTTACAGTGACGAGCAGAGGCCTAGCAGAGCCATCGTCACGGATCCTGCCCAGGCGACGTGCCTGGATGACTTCGTTTTCACACTCTTGGTCACACACAGTCTTGAAAATGCTGTTGAACATATTGACGTCATTTGCTTTCGTCTCTTCTCGGGATTCACCTGTCTGCTCAGCTGCATTGAAAATGATAATGTTTTTCTTCCCGTCTTCAAGTGCTTTTTCTTCCTTTTTTGTTTCATTTAGTGTTTCCTTCATAATGGCTTTGAGATTTGGTGTGGCATTTGTTGCGGTTTTATTTGCATCACTTTTCAGTGCATCTGCGAAGGTCTTGCAGTCTTTATTGACATGGGCATTACTTGGGCCGGAAATCGATATCAGCGCATGAGCAAGGCGATACTAACCAGCGCCAGTTTCGGTTAGTCGACGTCGCCACGAGAGAGTGTGGGTTCGACCTAGATATATATGTGATATAGTGATATAGTGATTGGTAGACAGGAAGTGTGAACACTTATTTGTCTCTCATTTTTGCTTGAGTACAAGTAATTAGCAACACAAGGAATAAATTAGTAGCATGTGGTGAATAAGTGGTCAAATTTCCCTGTATCATCAGCCCATGCGTTTTCTAATCGGTTCTTGAATGAATTTATTGAGCCAGCATCTATAACATTTTGTGGGAGACTATTCCATATATTTATGATCCTGTTTGAGAAAATGGGTTCCCTTAATTTTGAAATGGCTCTGGGTTTTACTAGTTTGAGAGTATGGCCCCGGCTGCCTTCTCTTTTATTCAAGGTGAAAAATTGGTTCATATCTATTTGATCAAAACCTTTCATAATTTTAAATACTTCAATTATGTCACTTCTTTTCCTTCTGTAGGAAAGGGTAGGAAGTTTCAATTTCCTGAGCCTTTGTTCATAGGGTAAGTCCTTTATAACTGCAACTAGTTTCGTTGCATGTCTCTGAACCTTTTCGATCTCCAGAATATCTTTCCGAAAAATTGGGCTCCAAATTTGTGGACAGTATTCCAAAATTGGCCTAACAAGAGACTTAAATAGAATGAGAAAATTGTTCTTGTTGAGGCGATGGAAGGTTCTTTTAATTATTCCTACTCTCTGGTTAGCATTTGAGATGATAGTCCTCATGTGTTTCTGAAAGGAGAGTTGGGAGTCGAAGGTTACACCCAAGTCCTTTTCATAGCTATCTTGTTGCAGGGCAGTGTTCTGCACAATATAGGCATAATGAGGATTATTTTTCCCGTAATGAATAATTTTGCACTTCTTTTCATTGAAGGGCAATTGCCATTTCTCAGACCATTGTGAGAGTTTCAGAATATCCTCTTGTAAGAGATTTTTATCTCTTACGTCTTTTATTGCTCGAAAGACCTTTGTGTCATCCGCAAATATTTTTAGGTTTGATGAGACACTGCCTGGCAGGTCATTTATAAATATTATAAATAATATTGGTCCCAGCACACTTCCCTGAGGTATTCCTGAGGTGACATTCTTAAAGGAAGATTTTTTATTACCTACAACTACCCTTTGCTTTCTCTCAGACAGGAAGTCCTGTATCCATTCAGAAATTGATCCGGATATTCCCAGAGCTTTGACTTTGTTTAATAGTCTTTTGTGGGGCACACTATCAAAGGCTTTGGAGAAGTCCAGATAGACGGTGTCCCATGCCTGAATCGTATTGTTTTGGAACGGTCAAAACTTCTGCTGGGCAGTGAAACCCTAAAAATAAATGATGAAAAAAATATCTGTGCACAGCTAGCGGTTTCATAGACCAAATTATATTATATAGTGTGACATCCTTAATCCGCTTCAGTGCGTTCACACGGGCAAAATAAATCGATTCACATAAATCGATTTACGTAATCGACCTCTACAAGTGGTTTACAATATGCGGATCACAGAAATCGATTCAGCCCTAATTCGACTCAGACGCCCGTTCACACGCGAAACGTGCGTCAAACTAGGCAAGTCGATTTCTACGAATCGATTTACATTGCCCATGTGAACACGGCCTTAGATTCAAGTTGTCTCTCAGGTCACACCTTACTGTGCAGGCCCCACTCCTCATCACATGATATGCCGCCTTGGTGCTCTCCGCCCCGGCACCAACTCCACCCCTCTCTAGCCAACAGTCCTCCCCACATCTGCTTACGCCATGAGGATTGCCAACCAACCCCCTTCCACCCACCCACCCCCATCCACTCACACAGCTAACTGCGCCTAACCATTATCCATGATACCAGTACGCCCTCCTGGGACATTCACACTGCCTCTGCACTACTAACCAAACCAACGTACCTACCATAACTGAATAAGCACTAGCTAAACCGAGTGCTTAAAAAGCAACCAATCCGAACCAATGATTATAGGAACGATAATACTGCAACTGACACACAATGCCATAATTAAACCCTTCAGGTTGAGTCACACCTTACCGGATTGGGGAAACGGATAGAAACCAGACACTGTCCAGTGAAATACGTCAATCTCCGGTTTATATACAGTTGGCATCCGGCGTTTCCGTTCTCTGTCCGGTGGTATCCGGCGTGTACGGTGGCAAGTTTTGAACATGTACAGAACTTGTACCGGACACCGCTGGACTGATGTGTACGGTTGGTGTCCATTTTAAGTCCGTTTAGTCCAGTTCATGTCCGGTGTAAGATACGAGTCGACACAGTGAGCTTCAGTTCAAGACTGACTTTATTAACCGTCCTAGTTGCCTTAGTTACATTCTAGTTCTAGCTGGTGACCTGCGTGTACCGGTCGATCAACATATGTCACATCTCCCTTCCAATGTTTATTAAGGTTATAACTCTTATAAATACCTAAACATGGCAATAAATACTTGTTGCTTCCTAGCCATAATATATTCCCTTGCATAAACATTTTGTAAACTTATTTCCTATACACTATAACACTCAGATGAGTACTTAACCCTACAAGCGGTATTCTCACCTACATAAATACCATGTGGGAATCCATGTGTCGAATGTATAATGGTCAACAGACCCATGCACCAACCGTGTATGTCGACCAATGTGCATCTTAATTTAATATGTCATATACTCCCATATTTTGTATTAAGGTTATAACTCTTACCAATAACAATCTGGCAAAACATACCTTAACAACAACTAATACCTTAACAACAACAAATACTCATTACCTTATTATCTATAAATAATGTCTTTTACACCGGCATTATGAGCCGGTCACGAATGTTCATACTGATGCATATATACCGGTGGCACTTTCGCGCACTATGTTGACATGAATCCATGGAATGTCCTTTGTTCGTCGTATCACATTTTATCACTGATGACTGGGAAATACGACATGTAACAGTGTGATACCAATTTATGAAAATGTCACCTAAATTGGCGCCTGTCATATACGATCATTGGATATAGATACATAGATACTTCGGGCCTTAAAGAGTACAGTATTCATAACTTAATCTGTATATCAACTCATATGAAACACACGTTGATACCTGTACATCAGCTTACTATTAAACGAGAAACAGGGCGAACCACTCTGCCATAACGTGTTGTATATGGTACGTGTTGTTTTTGCTCCTGTACACATTGTTTGTGATCACTCATATGCTCAAATGTATTATGATGTGTCTGCCCTCCTTTAGGAAATGTGTCTGTCTTCGTTTTGAAAATGTGCTGACGATTTCTACGCACCACCTTGTTCTGTGCATTCCCTATGCTATACTCTCTAGTACCAGGCATTTGTGAATTGACAATATGTCCCTTAGCCCATTTTCCTGTGTGATGTAAATAACGTACGTGTTCGCCTTGTTGCAAGTGTGGGTGTTCATGTCCTGCCTTTCTATCAAAATATTTCTTCTGGTTTCGTTGTATTTCTTTCAACTCGGTTTTCTTTGACATCTGACATTTAGGTGCGAGATTTGCAGTTATCACAGGTAACTTAGTCCTGAGCCTACGTGACATAAGTAACTGTGCCGGTGATGCACCTAAGCCTTGCAGTGTCGTGTTTCTATAATTCAGTAATGCGATGTTCGGATCTTTGTTATCCGACATGGCTTTTTTTTATCAATAACTTCACCGTCTGAACATATCTCTCGACTTGTCCATTACTTTGAGGGAAAAGCGGACTCGAAAAAAACGGCTGGAAGTCATAGTTCTTTGAAAATTTTAAGTACTCTGTGCTACTAAACTGTGGCCCATTGTCAGAGACCACTATTTTGGGGATACCGTATCTGCAGAATACCTGTTTTAACGCGTCAATAATAGTTTTACTAGTTGTGGTGGTCAGTTCCACTATCTCAGGAAATTTCGAATAATAATCAATTATTAATATAAAAGTGGTATTTTCAACAAAAAATAGGTCAACCCCCACTTTAAGATACGGGATACATGGTATGCTATGATTTATTAGAGGCTCAGATTGTTGTGTTTTTCTGTACTCCTGACAAATCTGGCACCGGGACACTTGGTCCTCTATTTGACCACTCATGCCTGGCCAAAAAACCGTGTCACGTGCCAACTGTTTACATCTAACTCTGCCTAGGTGTGATTCATGTATTTTTTGCAACATTTCTTTCTGCAACGTGTGTGGAACAACTATTCTATTGTCTTTTAGCAATATTCCCTCGTGAACTGTAATGTCATGTCTATAGGTAAAGAAAGGTTTTACCTCAGAGTCGAGATTACCATTATGGTTGGGCCACCCATGCCTTGCTAAGTATATCACTTGTTGTAGCGTCTTGTCCTTTTTTACCTCATCTTGTACCCTGGTCATCCCATCGCTCCCCAACTCAATTTCCGCTACCGTAAGTTCATCATCGAACAGGTTGTCTGGTGTAGTCAATGTGGTGTGGGCCCTGGACAGCGCGTCTGCAAAATACATCAGCGTGCCTTTAATGTATATTACTCGTATGTTATAATTCTGTAGCCTCATCCGCATACATTGCATCCTGGCTGAAAGAGCATGTATCGGCTTGTTCATGATAGCTACTAGCGGTTTGTGGTCTGTCTGGATTGTCACTTCTTTGCCAAAAATATAATCGTGAAATTTTGTGCATCCGAAACATATTGCCAATAGTTCTTTTTCAATAACAGCGTAATTTGCTTGTGTTTTGTCTAACGCTCTCGAAGCCATGGCAACTGGCCTATCGTCTTGGAAAATTGTTGCGCCTAACCCGGACTTAGACGAATCTACTTGCAATACAATATCTAGGGTGACATCAAAATATTTTAGTACTGGGGCTTTTGTAAGTAACATTTTTAGTTTGGTAAAAGACTCCATCTGTTCATTTTGCCAGTGCCACGCTACCTCTTTGCCAAGCTCTATGCGCAATGGTTTGGCTAACTCAGCCATGTTGGGAATGAACTTACTAACATAACCTACCATACCCAAAAACCTTTGCACAGCCTTTTTATCACACGGTGTGGGCATGTCAATGATCGCCTGTACCCGTTCCTTACTGGGCAGTAAGCCTTGAGATGTCAACAGATGACCTACATATGTCACTTGGGACTGGCATATCTTAGATTTCTTGGGGTTCAATGTCAGTTTGAATTTTCTGGCTCTGTCCAAAACTGCTTTAAGTCTGGTATTATGTTCCTGAACGGATTTTCCATATATTAGAATGTCATCCGTAATTACGTTCACCCCCTCTAAGTCACCCATGATCCCATTCATTTCCTCAATGAAAATATCCCCAGCTGTTTTAATTCCAAACGGTAAACGCGTGAACCGATACCTGCCCCATGGTGTATTGAATGTGCAAAGGTCGGAACTCTCTCTATCTAAATGAATTTGCCAGTAACCACTATTTGCATCAATTACTGAAAAATATTTGGCCCCATGTGTATTGGCCACCACTTCTTCTATAGTACGGGTTGGATATGGGCCCCTCAATATGGCCTTATTCAGCTTAGTTGGATTTAGACATATCCTAATTTTACCCGGTTTCCTGACAATTGTTATCGAACTAACCCATGGTGTTGGTTCTGTCTGCTTCACTATCACCTCTAACGCTAACATTCTATCTAATTCTTTTTTTACGTCTGATATTATAGCATGAGGTATCCGTCTAGGGGCATCAATAATGGGGGATACATTTTTATCAACATGAATATGTGCGTTTACTTTTATTTTACCGATCCCTGTGAATACATCATTGTACATATTTACCAAGTGTGCAGAGCTCTTCCTCGGATCGACACTGTCGGAGATACAGTCCACTCTCATTATTAGGTTGAGCGCAACACAAGCACTTTTCCCAAGTAATGGACTGCCCTCCTCTGTTACTTGAAACTTGAATGGTTGTCCACGAACGTCGATCACCGTCTCCCCAATCGGCTCGATACGTTGACCCGTGTAGGTGACTAGGTGACAATGAGGTGGGGACATGCTCATCCCCCCTATCCTATTATATAATCTCCTCGGGATTATATTTGCCTCCGATCCTGTGTCGAGCTTGAACTCTACCGTAACATCCTTGATCCTCACACTCGCGTACCACAGTCCCTCCTTTTTGTTGTTGTCGTTAGTTATTGCACCGACGAACAAATCATGTGGACTGTCATTGTCGTACCGATTCTCGTATTCATCGTGTTCGCCGTGCTGAGATAAATGTACTTCATTCACTGCTGTACTCCTTTGGTTGTTACGCCTGCACATTTTGATGAAATGTCCAGTTCTTCTGCACCCTGAACACTGCTTGTCTTTTGCCGGACACCGACCTTGAAATTGGTGATAACCACAATTATTACACTTGGCAGTTGACCCAGTGGAACGGTAGTCTTGTTGTTGTGACGTTCGTCGCCATGGTCCCGGCCATCGTTGTGACGTCATGCCGCTCTCCGTTCTTGAAATCGCATCGACATTCTCATTTGGCATCCCACTTGTACTATCACTTATTAAGTCCGATTTATGCTCGCTTAATCGACAAATATTGATACAAACATCTAGTGATAAATTGCTAGTTTGCAATAGACGATCCCGTAATGTTCCTCTCCTGACACCGCACACTATCCTGTCACATAACAGTGAATCTTCCAGTGACCCGTACTGACAATACGAAATGCGGTTTCGAAGATTCCTGATATAAGTGTCCATACACTCGTTGGTCTGATTTAAAGAGTTAAACTGGTACCTTACCACCGTAATGTTTGTCTTCCCCTCACAGTACTTTTGAAATGCCTCAATCAAAATGGCAATTTTGTCCTTGTCTGCTATGTCAATGTCGAACGTCCTATGAATCTTTTGAGCCTCAGTTCCTGCTATGTGCAGAAACACGCAGCACTGAACCCTTTCCGCTTTCGCAGCCACTCCTGCTGCTACCGCGTAAATCCGATAGGAATCGATCCATTGGGTCCAGTTCAGATTGATGTTACCTTCCAAGTCCAATGGCAACGGGGGTTTTAATCCTGATAGTGCCATTATGTCATGTTAGGTAAACCACATCTGACACCATGTAAGATACGAGTCGACACGGTGAGCTTCAGTTCAAGACTGATTTTATTAACCGTCCTAGTTGCCTTAGTTACATTCTAGTTCTAGCTGGTGACCTGCGTGTACCGGTCGATCAACATATGTCACTTGTACCAGACACCGCTGGACTGATGTGTACGGTTGGTGTCCATTTTAAGTCCGTTTAGTCCAGTTCATGTCTGGTACCCATCCGTTATGTCTCCGGTTTTCTTCCTGCACAATCCGTTGGCGGTGTTGCAGGAATTCGGTCCGTCGTTTTTTTATGTGTTTTCGGCGCGTCCGTGAACAGTCCGGTACGTGTCTGGTTGATGTTTGGTCCGTCCATTGTCATCCAATTATCATCCGGTTATCGTCCGGTTATCGTCCAGTGGCTATTCATTAATGTACGTTCCTTGTCTGTTCAGCATCCGTTTCATCCGGCAGCCTTTGACCCGATACCGCAACATTTCGACACATTTCAGTACATTTTGATACCGAACACCACCAGACTAGAAAATTCTTTGTCCGGTTGTGTCTGGTACTCAATCCGGTAAGGTGTGCCAGGCACTTTAGACTCTTGTTATTATTATTATTATTATTTTTATTATCATCATACACTGCTGAATTTCTGCGTGGTGCTAGACTCTGCATCTATAAATATATGAATATTTAATTCCAAAAGGATGATCACCAATTTCCTTTTTTATTTGGCCTAAAACTTACATGCGCATCTGTCTCTTTATGAAATAACTTATATGTAGTCTCAATTTTCAACTCTTTAGCTATTTGAATATCAGTCTAGTGTGACCTCGTTAACGTGATCCATGCCCAATGAATTGATTTTTTCCCCGTGGGTGGTTATTGGAATTCCCATGCACCCACCCCCCCACCCTCACCCTCACCCCCACCCCCACCCGTGCCCCATTAAGCAATTTAGGTTTTTAATGCAACTGTCTCCCCTAATCCAAATCCCATCGTGCAGACATCTCCAACATGCAAATATCCACGTCATGATTAATGCTCACCACACACACACCCTACAATTAAAGTAGCAAGCATCAATGACTCATAGCTCATACATCGCGCGGGGGGGACACACCTGTGAAGTTCACACTATTTATAAAATAAGAAGTTGTAAACCCCATTCATGATTTTAGGGACACACTGTAAATGCCTTTCTCGCCCTTTCTCTCTCTCTCCCTTTCTCTCTTTCTTTCTATCTCTCTCTTTCTTTCTCTCTTTCTTTCTATCTCTCTCTTTCTCTCTTTCTTTCTCTCTCTCTTTCTTTCTCTAGCTCTCTTTCTTTCTCTATCTCTCTTTCTCTCTTTTATTACAAGCTTAGCACTGTTATGATTAGGTTTGACCCCCCTCCCATCCTCAACCTCCATAAATCCTAACATAGCGACGTTAACTAAAAATAACACTAATGCTATAACCTGAAGAGCAATCTGAACATGACTTCTACCCCCTCCCCTCCCCTCCCCCACCCTTCCTCCCACCCTACCGGACGCGATGGCCGAATCGGTAAAGCGCGGGCCTCGGGTGCGGGAGATCGGGAGTTCGGTTCCCAGTCGAGTCAAACCAAAAACTTATCAAATTGATACTTGTTGCTTCCTATCTTGGCGCTCTGCATTCATAGGATAAGACATGGACTGGTTAGCTCAGTGCAATGATATTGTGACTGAGTGGGATATCGGGTCATAGTGCTGGCAACCTGATTTCCCAGTGGGGCAGCACTATAAAGTCACCATGAGCGCGCACTATCACAAGTCAGTCCTCATCCTGATATGACCTTAGATGCTGCCAGGACGTAAAACTCCAACAACCAAACGACCAATCCTCTCACCTTTCCAAACATTGTGTATTTTGTGAAGAATATTAATATTCATTAACAGTCTCAAATTTCCAGGGTAATTTTTTTTAAAAGTATCCCCAATCGCCCTGTGCGTGTCTGTTCGTCATACTGCTGGCAATTTGCGACTGTCGATGGGTGTCTCACGGGCATTGATTGGCACTTACGCCGTATTACCATAGCGACGAGTCCACCCTTAAGGCGCTGTCACACATGACCGGATTGGAGAAACGGAAAGAAACAGTCCGGTTTGTGTCCGTTGCATATTTGTTGATATCTGTTGATATCCGGCCTGATCCGTTACAAGTTTTGAGCATGCACAAAACTTGTAATGGATTGCGCCGGACTGACCTATGTGGTTATTATCCGTTACCGTCTGTGTTCCCCGTCCGTTCCTCATCTGTTCCCGTCCGTTCCCATCCATTACATATCCATTACACGTCCGTTACCCATCCATTACCCATCTGTTATATAATCGATACATTTCAAGTCCGAATAACACCGGACTAGAATATTCTTAATCCGGTTCTGTCCGTTGCTCAATCCGCCATAGTGTGACAGGCACTTTAACCACAATGTATCCAGCAGCGTCCGTGTTTCTCTGCTGGGCCCATTCGTATTCTATCGATTAAAAGACAACAACAAAAGAAAACACAGCAAAAACCTGATGCCCACAAAACATGCACGCAAATTCCTTCCCTTGCTCTGCAATACTTTTTTTATTATTTTAAAAACGTTATTTATCTCTCGACGATCATTTCAGCCAATCTAAAGCTGCGTAATCCGATGAGAGTGTAAATTAAACTGCACTGACCTCTCATACAAGGATCCACAAAGACAGGTTGACGTGGATAGGGTTGGTTTGCATCCATTGTTGGAGTTTTACATCATGGCAACATCTAAGGTCATATCAGGACAGGTACTGACTTGTGGCAGTGCACACTTATGATGACTTTATAGTGCTGTCCCACTGGGAAATCAGGCCGCCGGCACCATGACCCCATATCCCACTCAGTCAGATTATCCTGAACCTGAACCAACCAGTCCTTGCCCTGTCCTAATAATGCCGAGCACAAGGCTAGGAAGCGACAAGTATAAATTTTTAAGTCATTGGTTTGACTCGACCACCGTTTAAACCAGCGAACTCATGGGTTCGGATCCCACGATCTAACAACAACGGGAGACTGTAAAGTCACCATGAGTGCACACTGTCACAAGTCGGTACCCATCCTGATATGACCTTAGATGTTGCCAGGATGCAAAACTCCCACAATCACCAACCAGCTCATTTCTCTCACCACAAATCCCACATTCAGTGCCGTGTGGGGATTCCTTTTCTCTACATGGTAGAAATTCGATATTGCAAATGGGACAGTATCGATAGGCTATATAAATTGTATAACATTGCATAGTTGATGAGTTTTGGATTTGCCTGGTGTCATTCTGGTCCACGTTGTGTGTGTGTGTGGGGGGGGGGGGGCGGGGGGATGTCACCCCACGTTCCCCAAGTCGACTGTTTTTGGACATTTCACAAGTTTGCTACAGGTTTGTTACAGGACGCCGTGGTCGAGTCGGCAAGACTAACAGTGCTGGCTTCCCGTGCAGAATGTCGCGGGTTCTAATCCCGGCCAATGTTTTACAAAATTGATACGTATCACTACCTACAGTGGGCGCGGTGGCCGAATCGGTAGAGCACAGACCTCACATGCGGAAGATCGGGAGTTCGGGAGTTTGGTTCCCGGTCGAGTCAAACCAATGACTTCAAAATTTATACTTGTCACTTCCTAGCCTGGTGCTTGGCATTATTAGGATAGGGCAATGACTGGTTAGCTCGGTGTCGGGATAATGTGACTGAGTGGGATATAGGGTCATGGTGCTGGTGGCCTGATTTCCCAGTCAGGCAGCACTATAAAATCGCCATGAGTGTGTACTGTCACAAGTCAGGACCCGTCCTGAGATGACCTTAGATGTTGCTAGGACATAAAACAACAACAAACAAACCTTGTGTGATGCTCGATATTAATAGGAATGGGAAATAACTAGTTAGATCAGTATTCTGCTGGAAATCTGGTCATGATGCTAGCAGCCTGCCCCCCCCCCCCCCGGGTGGGACAACACTATAAAGTCGCCATGAGTGTGCACCATCGCACTTGCTATCCAGACCACACTTCGTCCACACCTCTCTCTATCTCTTCTCTGCTGGCCATGCTCCTCCTTGATATTGTCTGAAAAAAGTTCCAGGAGGGGGAGCCTGCCAGCATTTCACTTTCTACTCTTACTCTGTCCGTGTCTTTGGCTCGCCGGCTGGTCACCATAGAGCAAATAGACATGGTCCTTTGAGTCAACTCTCCTCATTTCTCTTTCCTATACTCTACCCTTTTTTTTCCTCCCAGACTTACTTCTCCCCCTGATGAAGGGAGTTGTTTGCTTGGGTGGAGCCCTTTACCTTTTCGTTTCTCTCACTTTGTTCTTGTTGCTGGAACCGCTGGACCCATCTTTACCTGTCCCTTCCTTTGAAACCCTTGCTGCTGTCTGCTGGATACGAGTACTGTGCTACCGCCGAACCAGAGTGATTCTGGACCGCCCCAACGACTCGTCATTTAATTGTTGTAAAGACATCCCCCAGCTTCTACAACCGTCCCACCAGAAGATTATTCTTCAACCAAAGATTGGACCGATTTAACGGTGCCTCTCTATAATGCTGCAGTTCTGCAGCCGGTAACCGTTGTAAGGTTACAAACACCCCAGAAGTAAGTAAGTAAGCACTATCGCAATTCGATACCCATCCTGATATTACATTGGTGTTGCTAGGAAGTAAAACTCCAATAAACAAACCACGTTAGTCCACTTGATGCAATTTCTGTTTTACGGCTCAGCAAATGTCTATATTATATCCAAATAAAGGGTGTCCCTTCAATATGTTTATTTCCCAAGCACATTTAAGTTTAGGGTGGATTGTCGCTCCTGGCATTGCTTTACAAAGCAATAAATGTGATAAATTCGGGTTAAGTCGGGCTTATAAATGCAGTGAACTTGGGTCAGTTACTGATTCTAATTTGAGGAAAATGAACCATGTGTGTACAGTCAGAGCCATGTGTGTAGTGTCAGACTCAGAGCTCTGTGTGGGCAAACATAACTCTGGGTAGATACTCAGATCCATGTACATGTATGTGCAATTAGAACCCTGTGTGTGAAGTCAGAGCCCTGTGTGTGAAATCAAAGTTTTGTGTTTGAAGTCAGTGACATATGTGTGCAATCAGAGCCCTGTGTGTGCAATCAGAGACCTGTGTGTGAAGTGAGAGGCCTGTATATGAAGTAAAGGTTTTGTCTTTGAAGTCAGAGTCCTGTGTTTGAAGTCAGAGTCCTGTGTGTGAACTCAGAGCCCTGTGAGTGCAGTCAGAGCCCTGTGTGTCCAGTCAGAGCCCTGTGTGTGCAGTAAGAGCCCTGTGTGTGAAGTCAGAGCCCTGTGTGTGAAGTCAGAGGCCTGTGTATGCAGTCAGAGCCCTGTGTGTGCAGTTAGAGCCATATATGTGCAATCAGAGCCCTGTGTGTGCAGTCACAGCCCTGTGTGTGCAGTTAGAGCCCTGTGTGTGCAATGGGGAGCTTTCAGTTTGCATGACTCTCACATCAGATGGTGCACCATGCTGGTCTCTGAAATTCTTTGGTTGGATAGAAGCAGTTCTTTCTACTATCAAGTGTGTGTAAATAAGAGGGGGTTGAGTGGGTGGAGTTGGGGTTGAAGGGGTGTAGTTGGGTTGAGGGGTGTAGGTGTGTATGGTGGGGGTATATGTTTGTGCGATGGAGGTGTAGGGGTGTGGTGAGGATTTAGGGGTGTGTGGTGGGGGTGTATGCTGCGGCGGGTGTGGTTGGGGTGTAGAGGTGTGTGGTGGGGTCATATGTTTAAGGGGTGGAGGTGTAGGGGTGTGGTGAGGATTTTGGTGTGAGTGGTGAGTGGGTATGGTGAGTGTGTGGCTGGGTGTATGTTTGTGTGGTGGGTTTGTTGTGGAGGTGTAGGGGTGTGATGCGGATTTAGACATGTGTGGTGAGTGGGTATGGTGGGGTGGGTGTGGTGGGGTCTATGGGTGTGGTGGGGCGTATGGGTGTGGTGGGGGCTTAGGGATGTGGTGGGGGGGGGTGTAGGTGTGCGAGGTGGATGTTGACGATCAATGCCCCTCTTAATTAGCTGGTTAACTGCTAATGACCGACATTAATTGGGTGGCTACGCTGAGTCAGCCCATTTACCAAATCGTCCTGTTGATTGGCGGAGAAAAAATAACTTATTGAATCGTATGTCTCCCACCTGGAAGTCTTTTATTCAATACTAGGAATATGTCTAGTTAGTGGGATGTACACTTCCACGGCATGAGCACATTAAGGGGATTGCATTAAAGTTGGTCTATGATATATGTCCCGTGTTGGTAGATCGTGGGGTCGTGGGTTCGAACCCTGGTTGAGTCATTGGTTTGGTTGAGTCAAACCAATGACTTAAAAATTGATACTTGTTGCTTCCTAGCCTGGCGCTCGGAATTATTAGGATAGGACAAGGACTGGTTGGCTCAGTGTCAGGATACTGTGACTGAGTGGGATATCAGGTCATGGTGCTGGTGGCCTGGTATTCCAGTGGGGCAGCACTATAAAGTCGCCATGAGTGCGCACTGTCACAAGTCGGTACCCGTCCTGATATGACCTTAGATGTTGCTAGGACGCAAAACAACAACAAACAAACAAACTATGCTATATGGTGAGGGTTTGTTTGTTGTTGGGCTTTATGTCCTACCAACATATGTGGTTATATCAGGATGGGCACCATCTTGTTACAGTGTACACTTATGGCAGGGCATTCCTACTAACCTAGGATAGGGCAAGGACTGATTAGCTCAGTATCAGGATAATGTGACTGGGGGCGGAATCGGGCCATGCGCCCCGAATCACTCCTGTCCGGTGATAGCACAGCACTCGTATCCTGTCGACAGCAGCAAGGGTTTAGGAGGAAGGGACGGGTAGAGGTGGGTCCAGCGGTTCCAGCAACAAGAAGAAAGCGAGAGAAACGATAAGGTGAAGGGCCCCACCCAAGCAAAAACTCACTTGATCAGGGGGAGAAGTAAGCCTGGGAGAAAAAAAAGAGAAGGGTACAGTATAGGAAAGAAAAATGAGGAGAGTTGAGTCAAAGGACCATGTCTATTTGCTCTATGGTGACCAGCCGGTGAGCCAAAGACACGGACAGAGTAAGAGTAGAAAATGAAATGCTGGCGGGCTCCCCCTCCTGGAACTGTTTTCAGACATTATCAAGGAGGAGCATGCCCAGCAAAGAGGAGATAGAGAGAGGTGTGGATGAAGTGCGGTCCAGATAGCAAGTGCAGAATCTATCATTTTCATGAGATATTAGTATTACACATCGCCACTTCACCACAGGCAACTGCAGAGCAAGCCCACTGAAACATTTTTCTACCCACCCATCTTCCTTTTATTTACTTCTTTCCATAAGGCTCTGAAGGACCCTTCTCGTCCTTCCTGAATTAATATTTACATGCATTTACACTGCCTGTCTCCTTCCTTGAGGAATTTGTCAATCTGTTTTTAGATGGCAAATCTGGGTAGTCAACGCCAGGCATTATATGATGCAGTGCGGAATGTGTAAGTACCCACATCATTATGGGGATGACTTCTCTGGCATTTGTAATAGATCGCGTGATTTACAGGTGTGTACCAGCATGATGTGTGCCGTGTGGAAACCACCGTCATTATTAGTAGCACTATTATTTGTGTTGCCAAAATTAGCAGTTGTTTATGTGACGTATAATCTATTAGGCCAATATTATTTAGGTTGCAGTGTTCCAACCTTTGCACTACTCGCTTGTTCTCTATGTTATACTTGTTGGTAGTTCTTTGGCCTCTGGGTGTATGCTGGTTTAGGCACTGCCGGGCGACCTAGACATCTGCTCACGTGCATGCATTCAGGTCAACCTCCTCCAGGGACCGGCCGCGTGCACATGTAAACCGTTGTAACCACCTCTTCCCGTTGAAAATTTTACTTGAATAAATTATTGAGCGGCCTTTTGCATGGGTCCAGCCAGAAAATTTCTCAAGCTGCTGCAATTCAGTTACCAGTGGCATGAAGTGTTTGTTTGTTTGTTTGTTTGTTGTTTTATGTCCTAGGAACATCTAAGGTCATATCAGGATGGGTACCGACTTGTGACAGTACGCACTCATGGCAATTTTATAGTGCTGCCCCACTGGGAAATCAGGCCGCCGGCACCATGATCCGATATCCCACTCAGTCACATTATACTGACACTGGGCTAACCAGCCCTTGCCCTATCCTATTAATGCTGAGCACCAGGCTAGGAAGCGACAAGTATCAATTTTTAAGTCAGTGGTTTGATGACTCGACTGGGAACCGAACTCGCGAACTCCCGATCTTCCGCACGTGAGGCCTGTGCTCTACCGATTTGGCCACCGCACCCGGTTAACACATGAAGTGAATGTACCGTATGCACAGCTTAATTCTGTAGTTTACAGGTTGGAGAGCTTACCTCGATCGGGCTAAGGTGTTTAAATACCTCATTCGAGCCCCGGTTCAATTTCCAAGGTCGATTTTTGTATAGGATTAGGTAGCAGGTTCAAAAATATGGTTATGGCACACTGAGTTTTGGGAAGTTTTCATATTGGAATACATCACTAGAAAGCCAAAAATTATATATATATATATATGGATATAGATATAAATATACATATACACATACATATGTGTATACATATAAATATACATATACCTATGTGTATATGCATATATAAATATTACATATGCACCTATGTGTATATATGTCTATATATACATGCATTCACATCTACATACATGTATACATATATACATATGGAGACCTATATATGTGACAACATAATTATATATATGTGAATACATACTGTATTTAGAGACGACTGCATCACATATTGTAGAGTGGTCCTCCATTTGTCACCGGTAAGTTAACCCATGTGTAGTCTGTTTCACTCTCATACTTATTGCAAGGGGCCTAAACTCTGACACTTTAACACTCAGATTTTAACCAAAAACTGCCAAGGAAAGCTTTCACACCTTAGGTTGCAAATGGTTCTCTGGGCTGCATCCCCACTGGCAGCTGAGCTCACTGAGTGTGAATGTGTCAGAGCTTATGCCCTTGGAATAGGTGTGACAGTGGATTGGATTTGGTTTATAAGGGTATGTGCCACAGTGCACTGCGCACATATTTCTGAAGGCACACACTACACAACAGTCAACTTGCTACTTGCAAATGGATTACCATTGGGAAGGATCTGGCACAGTCATCCTTACATTTAGGAACACTGGTAAGTTATTCTTCACCTGATATTGCAATATTATGTATATGTTATGTATAATACATACATATGTATGTGTATATATGCATATATGCATATAGCTTTAAAGGTATGTGTAGGTGTACATGTACATGCATAATCAAAAATAAAATAAATAAAATATAAATGGAATATTATTTAGGGTAATGGCAGTGTTTGGTTAAAATCTGAGTGTGAAAGTGTCAGAGCTTAGGCCCCTTGCATTGTTGCAATAAGTCTGGATAGTGACACAGACTACATATGGATTAACTTAGCAGTGACAAATGGAGTACCACTCTAAGATATGTGATGCAGTCATATATATAGAGTCATGTATATATGTCTGCATATTATGTATATATATAGATGTATATATATGTATGTATGTATATATATGTATATGTATATATATATATGTTTATGTATGTTAATATATATGTATATGTATGTATATATATGTATATGTATAACATTTATAATAGGCATAGGGTGTTTGAGTTTTGGGGGGGAGGTGGCAGCCTATCGGTGCTGGGAATCCCGGCTTCCCAGCCTCCCGGCGCCGAGACTCCCGACACCAGGCCTCAATTCAAATAATATAAATATAAATAAAATGTGATAACCAACAATAAAATTAATGAAATATAAATGCAATAATATACAGGGTAAGTTTTTATTAATGTTGCTATACCAGCAAGAAATGCCATATTCGTGGGGATTATGCATCAGATAATGGTATATGTATGTATGTATGTATATGTATGTATGTATGTATATGTATGTATATGTATATTCATTCATTCAATTCTTTATTTCAGACTCAGGACTATGGTAGTTACATAATTGTGTCCGTAGTAGGTAGATATAAAAATTAATGTGAATAGGATATAAGTAACAGCATGAATACTACCATACTAACCAATATCAAAATGTTGGTCTCCATACAGTAGTTTGTACCAATGCCTCCATATGGCAGACAGAAATCTGAGATCACTCTCTTCTATTTTATATGTATGTATGTATATGTATCTATGTATATGTATATGTATATGTATATATATGTATGCATATGCATATAAAAAGTGATAACCAACAATAAAATATATCAAATACAATAATATTTACGGTAGGTTTTTCACAGTGAATTATTTATTAAGCATATATATATTGGTATGCAAAAAATATATCTAAATGATGTACAGCAGTCCCCACAGGACCTCCTCCCCAAGTGTCAAGTGGAAGAATATGAGTGGGCCAAAGACCAGTATATACCCCCATGGTTGACTGGAGGTGGCCCATTGTTTGGGATTTACTGGTATACCCACACAGTACTATCATGGGCACTTCTGGCCTGTAGCCATATGTTGTAACTATTGAATTATTTCCTAATATTCACCGCTAATTTACTCAATCCGGTCGCAACTAAATGGCCTAGATATATTAGATATAATTTTTGACTTTCTAGTGATATATTCCAATATGAAAACTTCCCAAAACTCAGTGTGCCACAACCATATTTGTGAACCTGCACACTAATCTTATATAAAATTCGACCTTGGAAATGAACTCGGTGGCCAAATGACCACCGTAGCTAAAACGAGGTAAGCTATCCAACCTGTAGATACTAGCACTTAAATTCATGGCAATTTTGTAACACTAACAGTTATATTTCTACATACAGGACAATACCTTGACCCACCTGTTATCCATGAAATACTTGGGTCAACCTTTCCAGGAAGTATATGAAAATTCTAGAGTTACAGCCAATAATAGAGGAGCCGACTTCTACATGAGATCGACTTTCACTCAAGTATATACAGCATTTATTTCAGAACATCCATGATTTATATTGACATGAGTTCTTATGTAGCACAAATAGACTAGATCACCATTCCAGCCACGCAATTCATTGTGGGATGCATGGAAGAAAAACAACCCCCCCCCCCCCACAAAGGACATGGCTAATGCTAAGACACTGGGTGCAGCTATGAAATGTGCTAGTTTCAGCTCATCTCAGCTCTTGTTTGAAACATAGAATACCAACTAAAGAAATATATATAATGAAATAATATGTTAATCTTTTTATCTAGTATTGCATTTAGATCAATCTAATCAGCACATCTTATACCATCTACATTTAGATTGAGAAACATCTGAGCACTCAGAATAGTGTTAGAGCCATAGCCAGAGTCAGGTTTACTCAGACATTGGTTATATATTTCTTTGAAACAAGTTTTTGTTGACACATTTGACATTTTAATATTTAGAACAAGAATTACTTATCTCTAATCAGCCTGTCAAGTGACTGAAATTGTATGTTTCTTAGCTCAAAATGCTTAATTATGGAGAGTTGTGTCTTAAACATATTCATTATAATATTATATTGCATCCATCCATGTTTGTGCCAAATTGTTATGTATTTTTGATTAATTTTGAATAAAATCGAAGTTTTGCCCTAGCCGTATCGGCAAACTCAATGGCTGTATGCCATTGCTTTGCTGCCAATGCCGTTTTCAGCACATGCGCAGTCGGAATGGTGATCTCGTCTATTCCGTGGTGACTGGTGTAGAAAGTGGGCCATGGTTAGTGTGGTGGATGCACAGTGGTGTAATATCCCATAGAAAGAACAAGACGTTGACGGCTGCAGCTCAGGATGCCAAGTGAGGTTTATTGGGTCTTATGTTTACCTTGTTAACTCTGTCACGTGACCCCCTCGCTGGGTCCCGATGCACCTCCATGCATCCATATAGCACAGTGTGTTACATACATCACATCTCCCTTTTTATAATGAAACCACCTTGTATAACGAAATAGGAACATTTTATAACACCATATGATAACTCCACATACCTTGTACATAACTACATGCTTTAGCAGTTACGCTGGTTACCCATGTAATTTACATTTTACAGGTCATCATATACAGTTGAAAACACAATCAAAATATTTGGTTTGGTGTTTTCTTGCTTGTCACTCATATGACAAGTCCTTTACGGAACATAATGTACGGTAATACATTGCTTTATGTCACGGTAGCTTGTTTAGATTGCCCTTAGTGGCTAGTACCTTCCTGATGATACCATGCTTTTTCAATAAACAAAATTTTACACAAAAAAACAATCTTTGTCAACGGTTGTCTTCAAGCTTAATACTAACATTGTATGTACATTTGCTTACACATTTGATTGGTGATTACATACCTCTCATTGACCTTCTGAGTCGCAATAATTGTACACCATTATGTCGTCAATAGCTTACCCTGCAGCTTGGCTTGATTACTCTGCCGTGTCGCATTGTGTATGGTGCACTAATTGCATTTTGTGTTGATTGGTCGGTGGCCTCTAGCATGTGTGTTGTTCGCTTGCTTGTTTGTTTACGCTTGCATTGGCGGTCAGCTGTTACATTTGACTGGGTTTGTGTGTCCTTCTTTAGGTTGTGCTCTTTTATAATGAGAGTTCTGTTTCTTCGTAATATTTTATTTTCACTGTTTCTTATTTGATAATCTCATCTGTTTCTGTGGTTTATTCCTACCACCGAGCCCTTTTCCCATGCCCCCTTATGGTTTATATATCGTATTATGTCATTTTGTTGTAGTTCTCTATGCGATCTTCGCGCGTTGCGGTCATGGTAGTATTTCTGGCTGTTTTGTACATGTTTGAACTGTAATTGTTGTGTCTTTGGTACTGCTGGTTTCAATAGCTTTGGTATCGTAGGTATATTTGATCTTAGTTTTCTGCTCATTAGGAGTTGGGCTTGGGGATGCTTTTAGTATATCAAGGGTGGTATTCCGGTATGCTAATAAAGCTAGATTAACATCTGCGTCATTCGCCTTGGCCTTTTTTAGCAATGCTTTTTACGGTTTGGATCGCCCTTTCAGCTTGCCCATTACTACGCGGGTATAATGGGCTAGAACGATTTGACTGAAACCCATATTCTGCTGTGAATTTTCTGTACTCTTCACTTATGAATTGTGGCCCGTTATCGGAAACAATTTCATTTGGTATTCACTCTTTCATACCTTCGATTACTGCTTTCGTTGTGGTATTTACTAATTTAATTACTTCAGGATACTTTGAAAAGTAGTCAACAAGCAATAAATAGTTTTCATGTCCATAGTAAAATAAATCTGCTCCTATCTTATAGAAAGGGATCTGGGGTATTTCATGGCTAATCAATGGTTCTTTTTGTGGCCGACTTCTCTCAGCCAGACATATAGTGCATCTCAATACAGTATCCTGTATTTGTTTATCCCCTCGTCAGTTTTTTCCCGACTTCATAATATTTTAACACAGGAGCTGTGACTAGTAACATTTTTAATTTCTTAAACACCTCATCTTGTGGTGTGTCCCAATGCCAGGCTACACTTTTTGACAACAGGATTCTCAAAGGCTTGGCTGTTTCTGACAAGATAAATTTATGGACATATCTGATCATCCCCAAGAATCTTTGTACACCCGACTTGTCGGACGGGGTTGCCATTTCATTGATTGCCTGAACTCGTTCTGGGTTTGGCTTAAGGCCCTCAGCTGTTAACAAGTGTCCCACATACTCTACTTCAGTTCTACAGATACACGATTTATCAGGGTTTAGTTTTAAACCAACTTCTCTAGCTTTTATCAGTACGGCCTCCAATCTTTCATTATGTTGTTCTACAGTGGAGCCGTAAATTAGAATGTTGTCAGCTATTACTGTTACCCCTTGGAGGTCTCTAAGTATCTGATCCATCTCTTGGATGAAGATATCCCCAGCCGTCTTTATTCCAAAAGGCAGCTGTGTATATCTGTAGCGACCCCAAGGTGTATTAAAGGTACATAGGCATGAACTTGGCTCATCGAGGACAACTTGCCAATAACCGCTTTGAGCGTCTAACACTGTAAAATATTTAGCGCTCGCGGTTTTCGCTATGACCTGCTTGACAGTTCTTATTGGATATGGGCCCCAGAGAATAGCCTTATTCAATTTGGTGGGGTCCAGGCACTCTAGTTTTGTTCAGTTGTTTTCCAATAGTAATAGAATTTACCCACTCTGTTGGTTTGTTTTGCTCTATTATAACTCCCATTTTTAGCATGCGATCCAGTTCGTCTCGCACTGCACCGCTAATCGCATGTGGTATGCGCCTGGGTGGCTCTACTACTGGGGGAATGTTACTGTCGATATGGATCGTAGCATTAACCTTAATACAACCCAACCCTGTAAATACATCGTTATACTTCTTTACCATGTTTCTTGCTGCTTGGTTTGCCGCCTCAGGCTGCACTCCCATGTCTATGGCATGTACCCTCTTTGATGAGCTTTAGGCTGACATGGCTTCCTTGCCTAATATGGGGCAGCCACTGTCAATTATTTGGAACATCAGGGGTATTCCTCGCACCTTGATTGTCACTTCTCCTCATGGGTGTATTCTCTCCCCGGAATATGTGATGAGTCGACACCGTGGTTTATTCATTTTCATATTCGGTAATGTCATGAAGATATTCTCAGGCAGAATATTTGCCTGCGATTCGCTCTCTAATTTGAACCTCACACTCACATCACATATGTTGACATCCTCGAACCACAACTTCAGCTGTTCATTTCCGTTGGTTCTGACCACCCCGACTTGCCTCTCGGTTCTGCATGAAACCGCTCCGACGAACATGTCGTCCAAGTCCTCCTCCTCCTGCATCGCTGTCGCCTCTTCCTGTCCGTAATCATATGTATCTTGGTCGTCCATATTTATGGCATTCACCGGTGTTCATATCCGCTGTTCACTCCTGCACACTTTAGCGAAATGCCCTATGCGCCTGCACGTAATGCACTGCTTTCCTTGTGCAGGGCAGGTATCCCTCGTGTCTATGTACCCGCACTGTGTGCACTCATTGCGGCGGGGGGCGTTTCCCCTCGGTGTTAGTCGCCTGTTGCGTACCGGTGGTACTGTTGCCGGGGGGCGTGTCATCGCCTGTGGGCATGATGTCATACGGGGGCGTGTCCTTCTGCTTTCCCACCGGCTCACCCCGTGCACTTCAGTGTCTGTTTGTCTGTCCATATTACCGGCTAACCACGTTGAATCATGCTCACTTAGCCTGCATAATTCTAAGCAATGCTGCAATGTCAAGTCCGGAGTTTGTAGCAGCTTATCCCTTAGTTTGTCACTCTTAACACTGCAGACCAGCCTATCATACAATATCGATTCTTCCGTGTCACCAAAATCGCACAGGGTGACATGGTGTTGCAGCTCTCTTATGTACGAGTCGATTCCTTCAGATCCCTGGTTGTATGTATTAAATTGGTACCTTACAATTGTCTGGTTCGACTTTCCCATGCAGTATTTCCTGAAAGCCTCCGTTAATGGGTTCATTTTGTCCTGCTCGCTTGAGTTGAATTGCATAGTTTCATAGACTTTTTGGGCCTCTGTCCCCACGACGTATAGAAACGAATTACACTGCATTTTTTCACTCTTGGAGCTTATGCCTGTTGCTCCGGCATACAACGTGTACATACGATACCAAGTGCGCCAATTTAGCGCAACATTTCCCTCCAAGTTTAGGGGAGCCGGTGGTCTTAATCCTGTCGATGTCATGTTGGCAGTTGTTCGTGGACATCTGACACCATGTAAGATCCCATAGAAAGAACAAGATGTTGACGGCTGCAGCTCAGGATACCAAGTGAGGTTTATTGGGTCTTATGTTTACCTTGTTAACTCTGTCACGTGACACCCTCGCTGGGTCCCGACGCACCTCCATACATCCGTATAGCACAGTATGTTACATACATCACAAGTGGTGGCGCCACCAGTCGTATTTGGTGAACAATTGCAGAGAAAATAGATTATACAGGGAACCTTCTGTTGGTTGGTTGTCGCAGTTTTACGTCCTGGCAACAATTAAGATTATATTAGGATGGATACCGACTTGTGACAGTGCGCACTCATGGCGAATTTATAGACCAGGCTGCCAGTACCATGGCAGTCCTTGCCATATTCTAATAATGCCAAGCGCATGGCTAGGAAGTGACAAGTGTCAATTTTGTATGTCATTGGTTTGACTCCACCGAGAATTGAACTCCCGACCTTCCACACGGTGGGACCAGACGGGATGGCCGAATGAGTTAGAGCGTCCGTCTCCCGTACTGGTAGATCGTGGGGTCGTGGGTTCGAACCCTGGTCGAGTCAAACCAATGACTTAAAAATTGATACTTGTTGCTTCCTAGCCAGGCGCTCTGCATTATTAGGACAGGGCAAGGACTGGTGTGCTCAGTGTCAGGATAATGTGACTGAGTGGGATACCAGGTCGTGGTGCCGGTAGCCTGGTTTCCCAGTGGGACAGCACTATAAAGTCACCATGAGTGTGCACTGTCACAAGTCGGTACCCGTCCTGATATGACCTTAGATGTTGCTAGGACGTAAAGCAACAAACAAATCCACACGGTGGACCTGTGCTCTATCGATTCGGCCACCGCGTCCGATAAACCTTTTGTTAGTCATATTCGTATAATCATATACATCGCGTACATCACGGTTTTAGTAATGCCAAAGGCCAGACTAGGTAGTGACAAGTATCAATTTTGAAGTCATTGGATTGACTCCACCCGTGTTTAAACCTGGGGGTTCGACTGCCATGATTTACCAAAACGGAAAGCGGACGCTCAACCCACTCGGCCATCCTGTCTGAATATATACTCTAGTTCCAATGTAGACTTCTAAACAAGACTTATGAATCCCGATTTTAAAAAACTATTTTCGCCCCCAATTTATTGGTGAGTGTCTATTTTTAGTACACAGCTAATTTAGTAAATCGACAGCAGGTACATTTATAACATTTTTCTATGCGGACACTGAACTGCTGATAGTCAGATACCCCCAAAAACTGCAGGTTAAATATGTAGTTTAGATTTAACCTCCCGATTACAGGATTTTGAATATTCTCCCAAGATTGTATAATATATACGATATCGCTCGTAAAATGGACGAATACATTAATGAATAAGGTAAAAAGGGAAAGGGGGGAAGAAAGAAAAAGAAGAAGAAAAAGAAAGAAGGAAAGAATGTCATGTTTCCTAATTACATAGCTCAAAGTAGGATAATTATATGTTCCAGTGACAAATAAAGCGGATTCGCATGCCAATGTCGCAATCAGCACGTGTGGAGGAAAACAAATTCTACATCTATAATATATATTATATCTAATATATCTAATATATCTAATATATACATAATATATATTATATATATTATATATTATGTATATGACCTAAGAACCATTGTCTCCCCAGTAAATATTGTTACTGCCCTGTCTGTTGCCAGCATAAGATTAGTTATAAAAGTTAAAGTTGTTATCCCACTTGCAAAAAAAGTAATAATGTCATATCGATGACTATTTTCCAAGTAATTGACTGTTGCATAGAGTGAGTATAAGTTATATTGGTAGATGGGGGTGAGTTAATGATTTGGAGATCCGTTGCTGGAGTGTCCGTAGATATCAAGGCCGTCTGTCTCATGGGTTAGGAGATGTAATATTATCTGATCGGTTTGTGACTGTGTAGCATGCTCGCAAGGATTAGCAACCAAACATCACCCACAATAGTTGTAAGGATGATATCATGCATCGTTAGGTAGTGCAGTGCCTTTTTTTTTAAACTAAAATATGCAGCGTGACACTAAGCGCACCACCCACATCCCTGCAATTCACATGGTCAACAGTGATAGGTGCCATGTCATACAAAATATCAGGAGTCATGCAGATACTATTTATAACCTTTCAGCATCATGCCAAGCCACTGCAATTGATGTGTTCTAGGATATATACTTCTGTCAATATAGTTGACAACAGTGACAAAGCAATGATAACTGATTTCATTTTTGTGTGTTGATTAACCACAGGTCACACATAATGACAATATTTGTGCGCACAGTGACTATTGTCAACATAGTCAATACTGAAACCCAGCACTTTGCACGATCTGGATGAACATTAATCAATTCCAGAAACTCAAAACCACCAGACCATGCAACCGTAAACAATTACAAAGCAACACAAAAAATGACAATTGATTACTCCTTTGTGTGGCGATCGATCACAGGTCACACAGACAATAGTACCAAAAATAATGACAATTGATCACATTGTTGCGCGGTGATCAACCCCAGGTCACACATGACGACCATATTTGGATACATTTTAGTCAGTTTTGAGACCTACCATTTTATGTGATCCACATGAGCATCAATTAATACCAGGATAATAAAACTAATGGGTATGGGTTACATTTTTGGCTGTAGTTTGGAAAGCATGCTTCAAATCTGAGGTGAATTAAGCATAATACCATAGGTTACAACCACGTAACTTCCAATGTAATATAAACCACACATATTTTTTAATTTTGTTCTTTTCTTTTTTTTCTTCTTCCCCCCCCCCCCCCAGAAATTGGATGTGACAATTAAAGACATACACAGACATTGTGACTTGTAATGGTAATGTCAACACTGGTCAAGTGTATGAACAAGCATTAATAAAACAAAACTGACCTAGTTTGGGTAGTCCCAAGGTTAGTGATAGGTATCATGTCATACAAAATATCAGGAGTCATGCAGATACTATTTATAACCTTTCAGCATCATGCCAAGCCACTGCAATTGATGTGTACTAGGATATATACTTCTGTCAATGTAGTTGACAACAGTGACAAAGCAATGATAACTGATTTCATTTTTGTGTGTTGATTAACCACAGGTCACACATAATGACAATATGTGTGTGCATACTCACTATCGTCAACATAGTCAATACTGAAACCCAGCACTTTACATGATCTGGATGAACATTAATCAATAGGTCTGTCAAGAATGAATTGGGAAACATACCGGACACATATCAGGAATCATGCAGGTATCGTTAAAGCTCTCAGCATCACTGTTAGTTTCATGTTAAAGTCGCCTAGTTTGATGAAGCATCATACTTTCAAAACCGAAACAATTATCTAGATTTGATTGAACACATCTGACTTAGATACTGGTGCACCTATTGAACAGTTCTTGTCACATAGAAGGAAATACTGGTGCAATTTAATAGAACTTGTTACAGCAGAAGCCTATGGTGGCAGAGGTTTTGCATGCTTGTCAAAATTAATTTGGCATGGTTGTACTTCAAATATCTCCAAACTTAGCCATTTAAATCAAAGTTACTTCAAACTAAAGTATGGTAGGTTATAGTGAACAATCTTTTATATTTATCTTAGAAAATTCCATAAACTCAAAACTACCAGACCATCAGTCAAACTAACCAGGGGTTATGCAGATATTATTTACAAGATTTCTGTATCATCTTAAGCTGTGGTAATTTGTGTGTTCTGGATATATACCTCTGTCAATGTAGTTGGCAACAATAAAACAATTACATTCGACCACATAGTTGTGTGGCAATTTACATGCTCTACAATATATATATATCTGTCAATGTAGTAGACAATAGTACCAAAAATAATGACAATTGATCACATTGTTGTGTGGTGATCAACCTCAGGCCACACATGACGACCATACTTGGACACATTTTAGTCAGTTTTGGGACGTAGATAATAAAACTAATGCATGTGGGATATATTTCCGGCTGTAGTTTGAAAAGCATGCTTCAAATTTGAGGTGAACTGAGCATAATACCATAGTTTACAACTAAGTAACTTCAAATGTAATCTAAACCACACATTTAATTGAATGTGACAATTAAAGAAATACAAAGACACTGTGACTGGTATTGGTAATGTCAACACTGCGGTCAAGTGCCTTAACAAGGATAAATAGAACAATTCTGTCATTTATGAGCGTGATGCAATAATAATGAGAGAGTACTAGATTTGAAGAAAGTGCTTACATGAGCCGGCGGGCAGCAATCAGGGTCACAACGGCATACAAATGTGAGCAAACGCCATCAAGACAAAAGCATAACAAACCTTTCACTGCTTCTAGTTAAATTCTGTTATTTACTGTCCTTTAGTTTGGCTAGTCCTAAGGTGTTCATGTGTGGCCTGGAGTGCTAGGCCCAGCTTATTTAGTCCCTTAAAGGATTTCTCCTGAAGTCCCTGCTGTGTAAGGTTGTTCCAATTCCGAAATATTGGTTGGAAGTTGCTTCGTGCAATGTCATGTTGCCTGTCCCAATTAGTTTTTCCGCTAGGCATGGGTTTTGCATAAACCTTTGTTCCAGGATTTCTTCCTTGACAGCCTGTCTGCTGTGGCGCCACTCAGGAGTTTCTGGAATAGAGTCAGCAATACGCTTAGCCTCCCGTGGTGTAGGTGTGCTTATTACCTGAGTGAGATGCGCAGTATCGCCAGCCATTTGACACTTAGTCGCCTGGTATTTATGTTCTGCAGTTGGGTACACAACATCCTCCTTAGCAATATATATTGGAGAAGGATGGAAGTTTGACAAGAAGGAATATTCTGAGTGAAAGTAGATTTCCCCCTCCAGTTCTAGTGATTTGGCATTAGCCAGGCTAAAGCAATGGGGGAGCAGGTCAGCAACCTCATGTCTGTATTTCCTTCCATCAATAATTATTCCATCTCCATGGACTTGGACCTCACATCCCGCGGTTCTGGCTAGCGTTGCTACTGAGCGGAACTTGTCCCTATGTTTGTGTGTTAGCACAGTCACATCATCATTGAGGAATATGCCTCGGTATAGTTCCGTATTTTTTAGTTTGGTACGTGCATAGAAAAGTAAGTTACTGTCATGAGTGCTACGGAAAGTTACCATCATTGGTCGGGGCCTAGGTTGCCGAGAGTGCTGGGCCTATGGCATCGGTTTCTTTCCAATCCTGTGAACCGAAAGAATTGTAGTTGGGTCCGCATCAGTGGGATTTAGGAATTTAGTCAGGTCCAACACATACTTGTGTATATTTTCAGAGTGAGTTTCCACCTTTCCATTGATTCTAAGTGAGCATGATCGTGATTTGTTTTCTAGATCATTTAATTTCATAGCCAGTCTTTTGTTGTTTGCATCGGCCATGCACAGGTTGTGCTCGGCTATCTGCAGTTTCCATCTGTCACTAGACTGTTGGCGGTAGCTATCCTCTAGCAGCGCCATCAACCTATCCATGTCCTCGGTGGCATTGAGTTTGATGTCATCCGTGTTTTTTTTTGTGTCTGCAGAAATTTTCTTCATGTCTGCAGAACTCTTTTTGAGTTCTGAGATAGCACCCTCAAGTGAATCCAGTCTTGCGAGCACTAATGCAAGGGTATTATTTCCATGATCATCATCATGGTCTCCCTTTGGGGCATCCATTGTTTTGAGTGGAGACTTGGTTGCTGGTGACAGTGACAGTGTTTTCCCACGAGTGCGGGCCTTGTTGCCAGCTGTTTTCTGAGACAGCTCAATTTTTTTTTTTTTTTTTTTTTGTTAAGCGTGTTCACCAACAACAACCAACACTCCCAAAACAGCACAAGGCAGGCATGGGTAAAGACAGTGGGAGATGTTTGGCTGTCGCCTGCAGTCACTCTCAATTTACTGGTATTATGATTAACTCACCCAACAACAACACTGGCTTATTGTGTGATATCCAATGACACTCACAAAACAGCACAAGGTGGTCAAGGGTGAAGACACCAGCAAAGAATGTTGTCACCTGTATCAGTCTTTGGCAGTGGGAGATGTTTGCCTGTAGCCTGTAGTCACTCTCTCAATTTACTGGTATTATCACTCACTCACTTAACAACAACACTGGCTTACTGAATGATATTCAAGGATTTTCATTCCAGATTAGTTCCAAATTTGGTGTAGTGTGTTCTCCTACTATTAATATTCCTCCTTGAGCAGTGGTTATCCGTGTTTTAAAGTCGGAGACATGTATTTTGCCTTCTGTTTACTCCAGCTGTTAACTCATGCACCATTCCGCATTATACAGGTGGATAATATATATAATATATATAATATGTATGATATATATAATATATATAATATATATAATATATATAATATATATAATATATAATATGTTCTATATATAATATGTTCTATATATAATATGTTCTATATATAATATGTTCTATATATAATATGTTCTATATATAATATGTTCTATATATAATATGTTCTATATATAATATGTTTTATGTATAATATGTTTTATGTATAATATGTTCTATGTATAATATGTTCTATATATAATATGTTCTATATATAATATGTTCTATGTATAATATGTTCTATATATAATATGTTCTATATATAATATGTTCTATATATAATATATTCTATATATTCTATATATTCTCGCTAAAATACACTGCAATCCTGCAATTTACATTTACTGATTATCGTCGATAAAGTTTGAAAGCTGAAGTTGGAGAGATATGTCAATTGAAGAATAGAAAACGCCTAAATTAAAATTAAAGCTGAACGCCACAGATATAATTAAATCCTATTTTAATTTGGGCTTAATCCAACCAGTTATTGTTGCATACAACTGCATTGTAGTAACTGATTCGGGTTCATTTTAATTGTGCGCGCTTATCAACTTGAAGGAGATAAGCGCGTGCTTGTGGGACGGCTAAGTGTCTACTTTTCGGCGGGATTATCGACTAGGACCTGGCATAATAAAAGGGTGCAGTTCGGGGAGTATCTTGGGTTTTGCAAAAAGGTTGGAGATAACCCCAAACGCCCCAAAATGAAGACGGTAATGCTATATACTTTACACCTAAATGATAAATTAAATACTGAAGGTGCTGTAAGAAATTACATGAGTGGGGCAAGGACATGGGTAAGGCTATTTAATGGTAACACGGAAGCGTTCGATTGCTATCCACTATCACTGATTAAAGCTGGAATATATAAGTTGAAAGAAAGTACTGTAAAGAGGGTGTTTCCCTTGAAAATTAAACACATTAAAATGATGATTTTAAAATTCAGGAAAATTGGAGATGACGGACTGGTGTTAATTGCTGCCTTGCTAATAGGTTACCTTTGTTTGTTAAGACAGTCTAATTTGTTCTATTCCGAGGTGACGGGAGGTGACAGTCACATGCTGCTCGGTAGGGACATTGAGGCACACAACACACACCTGACGATCAAAATCAGGTCCACCAAGACCACGCACAAGCCTGAGGACGCCTACAGCATCGATATACTGGCAGGGTCGAACCACGCCTTCTGCCAAGTGTACGCATGGTCCAAGTACACCAGCCTGAAGGCGACGCATGAGGGCGCCCCAGCTTTCATGCTTCGCAATGGGCATGCAAGCTGCGTTGAAAGCATGTCGACTCCCTTGGTGGCCGCTAGTGACTTGCCATAGTCTACAGCGCGGGGGAGCTCAGGCATACGCGAGAGTGGGCATGCCACTTGAGTCCATAAAAACTGTCGGTAGATGGAAGTCTGAGAGCGTTTTCAACTACGTAAATAAAAATGTTGTGTAGGGAGGAACCATTATCTCTCGTGTCCCAATTTGGCTGAGAGATTATGGCTCCTATCCCCTTGTTATAAAAGTGCTGAATGAAATGAGTGGCGAGTGTGTGTGTGTGTGCCAGATGTGAGCTGAACGTGTGACCGTGATCTGCCCAAGCTGCTGCCTCATGTCTTCTGTCAAGTTGCCTCAAGTGAAATCATATAGTATTTGAGGATCTGTAGCATAATTCATCATATGTCATATGATAGTACAATTATAGACGCGACCTGCATACAAGTAATGAAATAATGAATTATTAATTGCTATCTAGTAGATGACCTGCATATAAGTAATGACTCTATTAATTTCTATCTAATAGATGACCTGCGTATAAGTAATGACCCTTAAAGAAGTGATAAAGACATAGGTTGTACTACCTGCTGCTGATACAGTAATTATAGCTAATAGTCCAATTGTATTATTGGAGATAGCTAATATAACATGTTCCCAAAGGTGTAGACAACAAGGCTGCTGTAAAAATTTATTAAGCCTGATTAATAAATTTATTAGCCCATAAAAATGAATTATCTGTGTCTGGTTTTGAATTGTAGTAACTGATTCTGGTTCATTTTAAGTCAATGAACTGACCAATATTACGAACCCACTTGTTAATGTGCGAAATTACTGGTATTACTGATTGCCAGAGTTCATAAAACGCAACGGAACCCGATACAACTCTAATGTATCAACGCAATGTGAGTGTTGTCTATTAGTATTAAAGCCGCAGTATTATGCTTTTTAAATTACTATCCGATTTCGAGTTAAATAAATAAAGTGAATTGGCATAATCTCCTGCGCTGCCAAATTGGTGTCCTGTGCCCGATGACAGGGGAGACTACGACCGTACTTTAATCTGAAGTAACTTTGCTTATAAATGGCTAACATTAACAGTGGAGATATTTGAAGTGAAATTAATTTGGGAGCTTAATGTCCTGGCAACATCTAAGGTCATATCAGCATGGGTACCGACTTGTAGCAGTGCATACTCATGGCGACTTTATAGTGCTGCCCCACTAGGAGACCAAGGGACCAGCACCATAACCTGATATCCCACTCAGCCACATTATCCTGACACCGAGCCAACCAGTCCTTGCACTATCCTAATAATGTTGTGTTCCTGGCTTGGAAACGACAAGTATCAATTTCATAAGTCATCGGTTTGACTCGACAGGGAATTGAACTCCCGACCTTCCACACAGGAGGCCTGCGGCCTACCGATTCGGTCACCGCGTGCGGATTTTTGTATTGATAATCACCGATACTTTACAACTGGAAAAGCACCAGTGAGTATGCGCTGCTCTTTAGAGTACACCACTTTTACCAGTAATATTATAATTTTACCTCAGTACTAGTACTACCCTCTGGCTACTCGTAGTCCAGGGAGAAGGAAGCACACCTGGGTCCAGCAATTAGCATAATCTACTCACAACGGGAGGGCGTTTTTTTAGTAGCTCTGGCAAGTTTTCTACATAACTACAAAACCAACCAGGTTAGTATCATTTTTGAATGGATACGTTAATTTAGTTCATGATTGCATTCACATACATCAAGTTTTACAAACTTTTCATTGGAAATTAACTGATTTACAGGTTAATTATGGTGTGTTGTAACATCATTAGAACAATGCAGCCATTGTTTTTTGCTATGCCGCCCTTTGCCGAACGGAGAGATGTTTGGCAGGAGCCACTAACATACACATGTACTATGATTATTAAAGCTGCATAGTCCAATGAAATATCAAATTTTCAAAACCAAACCAATTATCTAGATTTGATTTTACATATCTAACTTAGATACTGATGCACTTATTAAGCATTTGTTTCTGCGTAGAAGGCAATACTGAGTCAATTTAACACAACCTGAGACTGCAGAAGTCTATGGTGTCAGAGTCTTGGCAAGCTTGCCAAAACTAATTTTTCATGTTTGCACTCAAAATATCTCAAAAGTTTACCATTTAAAATAAAAGTAACTTTGAACTAGTATAAAGTAGATACTAGTGATCGATGCAATATATTTATCTCAGAAAAAAATACAGAAATTCAAAACCATTGGACTATGCAACTTTAATATTAATAACTCACCTTTAACAACGGCCCTGGTGTGAGTGCGTGGGTTCTTGTCCGGACGACCAAGCTTCTAGCAGTGCCCAGTAGTGTCAGCACTATCTATCTAGTTTGCCTCCTATATCCATAATGTCTCACCAAGTGATCGCTGCACAGAAAGCATTCACTGAGAACCAATCCTCGCCCTAGGAGCTGTCTCCATCCGCACGGCGACAGAACCAACTGCTCTCTTCGCTGTTCTCAGTCGACAACTTGGACAATGAGTCATAGACAACAACAATCGCCCAGTTGCGAACACACGCTTGATATCCACCAATGAACAGACAGTGATGTTGGGTTTGTTGTTGCTGTTGTTATTTGTTGTCGGGTTCGTTTTTTTAAAGGAGTTCCTCCAAAGATCATCTACCCCCAATCACATCCACATCGACGCGTTCGCGTAGTAATACAATGATGGGGTCTGTGTGAATGAAGAAAGGTAACGAAGGAGAATGAAGGGGGGAAAAGTCCGGCGGGTTGGCGGTAGGTACCAAAAAACCCATAATAACACGGGCGCGTTGTTCCCCGGCGTTGCGCGTTGGGTGCCGGCGGGCGTGTTGTTGTCGCCTCCGTGCCGTCTGTAGGAATGAATGAATGCAGGTATGGGAGCTGAGACCGCGAACAGGGGGATGGCTTGTTGTAAATCAAATCCCGCCAACCGGCCGGGCGTGTCAGTTCCACGACGGTTGTTAGGTAAGTGTGCGCTCCCCCCCCCCCCTTCTGCCCCACCTACCTCACCACTTCCACCAATCCCCATCCAATTAGGCTTCCTCCTTCGTCCTCCCCCTTCCCCCTCCCCTTTCCCCCTCCCTCCTCCCCTTTCCCCCTCCCTCCTCCCCTTTCCCCCTCCCTCCTCCCCTTTCCCCCCTCCCTCCTCCCTTTTCCCCCTCCCTCCTCCCTCCTTCCCACGTCACCCCTCACCCCTCATCACCCACACCACTGCCCCCTCCCCCCCCCCCCCCAGTGTCAAGCACACGTCACACACGTGCTTGATAAGTGACCCACACAAGGTCGTGACTAGACATGTGCATATAATAATTAAGTTTCAGATGCTTAAAGCTGCATAAAACAGCATAGTCCGATGAAAACATCAAATTTTCAAAACCAAAACAATTATCCAGATTTGATTCTACCTATCCAACTTAGATACTAGTACACATATTAAGCAGTTGTCGCCATATAGAAGGGCACCCAGAGCCAATTTAATAGAACCTGTTACTTCAGAAGCCTATGGTGTCAGAGTTTTGGCATGCTTGCTAAAATTATTTGTGGATGGTTGCACTTCAAATATCTCAAAAGTTAGACATTTAAAATAAAAGTTACTTCAAACTAAAGTAAGGGAGGCTATAACAATCAATTTAATATATTTAACTCAGAAAATTACAGATACTCAAAACCATCGGACTATGCAACTTTAAGATGGCGATTGTGGCTGGAACCAAGGCTGAATTTAACTTATATGATTCATATGTGCATTTTTGTTGGTGAAGTAGGGCTCCATTTTCTCTGTCTGTCTGTCTCTCTATATTTCACTCTCACGATTTCGATGTTTGTCTCTTGTTTCTCTCTATCTCTTTTTCTCTCATATACATATATATACATTTTCAATAGTAAAGATATGCCACATACAATAGTTACCACCTACTGTATTGGTTCAGATCACAACTGTCAGATGACCCACTGAGTGCACGTTTTATCTTCAACAAGAGGCCTTTGTGTGAATATTGTTGCCAATAATACTAACCATCCTCTAACGACCCAAGGCCTGTAATTTACATAACTTCGCGCAGTAATAGATGAAGAATGGGTGTGCTTGGTGAGTTTTTCTACAGTCTGACAACATCAGCGCTTCACAAAAGGATTGTGTGTAGCGGAATAGGGTGGTGAATGCCCTAAGGATTAATTAAAGTTGTTTTGTTTATTCGCCACTATAGCTTAGTTGGGTACATTATAGTTATACCTCAGTTGGAAATTTCCAAATCAAATAACTTGCTTCACCATCATATAACAAATACTTAGTATGTAGTGTTGTCTTTTTAATGACTAAAAACAACGGATGATTAGCCATAGCTAAAATAGTGATATGCTTGTGATCCTTAGAGTCTGTCCAACGTTGCCTTGTTTGTTTATTTATTTGATATATTACAAATCATTACTGTCGTCCAAATCTCGATCTAATAAGTAGGGACATTTTCAATCTTTGACAATTGGTCTTCCTCGTTCCACTGCTCCCTGTCCTAGTAATGCTGAATGCCAGGCTATGTAGCAACAATTATGAATTTCTTGGTTTGACGCGACCAGTTTGAACCTGGGGATTGAACCCCATGACTTCCTACCAAAACGGGGAGGCG
Organism: Branchipolynoe longqiensis; assembly: GCA_030323885.1. Taxonomy (NCBI): domain Eukaryota; kingdom Metazoa; phylum Annelida; class Polychaeta; order Phyllodocida; family Polynoidae; genus Branchipolynoe; species Branchipolynoe longqiensis. The sequence goes on from CM059186.1 coordinate 40,910,081, forward strand.
GGCAGTCAACAGTATTGATTCGGACACCCTGTCTGACTGTAAAATACTGATGGGTAGACCAATCTAGGCATCCCACTTTGACAGTGAGGGGGGCTGGAAAGGTAGTAGGGGGCTACTCTTTGTATTGCCTTGAAAATGCTGACAACTTTGGATTTCCAAGGGCGTAATCGATTAATCGACTCTGGTCACCCGAGCAACTTTTTGGCGCATGCGCACATCCTACAGACTTGGGTCAAATAATCGAATACGCTTCTCCGCGCTCGGGTGGACACTTTATTATTATTTTTTTAATAATCGATAAAACTACACCAAAATAGGATTTAAAGTATTTTATGATGGATATCTATATTTCCATTTCATTAATCTAAGTTATTCTTTAAAAAAAACATGTATGAGTGGTACTGGTGGCTGTTATCCTGCAGGATGGTACCAGCGCAAATGTGATGTCATCGCTCGTAGCCAACCCCAGCTAGGAGGTGGGTTACTTGGGTCGGATCGTTTTGCACACGGCACGTGTATTTGTCGACTCTACTCGCAGTGTTCGATTTGAAATTCTGACGACTCGGGTCGTGTTAATCGATTACGGTGTGGCGTTTTCAGCGCCCGGTCAGTGTCAGCGGCCTGTCGTGGCTTCTGCGCATGCGCGGATTTTCGCACGTTGCAGCGATCACTACTATTTGTTTTGTTTACACTCGGCGATTCGACGCTGATCTAGCTGCTACGTTAATATCGCTTGGAATTTAAGGTTAATTTAATTAAATTTCATTATTTGAGTATGTAATTCTGTTAAATATGATCGCATTCAATAGATTTCGGCCGAATCGGTCCCTGACACTGCCGGGTACCGTGGCTGAGCTTGTAGCCGGCGAGGGCATGGGTGTTTTGCATATGTCTTAAAATCCGCGCATGCGCAGAAGCCATGACAGGCCGCTGACACTGACCGGGCGCTGAAAACGCCACAACGGCCCATGAGATTTGTTCATGTTTCGGCACAACATCAGGCGGCGGTACCCCTCCTATCGGTTAGCTCGCTCACTACTCGTTGCTGACGACCTTCCACCCTTGCGTCACCTAGCGGTTATTTCTCACTCCGTAGGACCTACCCTCCACAGCGACAATACCGCATACATACGCCACCTAGAGGGTTCTGCCAGAACCAGGTTTTGACGTGTCCCTGCCGCGTGGTGTGTGGATGCTGATCCCCGATGGTTGTTTTTTGGAGTTTTACATCCTGGCAACATCTAAGGTGCACACTCCTGGCGACTTTATAGTGGTGCCCGACGGGGAGACCAGGCCGCCTGCACCATGACCCAATATACAACACAATTACATTATCCGGATCGGCCTACTGTGCGAACAAGTCCTTGTCCTATCCTATTATAGTATTAATGCTGCGCGCCAGGCTAGGTATAGCGACAAGTATCAATTTTTTTAAGTAATTGGTTTGACTCAGCTGGGATTCGAACTCACGACCTTCCGCACGGGAAGCCTGCACTCTGCCAATTAGGTCACCACGTCGGGTATATATATTATATACATATGATGTATATATACTGTGTGTACTAAATACACACATGTAGTGTAGCAGGAGCAGCCAGCGACATCCTGTATTGTGTGTGTTCTCGGCTAGTAATAGTATGTCCTGCATCCACCAAATAGGTGGCAATGATATCCATATGTATAACCACTAGCCCACGGCCATTTTTAGAGAGTGGTCACTGCTCGAAAAAAGGCCATTTTGTTGTACTTATATGGGTCTGGCATTTACCAAGCGACAACATTATATTATAAAGATCATTGCCAATAAAAACAATCCAAACGTATTTTACTCATCTCTTTATTTTCCAGGTGAAGGACAATTTACATTATTGCAAGGGTTTGCCGATCACAGGAGTTGCTGAAGTTAGACACTATAGTTTACTTGTTTGTTTGTTGTTGTTTTGCGTCCTAGCAGCATCTAAGGTTTGTATCAGGACGGATACCGACTTGTGACACTCTTGGCAAATTTATAGTACTGCCCCACTGGGAAAGCAGGCCTCTGGCCACCTGATCCAATATCCCACTCAGTCACATTATCCTGACACTGAGCTAACAGGTCCTTTCCATATCAAGTATCAATTTTAAAGTCATTGGTTTGACTCGACCAGGAACCTAACTCCCGACCTTCCGCACGCGAGGCCTGTGCTCTACCAATTACTACTACTACTAGTACTACTGTAATTAGTGGATCATTTCCGAGGCATCCACATCTTAGCGCCTTATCCATTCGCATATACAGTGCTGCCCTCTAGAGGTTGCGGGACACACTCCATACGCAGTCAACCATGGGTGTTTATACACCTAATAAGTTCTATCGTAGACTTGCCCGAACCAAACGCATTCTCACCAAAGCTAATCCTTGATGTTCTGTTTGTTTGTTGTTTGACATCCTAGCAACATCTAAAGTCATATCAGGATGGGTACCGACTTGTAACAGTGCACACTGATGGTGAATTTATAGTGCTGCCCCACTGGAAAATCAGGCTTCCGGCATCATGACCCAATATCGCACTCAGTCACATTATCCTGACACTGAGCCAACCAGTCCTTGCATTTATCCTAATAATAGGTACCGGCAGCACCCATTAAACGTGCAGGAATGGTGCTTTTTTCATCAATATTCACATGCTTGTAACTATTTCTGTATGTATATGATTTAGATGAAATTACATAACATAGAACATCAACATATGTTCTATCCGATGGTGTTGTTGGATCGAATATATAGTAAGTTTGTATTTAAGTAAACTCCATTTGTATGATGAGTGTATTTAGTGAATATTCCTTCATTACTGATGTAAATGAAAACGACTGCGAAAACAGGGTATCTTTATTGGGCTCGTGGTTCCTTGCACTACCTCATAAAAAGTCAGGGATGGTATCAGAAGAAGTGCAATGACCTCACCTTTCTAACCATATATGGTTTGCCCTAGGTCAAATTCTTCAATTCAAATAATTTTGAAAGTTTAAAGCCCATCTACTGAATTAAAAAATATTTTAAACCTAATAAGATTTGGTATGGATAGAAAGACAATTTAATTACCTTTCCAATGATACCAATCTTACTATAGTGCCATGTAGTCCAAGGAGGCGCAGGCAGAATATTGACACCAACCTGTTTGGGCCTTTGCTGACCATACTAGTTTCACAATGATGACACCCATGTAGAAACATGTATTTGACATTGATGCCTATTGAGTTATATCAAAAAATATATAATCTAATATTGTACAAAATTTGGGGACGATCCAACCATTGCTTTAGGTACAGTGAATATTTAATGATTTATTTAAATCAATATTTTTGGTTTCAGACACTTTTAATCTGTATTTGCAATCAAAATACAGCTTTTCATATTTTTAGTTTAAATCTGTGGTACAGCTAATATGCATTAGTTCCATATGCTATGTGTGCAAAATTTGAAGGAGATCCAACTATTAGATGAGCCACAGTGAGTGTTCAAAGCTTGATGAACAAATTTATATTTTTGATTTTGTACACTTTTCTTTTGTATATGCAATCAAAATGTGCATTTTGTATTTCTAGATTGAATATTAAAACGATAATGTGTATTACCTCCAGATGATATGCACTGTCAATTTATAGGATGATACACCAATTTGTTAAGCTACAATCAACATTTGAAGATTTATCAAATTAATATATTTGGTTTTCCAGCAATTTATCTTTATATGTTCAACCAAAATTCAATAATTTTCCATATTTTTGTATATAATATTGATATACATAATATCTATTAGTCTCAGGGAATGCTTATTGTAATACTGTGCCAAATCTGAGGAAGATTCAAGAGGTTCTTTAGCTGCAATGAGCTTTCAAAGATAGGAAAATTATACAAATTTCACTTACAGATGCTGTTTACATGCAAACAATTACACTTTTTCACATTTTTGGATGCAAATATCTTTTGAATCTCTTGAGATAGAGGTCTGGAAAAAAATAGACTATTACACTGTTATGAATATGTGAACTATTTTGCATTTATTCAGTATTGTTGCAGTTTTTCAAGAAAATACCATGCTTTGAAAATGGCTATTTGGCCAAATGAGAAAGATTTTGTTGTTACGAATTGCACTTTTGACATCGTCTTATTAAAAATCTGCTTGACGAACTGATTTAGCAATTGGCAGTTTAAATTCCTTTATATATGTACAATGGAAATTGGTTAGCAGAAAACACCTGACATGGTTCCACTTGTTATTATACTTGGTCAAAGTTCCACTTTTAATTGGAAATTAATACATTTTTATATATTAATTCTTTAAAATTGATTATCTCAAAAACAATAATATATAGAGCCTAACTCTTTTTTGATTTGGGTTTGTAAATTCAACGTCTACAGGAAGGAATAACAATATTGTACCGTGTGCATATTTTAAAATTTCGCTGCCGGATCCTACTAATAATGCAGAATGCCAGACTAGGAAGCGACAAGTATAAATTTTAAGTCATTGGTTTGACTTAACTGGGAGAGAACTGAACTCCCGACCTTCCGCACGTGAGGCCCGCGCTCTACCGGTGTTCCTTGATGCAACCAACTTACAACTAAATCACTAAATCAATGGAATAGAATGTACACTGGCGAATGAAATATACCGCAGTTATCAAATTAAAGCTAATTCCTACATTGGTTTTTTGGACGCCACTTCCTCCTGTACACTAGGCCTACAGTATAGTTATGCCGACAACACTGTGGTATGGGCAAATCGTTGATCTAACTAGGCCTATAGTTAATCGTTGGCGCAATGAAGATGCAATTAAGTCAGCGGAATAGAAGTGTTTCTGCCGAATGAAATTGGCTTCCCGAAGGTGGCTTTTAACTCTGTGATAATCCATCCATAACTGTGCATCGAGCACCGCCTTTAGATCTAATTGACATTAATTAATTATCTCTCTCTCATTCTTGCGCTCTCTTACACACACACACGCACACACGCACGCACGCACGCACGCACGCGCGCCTGTCTAGGCATTCTCATGTATGCCTAGACAGAGTATGTAAAACTAACATTAACAACAACAAAGTAGATCCTACAAAATCGCATATCTAATCAATGACATTTATTAGGCCTACTTAATTTATATTCATTGCCTATGTTTAAAGAAAATCCAGTGTAGCCTCTCCGTAAAAACTAAATCGTGAGAGGGGAGGGGGTGGGGGTAGGGTGGGTGGCGGGTAGTGTTTGATTCTAAATACATCAAGCGATGGTGCCTATTCCCAAAAACTGTGAATTAGCATTTGCTATTTGAAAAATTATCATAATTGCATAGGTTCCAATTTCAAATAACATTTAACATCAGTTATAGGATTCCAAAGGATTTTTCAGGGAATTTTTAAAAGACGTTCCAAGTGCAAGAAATAAGTGTGTGTGTGTGCGCGTGTGTGTGTGCGTGTTTGCGTGCGCGCGCCTTTGCTAGACTGTTTAGCCCCTTTCACACATGGGCCTTAAGTCGCCTTAACTAGTTCGCCTCATCTAAGTCGACTCAGATCGCGCGTGTGAACACTCCTCTGAGGCAAATTAGGGCTGAGTTGACTCAACTAATTCGCCTCAAGTAAACCGCTTTGCGAGGTGGATTAGATGAGGTGACTTAGCCTGAGTCTGTCTTTAGCCGTGTTCACACCTGGGCGTTAACTCGCCTCATCTAGTGCGCCTAATCTAAGTCGGCTCACATTGGTCGTGTGAACCCGATGTTGAGGCGGATTAGGGCTGAGTCACCTCATGTAGTTCGCCTCGCGTGGTGGTTTAAATGAAGCGAACTAGCTTGAGTCGACCCATAGTGCCTGTGTGGACGGTAGCGGTTTAGATGAGGCGGATTAAGGACGTCACAGTCGAGACCTTAGTTTGTTGACTTTTCGGTAAATTTGGTCTATGAACCTGCTAGAGGTGCACATATATTTTTTTCATCATTTATTTTTAGGGTTTCACTGCCCAGCAGAAGTTTTGACCGTTCCAAACCAATACGATTCAGTCATTACATATCTAGGTCGAACCCACACTCTCTCGTGCCGGCGTCGACGAACCCAAAATGGCGCTGGTTAGTCTGGACTTGCTCATGCGCAGATATCAATTTCCGCCTTAATCCGCTCCGTGTGTGGACACGACACTAGTTCGCCGCATCTAGTTCGCCTCATCTAGTTCAGCCTAAAGTTGTGGGTGTGAACACGGCTTAGGTGTGTGTGTAAACGCAAGTGGTTTAGTTGAGGCGAATTAAGCATGTTGATGTATGTAAGCCTGTATGTGTGTATGTATGTAGGCCTATGTAGGTGTGTATGCATGTTTGTTCGTATGTATGTAGATGTGTATGTATGCATACATGTGTATGTATGTGTGTATGTATGTAGGTTTGTATGTATGTTTGTTTGATGTATGTATGCATGTTTGTTTGTATGTGTGTATGTACATGTGTATGTATGTTTGTATGTATGCACATATGTATGTATGAAACTACATAGGGGCTACAGGTGGTCAATCTGAGCCGGTTTAACGTCTGCGCGTGAATGTGACACAATTTCAAAACTCAGTAGGTGTGAACGGGCCACTAGTTTGACTCAGTTCGCTTCATGTAAGTCGGCCTAACTTTGTATGTGTGAACACAGCTTTTTAGGGTTTGAGCTGACTGGGGGTATTTTAATTTGTACGTTTCCTACCATTATCATAAGGTCTTTATGGCAAGGCCTGGGTCCCTTTAAAATGAGTTTTTGTCTTTGTAAACATATTAGGCCTATATGGGTTTATTGTAATGTAGTTAATGAAAAGGATAACACGCCTATTATTAGGCCCCATTTTGGAATATAGGCCGACTTTTTTTCTTCATTTTGTGTCTGTGGAAGCCGCGCAATAAAAGGAAATCTGCCAGTGATGTGAGAAATAATATGGTCACAAGAGCCTAGGCTATAGTCCACCGCACTTCTCCTAAAACCAACTTCCCCTCTCCCTGGATCCTGCCCTGCAAATAGCCAACCCATCATACCCGCATATATTCGAGTGACTCATCCCAACCAGGGTTCACAGCCTCAACTCCTCCGTCGCCGGCGACCACGTGTTGAGTCATCACATCCATCAATCACTCGACTCCTCTCTGCAGACCTGTGGCGTGCGGCGCTCCTATTCTCTCCCATCACGAAGCCATCTTGCTTAGGTTCTCAGTGAGAAATCGCTGCAGTGTAAACTAGGAACTGTTGCGAGCCGGATGTTGAATGTCCGGTGTAAAACTTGTATAAGTTGTAACCTGTGCTGTCACCTAACAGATAACTGCGGCGTTAGTGGAACTCTTCTCCTTCGGAGGCTGGTCAGTCAGTGGCAAAATGGCGCCCGTCTTGTGGCACATGAATGCGGTGCTTTTTGAATTTAATGCGGCTACAGGAATATTCGTCTGTCTTTTGCTCGCAGTCACTTACGTAGGAAGTTTCTATGTGGCAATAGACAATACTAAGGGGTGAGTACAGCATAGCATGTTTCAATCACTTTGCTTGCGCTGATTCAAATGCATCCGGTATTGTTGACAGAATCAGAGTCATAAGCCGTGTTCACACGTACAGCTGCCGACTTAGATGAGTCGAACTAGCGACGCGGTCACACATACAGAGTTTTCAAAGTGTGTCGCGTTCAGAGACGCGCATTAAACCGGCTCAGATCGATGTTTGTTTGTTGTTGTTTTATGTCATAGCAACATCTAAGGTCATATCAGGATGGGTATCCACACATACAATACATCCTACATACATCCATGATCCACATCTACATTAGGTATGTGCCAAAAAATGTCAAACCCCTTCAATAATAAAACAAAAGGCACCACTGGAAAGAGCTTGAAACGCCATTTAACATGACATCAAGATTATGGGAATAGGTGGAGTATTAAGGAAGTTATGGCGTTTTCCAACTCTGAAATTGGTCATTATTCTCTTACATAAAATTAAGGTATAAGCACAAGATTTCTGTGACCTAAATTGGTGACAATAAAACACCGCACAGGCCTGCAGCGCCGAGGCATCAACGCCGAGTCCCGCGAGGCAGATAAACACAAGTCATACCTGTTGCATTCCGCCTCGTGCCAATTCTGAGTACCTCGTCACAATTTCCCCAAACTCAACAGTATATAAGATTAATAATGGCTACACATTCCAGTTAACTTTTTTTAAATTCCAGATTGATATAAAAGGGTGAATTTGCAGGTTGAAATTGAGTGAAACTTTTGAAGTTATTATTGGAATAGCAAAACTTCACCAAATTGAAATATTGTTAAACTAAGCTGTAAAGGGATTCCCATACTACATAATAGACAAGAATAATCAAGATTGACCAATGCAAACCAATCATAGAGGCGTTTTTCTAGACCCCTCCAAAAAAAAGGTACGATTGGCTGGATCAGTTTTGTTGTAAGAAAATATCCGCCGCTATTCGCCGTTTGCGCACATACCTATCTACATCCACATGCCACATAGTCATGATAGTGACATATACATCCACAAGTAAATACATACAAATAACATACCTGAGATGGGAAGAGTAGGACGGTCCAAACATGTGCTCCAACCACTATCAAAATCAACTACCTGTTACTTGTTAGGACCTAACAAGTAACAGGTAGTTGCTTTTGATAGTGGTTGGAGCACATGTTTATGTGGCTTGTTAGGAAGCAGTCTCCATATGATATATGAAAAAATGGGACGGTCCAAACGTGTGTTCTAACCACTATGAAAGCAACTACCTGTTAGCAAAGACCCTATAATACTAAGACGGCTCACTCAGCCTGTACTGTGTAATCAAAATGATCAAACCCACCACTTGGTGCGCTGGCTGTTCTCTTGCTTAACCAGGTGCTATATTATATGTATAAATGTATATATGAATGTGAAAGATGTGTGATGCTGATGATGATGTGTATTTTATTTGTTCATAGCACTTTCATATTGATGTGTATTCATACTTACCTATCTCATGTATAATATAATTGTCTGTTTACATATGAAACACCAACCAGCAGCTGGGCTGATCAAACCCACCACAAGGTGGCACTGCGAAATTTACATTACCATGGGAGAGATAAGGAGTGAGCCGTCTTAGTATTATAGGGTCTTTGCTGTTAGGAAGCACTCTCCATCCATGTGCTTAAGCCGCCTCAACTAAACCAGTTACGTTCACACATGCCACTTAGGCCGACTCAAGCTAGTTCGCCTCATCTAATCTACCTTGTGAGGTGGTTTACTTGAGGCGAACTAGTTGAGTTGACTCAGCCCTAATTCGCCTCAGAGGACCGTTCACACCCATGATCTGAGTCGACTTAGATGAGGCGACCTACTTGGGGCGACTTAAGGCCCGTGTGTGAACGGGGCTAGAGACTGAGACTAGTCACTAGACTAGTTGAAGTAGTTTAGTAGTTAATTTGATCAACGTAGTGTCTAGCCGTACATGAGCCGTACACATAGCCTGGCGGTCTAGGTGTACGCGAGGATGCATGCTCATGGCGCGCTTCCTTTGAAATTTGCCACTTACACTGTTGACATTGAGCAATGCGGACGTGCACTATGAAATGTGCTAGTTTCAGCTCTTGTAAGACTTGTTTGAAACATAGAATACCAACTAAAAATATATATATATAAGAATCCCAACTAAAAAAATATATATAATAAATTAAGATGTTAATCTTTTATCCAGCATTGCATTTACATTCAGCTTTTTATTTTTATCAGCCAATTAGAAGTTCTTGAATTTATTTTGTGAAAATAGTTTTTGAGGCCGTGATCCGGTGTCACGGTTTAGATTATCAGTGGGTTTAGAGTCTACACCTGGGGTTCTGCGCATGCGTGTGAATATCCCAACTTTCAGTATTATCTCTGCTTTTTAATCCTTTCAGAGAAAATTGCTCTTAGGTTAAATTAAATACTTCAGGTCTTCCTCTTCAATCGCGCATTAAGATCTTTTTAATCGACCCAATTAAAGACTTTTATTAATTTATTTTGCAAAAAATATATTTTGAAAAAATAAATGCGCTTTGATGTCACGCCGACATTGAGGCTCACGTATGCGTAGCCACGGTGGCTAAAGAGACGTCAGGAACTAAGGGGCATGCGCAAACACTGCCGTACATCTACACCAGCAGGCTACGAATACGGCTCACATACGCATAGCCACTGCCTTTGAGTTTGTTCAATGACAGACGTGTGCGTCCAACCAATCATTCCAATGCTCTTTCTAATATCATGCTTGCGAGACACCCATGCCCGTCAGACATCTACTTAACAAATAATCGCGAGCCCGAGGAATTGTCTATCAGGAACCTTTTTGATCCAGAAACGATTAGCACACGATCTATTTAATAAGTCAATTGGTTCTTGGATCACAAATCATCATGCATCCCTCAAGTCAAGCCACTCAAGACGTCAAGTGTAGCGAGGTATCTGGAGAAAATATTCACGGTTCACCCCCTATTATTCTCTAACCTACAGGGAGGCCCTTTGTCTTGGACATTTCCAAACACCCTAAATACATCAAACTCTTATTTTATCAGCAAGAGGCTGCATACAAATACCTCATTTGTTATAATAGCCTTATATATGGCTAATCAGAGCACTTATTAGTACTTATTAGTCACATGACCAGCTTTGACCCAATCATAAGATGTAGAGCTAGTCACAGCATTGAGTTAGGGAACACAAAGTCCTACTGAGTCTGAGAGATATGCAGTGAATAGTTGGTAAGGCTTGAAACGGTGTTTACAGCTAACACTAACTCTAACCTCAACCTTGAGCAACCGGACAGTCTCATTTTGTGTGGTCGCCATACGAATAGACACCATTCGTATGGCTCGCCGTATGAATAACCACTTCAACGTATTAACGCTACACAAATCCGACCCTTTTGGTGAGATGGTTCTTTGCTGCTGGTCCTAAAAAGGGGGAAATCGGGGGTAAAAACTTAAATACGTCACAGCTTATCCTAGTTAGGCTTGTTGTGTTCCACATATATCCTATTTTAAGGCACAATTAAAAGAAAAGCAGTTTGGACTTCAACTGCAAGTCAGGATGGCTTTGAACACAACTAAGTGAGAATGTTACGCATGTTTCGGTGTGACACAAAAAGCCACCTAGTGTCAGATTCAGAACAAGACCGTTATTTTTTCCTAGTACAGTTTTGAACTGCACTCACTAGGAGTAACTAAGTGCAATTTTATGAGGGTCCGTCCACCTGAGAGTAGAACAGAGGACTTATAAAATTGTGACATTGAAACATGCGTCACATGGAAAGGAAAAGTTGTGCCTTCATGATGAAACAAACACCACAGATGATGACAAAGTATTTATGCTTATTAGTTTTTGATGCTGTGCTCATATTTCAAAGTAATCTTCGAACACTTCCCTAACTTCTGATGTCCTTGGAATTGTAACACATGTTTCATGTAACATGTAACGGATGTAGAAAAAGATATTGTGATGACTTAGAGGATGAAGATGACAACAGGTGAACACATGTTTCTTCTTCATCGATGTGTGACACCCCACAGTAATAGCATCATAGCACAACATCCTGTTTATGACTTGACACCACATCATCAGTAGGTGTGTAGATGCCCACGGTATATTTGAAAATCATGGTGAGAAGATATTTGCTCCATTGTTGGATTTTGTATCGCGAAATAAATTTTCGCCGTTACACGTGTTTCACCCGTGACACAGTTTTTATTTCACTTTTAATGCATTTTAGGAAATAATATTATAACTTTTGTGTTCAGAACTAGGCATCTATGATGCTATGCTATTTAAAGCAGCATGGTTTTTCCTGGCTTGCATGGTTGGATATTGTGAAAATTGAAGGTGAACGCGTGTTTCATGACGTGACACCTCATGAAACACACGTTGTGCTCACTTTCAAGCATCGTTGTTTTACACACCGACACTCAACAGTCCTAAAATTAGTTTTCTGACATTTTTGCATGTTACAACTTTGCAAATAAACTAGCTATGTTTGAATATTTTGGTCTACAACGAAGTAGTTTCCAACACAAGCAGTACAGTTTCACCATTCCTATTTTTAGCTGTCATATTTGCGTGACAAATGAATCTATTTTTGCAATGAAAAATAAACCAAATATTATTTTCTCATTGGATTGCTGTCATTGCTTCTTTGGGGTATAATGAAAGGAATTTTCTTCATTTGGTATGAAAAGGAGAATTAATTTAGACGAAAACAGTTACAATGTGAGGGACCAACCAATTAGGACCAGCACCGAAGAAGAACCCAACAGCGAGTTGTATTACAACGCTTGAGAAAAATTGTGAGACTTGACATTTTTTGGGGGGAAATGTGTCATTAGCTTATGTCAACAGAACCCTCGCAAAATAACTTATCAAATTAATAAAGGGAATCGCCTTAGAAATCTAACTAATGGAATTAAACGAGGATTATTAGATCACTATGGACTAAGCAGACAGGAAGAGGTGACAAACTTGAGGAAGTGAGAGGTGAACGAGCAGGGGGACACAAACTTGAGGAACTTGAAAACATCAGTAATGATCACAGGAAACATATAATAATATCACATACAACTGGAGTTTGGAATCCCGACCACCAGATAAGAATGCTAATATGCTATATATTACGTCACTTCCGAGATACCAACGTTTGTGTGCACCCTGACTTGTCAGGCCTTTGGCCATGCATATGTACGGGTAAATCACACTGGTGCACATACGCATTTTAATTTATGTTGATGTAATGACTAATGCATTATGGGTATTCTGAGTTCTGCTGGTTCCTCATGAACGACTGAAGCTGTCATATAGCACATAAGGTCCCAGCTTCAGCATACATATGTCGACCCACATATATGTGTATCAATTTTTTATTTTTTTTAAATTGCCATAACGAGCTGGCATTAGAGGTCCATTAGGGCCTAGATCAGCCAGAAGAGGATCTGTAAGTTAGGCTTTGTGCCACTCCCACTGTCCAGCCTTCACAATATACCCTAGATACTTTAAACTCACTTTATGCCTATAATCACATGCCTCATTAGATAAACTACCAACCAGATGGGATGGCCTAATGAATTGAGCGTCCGTTTCCCGTTTTGGTAGATCCTAGGATTCGAACCTATGGGTTCTAAACCTGGTCGAGTCAAAACCAATGACTTAAGAATTGATACCTGTCACTTCCTAGCCAGGCGCTTGGGATAATTAGGATACGGCAAGGACTGGTTGGCTCAGTGTCATGATAATGTCATGATAGTTGATACCCTCCGTCGTGTAAGCTGAAGTTGCGACCCAGTGTGCTGGGTCTCAGCTTCATTCCTTCCAGAGAGACCAACAGAACTTGGAATACCCGTGTTGTAAGCAGTCTATTGACCCACATTCTGTATTATATAATCAAACCATTCCATATCCTATATATATATGATAATATACCCCAATTGAGGCAGGAGATAGCTCTGTCTGGCTCAGTATTTCCGTTATATTTGAGTATGTTTAAGGCTCGACTGAAACTATTAAGAGAGCTCGTGGCAGTGGTTTTCCCCAGCCACCCCTCCCCCCCCGCCCCCTCTAAGGACTTCAAATACAACATGTCTTTGACGCACCTCCCTATGCAGATGGATCATTCCCAGAAACTGTGTACCACATTTTTGGTTTCCGCATTACATTGTTAATGATTTTGCCGATATATTTTTTTGGGGTGGGGGGAGTAGTAAGTTAATTATTATTGTTGACTCTGTTTATTAAGTATGTTAGCTATACTATGTACATGAATTTAATCACCCCCGGCCTGTAAGACCATGTAATTTGCGGGCACATTTAGATGCTTCTAACCGTAAAGGGTTAGGCCAAATATTTGTTTTAATTGGTGATCGTCCCTTTGATCAAACAGATCAGGGTCGGGCAGGCGGTTTTTATTTGTTATTTTTCTGGCATATGGCATAGGCATAATTCATAACCAGACACGATAGGCAAATGAGTTGAGCGTCCGCCTCCTATTCTGGTAGGACGTGAGAGTCAAACTCCTGGGTTCAAACCCTGATTGAGTGAAATCAATGACTTAAGAATTGATATGAAAGTTGAATTGCTGCTAGCTCGACACATTTTAAGCAAAAATTTAAATCGGGGGTGGGCGATTTTTCAGGCATGGGCGGGGACGATTACCAATTTTTTGGCCATAATTAGCAACTGACCAGTTTGTCCCTTAACCCTTTCAGACTTTGGTACGGAATAATCCGTACGAATATGAAAAGACATTGTCACTTCAGTACGTGATTTTCCGTACGCTGGTCTAAATTGTAGGTATCTTTGTTTGTTTGTTGTTTTATGTCCTACAACATATAAGGTCATATCAGGACGGGCACCGACTTGTGACAGTGCACAATCATGGCGACTTTATAGTGCTGCCCCTGGGATACCAGGTCACCAGTACCATGACCTGATTGATATCCCACTCAGTCACATTATTCTGACACTGAGCCAACCAGTCCTTGCCCTATCCTAATAATGCTGAGCACCTGGCTAGGAAGCAACAAGTATCAATTTGCAAGTCATTGGTTTGACTCGACCAGGGTTCCAACCCATGATCCTATGGCCTACCAAAACGGGAGACGGACGCTCTAATTCATTCGGCCATCCCGTCTGGTCTAAATTGTAACATAGCAGTGAATATATGGAGACTGCTTGCTTGCTTGCTATTGTATTCTTTACTTAGGTAGTTGGGTAAAAGCTTATAACATTTTACCATTCAGTAGATGACTTTCAGTGTACTCCTAGTGGCAACTGATTTTTTTCCTGACATTTTTCTTATTGTCGCTAGTGCACATATGGTCGTAGATAATAAGCCACATTAGATCTAGCAGTGAAACTTGTTGATCATTTTCCATAGAACCTTGCATCAGCCTGTTTGTGAATATCATAATAAAATATTCATGGCTGGATAGGAAATTCTTCCAGCTTTCAGAAAATGTATAATGTATTGGGTCTTTATCTTATTCCCATGACGTTTTTTTAACATTTCTCCCCCCCCCCCCTCAGAGATGAAATATTAATGTTCCCTGAAATAAATACATCACCGAGGCATTATTTTGATCCAAAAAATGTAAGTCTGAAAGGGTTAACTTGAATCCTCTGACTTTGGTGTTTGTAGGCGTGACCACCCGACCACGATCAAGGTGCGGTTCGTCCGTGTCGCCATCGTGTGTTTGGTCACCGTCCCCTTTCTCTGCTTATGTTCGACCACGTCACATTCATCCAAGGTTGGTTTCAATGCATCACTATCAAGCCAGGAGACCAGTCTTTTGGTGGCGACCAAAGGGCCTCAATCCAATGAATAAATATTCTTTAACATTTAAAAAAAAAATCCTGTCAGTTACTTTTGTGGAATTCTTTTCTCAACATTACATATTTTTGAGTAGATTGTTTAGCATTTTGGTATCAAAATGGTGTGTCTCCTTTAATATGTTATTAAATGTTTTTGAATCTGGTAGCCAAAATTGTGTGTGAAGGCTGGTCTCTATGGCCCTTTGTAACAATGTATAGTAATAAGATATACTGTGATATTTGGTCGTTACTTATTGGGTCTCTATGGCCCTTTGTAACAATGTATACTAATAAGATACATTATGATATTAATAAATATATGTATATAATATACTTTTTAAATGTAAATTTATATAATAACAATGATAGAAATAAGCAAGATTGTTCACTTGGCCGCAGGACAGTTCTGGTGTGTTTTTCACTTGTCCGTCTGAATTTTCACACAGTCCACAGTACTTACCTTTATTATCTCAGTTAACCTCCATGGTTATGGGAATAAAACTACACAAATAAATCAAAGCAACAAAACAAATGTTATAAATAATGTAAATTACATTTAAATGTAAACGAAATCGTGAAATACATGTTCTTCAGCCCAAAATGTTCACTTGTCCAATGGAAAAGCTCAAGCCATATTCTGCTTGTCCGTGCCTACTCTCACTTAGCCCGGACAGACTGTTATTTCGAACAGTCAATAATTATTATAATTAATGAATTGAAGTAATATACACTTTGTTTCACATCACATCGGCAACAAAAGCTGTATGTGCGTGTGTGTGTGTTTGTTTGTGGGTAATTGAAATGTGTATTTTCCAAAATTGTGAAAGAGAGACAGGCAGGTTTGATGTCATTCTGTCATTCAATGCCCTCTCCCTAGATACGGTCTTTGTTGCTGATGTGGTGTAAAGTCACCATCTCCACTGACCCACTTCCTGTTTGTAGGCGAGGATCCTGTTCACATGGATCGGCGTTCGCTTCCAGGGCTTCTTCACGGCCTGCGTCCTGCCGCTGATCCTCACCATGGTACGTCACTACGCACTCTACTTAGACTACATCACCAGTCGCCAGACGGGATGGCCGAATGAGTTGAGCGTCCGTCTCCCGTTTTGGTAGATCGTAGAATTCGAAACCGGGTCGAGTCAAACCAATGATCTGGCACTCAGCATTATTAGAATAGGGCAAGGATTGGTTGGTGTAGTGTCAGGATAATGTGACTGTGTTGGATATCAGGTCATGGTGCCGGCAGCCTGATTTCCCAGTGGGGCAGTACTATAGTCACCATGAGTGCGCACTGTCATAAGTCGGTACTTGTCCTGATGTAATTTAGATGTTGCCAGGACATAAAAGTCCAACAACCAACCAACATCACCAGTGAGACTCTAGATGCAAATTTTATACAACTGGTGTTGCGGCAGAATTTATAACTGAAATCCAATGGTTATCTCAAATGTTGTGTTAGATTTTGTATATATAGCGTTTGCACACTTAAAATTATGGCGGTTGGTACATGAATGCCAGCCGTACCTTTAGAGCACCTGCCTAAGCGTACAGCACTCACTGATCATGTGACTTATTTCAGGTAATGCATCACTTGTCTAGAAGTACGGCAGTTGATATGCGCATGATTTTTATATGTGAGCTGTGTTTTTGTCACTCGGTTCTAAAAGTACGGCATTCAAACTTGCCGTAGCTTAACCCTAACCCACGCGCCCATCACTAACTCCGCCATCTCGTCACATGCGGTGGCTGAACTGAAAAAAAAATGTGCGCGGGAAATGACAAATTGCAAAACGGTGCGCGCGCACCCTCACGTACGGTTAGACCGCCATTCTAAAAGTACAGCTCACGTATGCGTAGACACTTCGTAAAAATATTCCTTATAGCTGCTTGGTCTGAAGAAAACATCATATTTTCTGAACCAAAATGCTGAGCTACATTTGATCCTACTTATCCGGCTATGACCTTCGATGTTGCCAGGACGTAAAACTCTAACAACAAACCAACCAACATATCCTGGTGACTGAATCAGCAAGAGTGCTGGCTTCCCATGTGGAAGGTTGGTAGCTCAAATCCCAGCCGAATCAAAACAATGACTTTCAAAATGAATACTTGTTGTTACCTAGATAAAGGATTCACCCCGTACTTGCAGTACACGGGTGAATACAAACGCTATATAAAAGCTGTAGAAAAAGCGGGGAAATGCAATGAGAGCCTAAATTCACAATCTAAGAAGCAACATTTATTCTTTATATTTGTTTTCATATTTCCCCGCTACTTTTGAGTTGAAAAATATAATAAAACATATAGTTTAATAGAATTTAAAGGTGAAATCGACGCCATTCTATGGCCGCCATCTTGTCTTTTTGCATTCGCTCCCATTTCACCAACTCTGTGCCAATATAAGTACCCATTTGATACTGGAACCAGGCATTCTACTTCCTGTTCCATACTAAAGCTATCTTCGCCTGTATTTAGACTACCTTGTCGTTCACCCGTGTACTACAAGTACAGGGTGAATCTGTTATCTAGTTGTTACCTAGCCTGGTGCTTGACATTAAAGATAGGATAGGTGAAGGAACGGTTTGCTTAGTGTCAGGGGTAAGGTGACTGAGTGGGCTATTGAGTCATGATCTCACAATGAGGCAGTACTATAAATTTATCATGAGTATGCATTGTCACACTTTGGTACCTATCCTGATATTACCTTAAATGTCAGGACGTAAAACCCCAACAAACAAGGAAAACCTGCATAGCAGTTAACAATGGTCATTGTAGGAACTTCTCAATATATGCAATTAACACTGCTATTAATATGCATTCCTTTTAGATCCTATTCACGGGACCATTGTATCTCCACTATCTGGATGGCATTTTCGAAATCTACAAAGGTATGTGCTCTGCAACTGGCGATAGTGAAGCGATGCTCTACTCAGTAAAAGTTTAGATAACATGTAAATGTATGGTTTAATATAACGTGAAAACCTCTGATCTGATCAAATTAACATCTTATTTATTTGACCTATTCAGTTTCATAATAAATTTGCATTTTGTAGCCGCATTATTGTATATTTTAGAGTAATATCTGATACTACTCTCCACGTTGTCTGTTTAGAAAAGCGAAAACTTTATATTATGCCCTAAGAAACAGGTGGATTCTTTATGAATATCTTTAGTCTAGGATGTGCTATCAGTAGATTGTATAATTGACTTGACCATTTCAGACCCAAAGTACTGGTTGACAAATATGAAGAATCTTATCTGGCTCAGGAACCATGTTGTGGTAAGTATGACAACATGCATTATTCTCTATCTCTAGAACTTCAAATAATTACTATCTTAGTTTGAGGTAAATAAGTATATTTTTTTAATCATATATTTACTTTAGTTTGAAGTAACTTTTATTTTAAATGGCTAAAACTCGATATATTAATTTAATTAATTTTGGCAAGCGCAACAAAGCTTTGACACCATAGGCTTTCAGCAGGGACAGATCTTTAAAAAAAATTAAATTGGTTTACTACCCGCTATTATGCAGCCAACGTAATAAGTATGGGGTGAAAGATCTCCGCGATTTCGCGGATTTCCGGGATTTTCCAACCCCCCAGCACGATTAACATATAGGCTCTACTGTTTTACGCTGCAGCACCATCAGCGTATACTAATATGTAGTCCAGACACCACAGCACTATCAGCGTATACGTGTTTCAAACGGCGCAGCACTATCAGCGTATACCAATATATATGAAACCTAACTTCCGTAAATTTTCCGCGATTCCCTGACAATGCTAAACCTATGGGAGAATATCAGCATTTCCGCTTTTTTTCCCCGGAGACCACTTTCATCCCTGAAGTGTACCCAGTATCTCTGCTGCATACGTAGAATCAAATCTAGATGAGTGTTTCGGTTTCGAAAATTTGATGCCTTTATCGAACTGTGCAGCTTTAAGGTACAAAGAGTGAGTTGTGTTCCTTTTTCGTCATGAATGAACATGGTGCTTTGTTTTCCACATGACGTTAAATCAGCCTTCCCCTATACCCATTGATGAATGATGCTTGTGCAGGGCTATAGTATATTGTAAAGTCGACCGCTGGCAGTTTGAGTGGTGTAGATAGGCTAATAGGAAATCACTACAGGCAAGGAAGGAAAGTAAATATAGAGTGAAAGGTAGGAGAGTTAGACGCCCTTCTTTATTACATATATATAGTCTCAGGAATCAAGATGGTGGTGTACACATGACCAAATCATCCAATCACCAACAGGCATTCTTATATTAGCCAATGAACATTCAATATCCTTGTAACCAAGGCATGGTTATGTCTGGCTACAGTGCCCTGTTGTGTCTGGTGTGCAGTGATCCATAAATAACACTTGGGGGGGAGGGGGGGGTATGTGAGGAGAGTTCCAAAGACTCACATGTCAAGAAGTGACCCTCTCTCACTATCTATATTAATATACAATTTCTAGCTTTAATTAGTAATGGATCACCAACACCATATATACCTTCTATGCCTTTGGTTTTACATACCATCTACCATTATATAGACCATTTGCAATTTATTATAGAATAGTTCTCCATAGCCCATATCTCAAATATCGGAAAATTTGACAATATGTTGTAATCGGGCCCTAAATTAAACAAATACACAAATATTAAAATACTTTTATTTTTGCTTGCACAGTAAAGTACTTAAATTTTTTGCATTTTATATTCAGCTAGATAATCTGACATTTCAGTAATAGTATTACTTACATGTAGTATCGCTATCAATTGATATTTAGCACCGAGCCATTAAAAATGTTGGGGCCCGTAGCATATGCTACTTTTGCTACTAGGTTCATCTGGCACTGCTCCCCATTCCTCTCCCGCCATCCTTTACCGCCTCTTGTGTGTGTATGGGTTAGGTTATTTATGTTTCGAAGTGTTGAGACTGAACTGAAGCGAACTGTAGCTGGCAGGCCCCGTTGGCTAAGGAGTTCCTCTTCCGGGCAGCTATGCTGCCATTCTTGGTCCCTTCTATGGGCGAAGCGTAGTAAAGTAATTAATTTTTTGCATTTTCTATACAGCTAGGTGATAGGACAAATCGGTCTTACATTTCAGTAATAGTATTACATGTAGGTATCGCTATCAATTGATATTTAGCGTTGGGGGGGGGGGGGGGGGGGCTTAAAAGAATGCAGGGGCCGTAGCATATGGTACTTTTACTACTAGGTTCATCTGGCACTGCTCCCCATTCTTCTCCCTCCATCCTTTACCGCATCTTGTATGTGTGCGTGTGTTAGGTTAATTATGTTTCGAAGTGTTGAGACTGAACTGAAGCGAACTGTCGCTGGCAGGCCCCGTTGGCTGAGGAGTTCCTCTTCCGTGCGGCTATGTTGCCATTCTTGGTCCCTTCTATGGGCGAATCGCTGGCCATAAAGGTGGTTCCCATGTTCTTCGGTATCGGTAAGTGTGCACTCACTAACCAGGCATGACTCCCCCACTTCAATGTTTGCCAACCGATTGAGTGTACGCAACTACCTAACCACATGCCAGGTTTTACTCCTTTTTTTTTTTTGGCTTTAATTTTTTTTAAATGTTTAATTATTTTAATTTGATTACATTCGGTGATTAAGCGGGTTAATTTCAACCACAGTTCTTTGTTTCAATTCTCCTCTTTTTTGTTGTTGCTTTAATTACAAAATTTGTTTAATTATTTTAATTTGATTACATTCTTTGATTATGCGGGGAAATTTCAATCACAGATCTTCGTTACAATGCTCCTTTCCCTATCCTACTAATGCCTAGTGTCAGGCTAGCGACAAGTATCAATTTTTATGTCAGTGATTTCACTTAGCCATCGTTTGAACCCCTAAGGGTTAAAAAAAACAAAAAACACCTGCCACACGGAAAGTGGACGCTCAATTCATTTGCCACACGTCCTAATTTTAGTTATACACAAATTCTCTCCAGTGTGATCTAAAGTTATTTCGTGGATTGCTAAAAAAAAAAATTTTAACAAAAATGAAAATGGAAAGAAAATGTATTGGATGAACAGGAGAGTCCTTAAAGTTTGAGTTTTTCTTAAAGGGGGGATTAATGTATGGCACTTGAATAGGCCCCCTACTAATGATTAATAATTTTACTCCTAGTTTGATTAAGCTATTGACCATGGTCGTGGGTTTTTGAACCCAAAGGCGTTCAAACGCTGGCCGAATGAAACCAATGACATACAAATTTATACTTGTCGCTCCTAGCCTAATATATACGCTGTAGATTTTCTTCTTTTTAACTAATAAAATATATATATTATTAGCTTAAGACCATTTTCAGCTCTGCATAAAGTAGTCGCTACCCCAGCGTGTGCCGTTATAGTAGATTTCCTTTAAAAAAAATTATGATAAATTTTATTATTATGCCACAACCATTTTCAGCGCTGCATGAAGTAGTCGCTACCCCAGCGTGTGCCGTTAACAGTGTGCTCTGTTCCTGATCCCTTTGCCTTGTTGAGTTGTGTTTGAAGGTTGCCTGCCCGTGTTGACTCTTTACAGGCCCCACTAACAGAAGAGTTCATCTTCAGAGCCTGCATGCTGCCATTGCTCGTCCCTACATTAGGTGAAACCTGGAGTGTTTACATTTGCCCACTGTTCTTTGGCATTGGTGAGTATGCATTGTTTACATTGTAGATAGAGGCCAGACGGGATGGCCGAATAAGTTGAGCGTCCGTCTCCCGTTTTGATAGATTGTGGGTTCAAACCCTGGTCGCGCCAAACGAATGACTTAAATATTGATACTTGTCACTTCCTAGCCTGGCATTCAGTATTATTAGGATAGGGCTAGGACTGGTTGGCTTAGTGTTTGGATAATCTGAATGAGTGGGATATCAGATGGCGACTTGGTCTCCCAGTGGAGCAGCACTATAAATGTGCACGGTCACAAGCCAGTGCACGTCCTGATATGACAGTAGATGTTTCTAGGATGTAAAACTCCAACAACCAACCAATCATTGCAGATAGAACATGGTTCATAGCGGTGTTAGGAAACCCTTTTGATTCACAGTGCTGCCACTTTATGCTTTTTTGAACGTATCATACTTTCTTCAAGGAAAAACTACTTTTTTTCAGGTGTAAATACTTTTTTTCTTCAAGAAAATGTCAATGTGGTAATTGAAAACTCTTCAGATATAGAATTGGGTATTTGATGAGATTGACAGATCTGCTTTGCCATTCACGGACTAGTGTCCTGACCATTAGCCTATCTAGGTTCCTTTGTGCAATCAACTTTCTACACGTGGAGGTGAGTGCACCTCACTACACTTACTGGTGCTACCGGACAATACTGGGCGTGGTGTGGTCTGAAATTGGCTCTGCCTGTTTATGTCTCAGTGGGGTTTTCTGTCTTGGTCACATCTGAAACCATATTATAATGATTATATACATGAAACCGACAGTATGCTCTCATGGTGACTCCATAGTGAGTGCACAATTTTGATACTTTAAAAAAAAAGTAGTGAAATCCATACATAGAGTTTAGTTACAATGAATTGGTCAGAAAAATAATTATTCCTGTTTATTAAAATGGCATGTTGTTGTTTGGTTTGTGGGATCCTGATAGCTAGATGAGTTCCAATCTGTTAAAGCCTCTGTGCTGTAACTACTCGATGAAGCAGCTGAAAGACCAATGCCTTTACTCTGAAGAAAATAAATATTTTAGTTGAGATTTTAAATAAAATGTCTTTAATTAAATGAGGAAACTGTCCGATCGTTATATTAATCATGACATGGGTTTAGAGTATACATATTTTATTTGTGTAATACCATATGTGTCTTGTGTTGGATACTGTGGGGAATGCTCTATAAATATGTCTGTACTTAGCTGGCATGTGGTTAAGAATACTGTATAAATATATGTACGTCTGTCTAGCCGACATGTGGTGAAAAATACGGTATAAATATATCTGTACATCTGTGTCTAGCCAACATGCAGTGAAGAATACCATATATAAATATATGTACATGTGTCTACCCGACATGCAGTGAAGAATACCGTATAAATATATCTATACATCCGTGTCTAGCTGACGTGCAGTGAAGAATACTGTATACAAATATCTGTACATGTGTCTAGCCGACATGCAGTGAAGAATACCGTATCTGTGTCTAGCTGACATGTGAAGAATACTATATAAATATATTTGTACATCTGTGTCTCGCAGACAAGTGAAGGATACCATATAAATATATCTGTACATCTGTGTCTAGCCGACATGTGGTGAAAGATACCATATACATATATCTGTACATCTGTGTCTAGCCAACATGTGGTGAAGAATACTGTATAAATATATCTGTACATCTGTGTCTAGCCAACATGTGGTGAAGGATACCATATAAATATATTTGTACATCTGTGTATAGCCAACATGTGGTGAAGAATACCGTATGAATATATCTGTACCCAGCTGGGTTGCGACTGACATGATGTTTCTCCTGTGCAGCTCATTTCCACCACATGCGGGAGAAGATTAAGGAAGGGGTCGACCCCAAGACTGCCATGCTACAATCACGTGAGTGACTCGAGGGAGGGAGAACCAGCAGTTGGTGTTTTGTGGAAATGAGTATTTTTACAGATGTATAATCTGATGAAAGCATCCAATTTTCGAAACTAAAACACATATCCTGATTTGATCCTCCATATCTAACTTCTTCGATACTTGTACACTTAATAAGCATTTGTTGCTGCATAAAACGGAATACTAAGTGCATTTCCGTCATGATATTACCTTAGATGTTGCCAGGACGTAAAACTCCAACAACCAACAAACTAAGTCCATTTAATAGAACTTGTTGCTGCTGAGGCTTACTAGTGTCAGAATTTTGATGGGCATGCCTTTTTTTTCTCCATATTTTCACTTAAAATAAATACAAATTTAGCCATTTAAAATCAAACTTCCTTCTCCATGAGTGTGCAGTCACAAGTCGGTACCCATCCTGATATAACTTTCATGGTGTTTCCACCGGACGCGATGGCCTAATCGGTAGAGTGCAGGCCTCCTGTGCAGGAGATCGGGGATTCAATTCCTGGGCGAGTCAAATCAGTGACTTACAAAATTGATGCTTGGCGCTCGCCATTAATAGGGTAGAGCAAGGACTGGTTTAGCTCAGTGTCAGGATAATGTGATCGGGTGGGATACTGGGTCATTCCGGTGGCCTCATTTCCCAGTGGGGCAGCACTATAAACTCGCCATGAGTGCACACTGTCACAAGTCAGTACCCATCCTGATATGACCTTAGATGTTGTCAGGACGTAAAACTACCAACCATGGTGTTTCCTGTTCTTTTCAGTGTTCCAGTTTGCCTACACTACCGTCTTCGGCGCCTACTCTGCCTATCTCTTCCTGAGAACAGGTAGGATTTTTTCTAGGTATCATCCCTTAATTTTGGAGCAGCAAAGAGGAATGTGAATTTCCCGGCTCTTCTTCTTGAATAAAAACTCATTTTTCTGTGATTTCGAAAACACAAACCAATTTTTCTTGATGAAAAGCATATCTATATGTAAAGACCAATGAACTAAAAACATTTTATTCTAATATTTGATAGCGATGAACCATTATATTAAATATACATTCAGGGATGAAAGATCTCCGGGATTTCGTGGATTTCCAGGATTTTTCCTGTACCTACTGCAATCCCGCATCAGTGTATACTAATATGTAGTACAGATGCCGCAGCACTATCGGTATATACTACTAATGAATGCTTCAAACTTCGCAGCCCTATCAGTGTATACCAGTATATATGAAACCCGACTTTCGGGAATTTTCTGTGATTCCCTGACAAAGCTAAACCTATGGGAGAATATCGACATTATCATATATTTCTTCACGTATGTGTATTTTCCTAACCTTTTATTGCCATTCCTTGTTGGATAATTGCTATGGTTTTTAGCCAGCTGTTAAGCTAAGCTTCCATTAACTGGGATTCTTCTAGAAGTACTAAAAAAAAAATAAGGGAAATAGAAGCATCCACAAAATACCTATATATGTGACAGCAATTGGCTAGTCTGAATCCAGTTCTTATATGACCTTAGATCTTGCTATACCATGAAATGTAAAAAAATGGAGTTCGGTATGGACGATAATATAGTCACAACAAGAAGAGTTGAAACCTGATTTTCTGCATTTTTCTGTGATTCCCCGACAATGTTATTCCTATGGAGGGGTGGGGGGGAAATTGCGCTTTCACAGAAATTCACAGTCTGTGTAATAACCACGACTTGGTTGTACTAGAACCCACTATGTGGTCCCATGCTCTCCGCCTAATTTCCACGTTTAATGAGGGAGACCACTTTCATCCCTGATTTGCAGATCACCTAATCGCACCAGTTATTGCACATGCATTCTGCAACCACATGGGATTCCCAAACTTCACCGAAGTGCTGGCCCAGAAGGAGCCAACGCGCTCACGCGTAATGGTCGCTTTCCTGTCGGGGCTCATCGGCTGGTACCTGCTGCTGGGGCCCATAACCCAGCCCTGGCTGTACCAGAACAACCTTTATTACGCGTGAGCACCCAGCCACTAACACACCACAGGTTCGCTATCCGTGGCACAAACCAGCAGTTGCGTCCCTCCGCAAGTTTTTTCGATTGCGAAAAAGCATTGGATGGAACATCAAATTCGACCGCTTGGGCTTGTGATGGATGGCATTGGACGTGGCAGTTAAAGAGATTGGAATGGGGGGGGGGGGGGGGCAGAGGGATTCAGTCGATTGATGCCCATTTAAAGTTGCATAATCAGATGAAAGCATCAAATTTTCAAAAGTAAAACCGTTATCTCGTTTTGAACCTACATAGTCAACTTAGATACTGGTGCAGTTATTAATCATTTGATGCTACACAGAGCGTTCTAAGAATGCTGAAGCCTATGGGGTGAGAGTTTTGGCAAGCACGCCAAAACTAATTTGGCATGTATGCACTTAAAATATCTCCCACGTTGGTCATTTTATAGTAAAAGTTACTTCAAACTGAAATAAGGTAGATTATAACAATCAACCTAATATATTGATCTCAGAGAATGATCGAAACTGAAAACCATCGGCCTATGCAACTTTAACATACCGTCTGGTTGTGCTGCATTGTTTTATTTTTTATTATTATTATTAATTAGCACCGTACATGCACCTAAAACCTGGGCTTGACTCTAGTTGTAAATTTCTACACAAATTAGAAAGTGGACCATTTCAAAAATATTTTTGTAATCATAGTCGATGAGACACAGATGTACTTAGATGTTATGGTACTTAATTAATTGAGTATGCCGTCATTGTATAAACAGCATCACAAAAAAACTCAAAGAAATGTGGCTTGTAATTAAACAAACAATTTTTTTTAGAAGCTATCTTGTCAAGAGGAACACTGCTTGTGAGAAGGTCATGGTAACACGGTTGGAATAGTGGCTTGAAAAGCTTTTTGATTTAATCCGACGCCTTGAAAGCCATCAATTTGACAAAGTAGTCTTGAATTTGGTTAATAAAAAATTATTATGGAACATCCTTTGCGATGGGTTGCAGACATTGACGATTCATAGATAGCTAACAAGTCTGAGCACTGTCATCGAAATCTGGATGGGCAACCTACCAAACTTAATCGGTGTGCTCATTGCGTTATCAACATTTCTGGTTAATGTTATTTACTTCTGTCACGTCAATGGTTTACATTTGATAGCTGAGTGGAGTGGAATCCTTTTTTAAAAAGGTGGGTATAGCGATAACAAAACTGACATGTCTTATTATCATTAAACTAATCTTCAATCGCTTATTTCAAATAGCCTTGAAAAGTCTTGAATTTCATATCGTCAATTAATGTGTGGGAAGTTGGAAGGATTTGCTCTTAAAAAATAAATTTCATGTGGTAGAACACAAGGTGTTCATCTAAATTGTCTTGTAATTTTGGGGGTGAGGTTATTAGTCAATAGCTGTTGTCCAATATGAACGGGGGAGGAAGAGTAGTGGGTGTGGTGTTTGCAGTTATTGTTCAAGTTGAGTGCTCAATGGAAAGATTGTCCTCACTGCTGAAGTTGTACGTCAACGTTTGCAATTTCAATGGGGGTGGGGTGGGGAGGACGGTAGGCAAGTGTGAAATAGCGGTGTCATCAAGTAATTAATAAACTGGCATAGGTAGTAAATACAAGCAACATCCAAAATGCACAAAGATCGAAAGCAAAAAGAAGTGTCTTGTCTAAGGTCTGTGGCAGCAGAGCGTGGTCTCATTTAAGGTCTATGACACCCAAGGGCAATGTCTATATCAGGTCTGTGACATCCAGGGTAATGTCTATTTCGGGTTTGTGACACCCAAAGGTAATGTCTATCTATGGTAATGTCTATTTCAGGTCTGTGACACCCAACGGTAATGTCTATTTAAGGTCTGTGACATCCATGGGTAATGTCTATTTCAGGTCTGTGACACCCAAGGGTAATGTCTATTTAAGGTCTGTGACATCCATGGGTAATGTCTATTTAAGGTCTGTGACACCCATTGGTAATGTCTATTTCAAGTCTGTGACACCCATTGGTAATGTCTATTTCAGGTATGTGACACACATTGGTAATGCCTATTTAAAGTCTGTGACACCCAAGGGCAAAGTCTATTTCAGGTCTATGACACCCATTCGTAATGTCTATTTCGGGTCTGTGACAGCATAGTGTATGTAGTCTAATTTCAGGATCATGACACCCAAGTGTAGTATCTCATTTACTGTCAGTGACACCTCAGCGTAGTGTCACTTAAGGTTTATGACAACCAAGTGTAGTGTCACATGTAAGGTGTTGGACATCCAAGTGTAGTGTCACTTAAGGTTTATGACACCCAAGTGTAGTGTCACATGTAAGGTGTTGGACATCCATGTTTAGTATCACTTTTAAGGTCAATGACACCCACGTGTAATGTCACATTTAAGGTGTAAGACACCCAAGTGTAGTGTTACATTTAAGGTTTATGACACCTAAGTGTAGTGTCACATTTGAGGCTGGGACACCCAATTGCCGTGTCACATTTAAGGTGTAGAACACCCAAGTGTAGTCTCATTTAAGGTGTAGGACACCCAAGTGTATTATAACATTTATAGTCTGAAATAAAAGTGTACTGTCATTTAATGCCTATGACACACCCGTGTAACCTTACATCATTTAAGGTGTATGACATACAAGTATAAGTTCATTTATGGTAAATGACACTGAAATATAGTGTCATAATTAAGGTGGCACCCATCTGTAGTGTCACAATCAATATCTGTGACACCCATGTGCATTGTTATATTGACGTTTATGACACCCAAGTGTAGTGTCACATTTAAGGTCCATGACACTCAAGTGTAGTTTCGCATTTAAGGTATATGACACCCAGGGGTACTGTCGCATTTACAGTCCATGACAGCAGTGTAGTATATCAGTTGTAGTCTGACAACAGAGTGCAATGTTGCACTTACTCTATGACGACAAAGTGTAGTGTCTCATTTAGTCTAGTATTTAAGTGACGGATATCTTCTTTTTTTTAAATTTAATTTTAAAATCTTCTTTTTTTGTACCCCCCCCCCCCCCACCTCCGGAAAACTAAAGTGACACACTTTTCGCCGTGATTATGAATTTTGCTGCCGACAGGATGTGAAGTCTCCCACAATCACTCACACTCTTGCATGGGCTCATTCTGCACATTTAATGGTAGTATACATTATATTGGGCAGACGCCTAGATAAAAGATTCAACCCTACCCAGAGTAGCGGTGAATGACAACCATGTCTAAAAACGAGCGAAAACTGCTTTAGTACTAACAGGAAGTAGAGGTCCCCGTTCCAGTATCCAGTGTGTATATGAATTGGCTTGAAGTTGGTGAAATGGCAGAGGATGCAACAATCAGAAAACACCAAGATGGTGGTCCCAGAATGCTCTCAATTTGACTTTTGAAGTCTGTGACTACATAATATAATTTAACAAATCAAAAATAGCGGGTAAATATAAAGAGGTATGTGAAGAATATATTTTGCTCCTTTAATTACGAACTTGGGTGCACATTTCATTTACCCAGACCTTTGCCAATTTTTCTGATGGGTTGTTCTTCACCAGTACAGTACAGTACGGGGTGAATCTTTTATCCAGCAGACGCCATGCCATGCCATGTATGATCCTGTTCAGAATGCTTAAAGCATGTGTGATAAGATGAGGGCGCCAGGATGGCAGTGCTTTTATCGTTGAGAGCTACTTTTATTTATACTGCTGGGTACATTCTATTTTTAGACATTTGTTTTCATATTTAATGACGAGGTATTATGCACTCTGTGAAATTTCATCGGGGGCACACTTTACTCAGGGAACCACATGAATTATGGGATGGAATAAGACACTCGGCTGTATCGATTTATTCTAATGTAAGCGCAGATGGCGAGAAGTTGTATTTCTTAAGTTATTTCGTTTTCTTTTGTGCAATATCATGCTTTCAGGGTATGTACTAGAAAAGGTCTGTCGGGAGCGGATTTTTGTAATTTTTATTTATTTATTTTTTAAATATACCAGCATTCGACAATACCTTTCTATGCACAACGTTTGGTAACTGCTTGGATGTCAACCGGTTTGAAAGTCGGTGAATTGTGAGAATTTGTAGGGATTCTATTGGACACGATGAGAAAATAAGATATTCATTTAGATATTTTTTTTAACGCGGATGAAATATCGCAGTTTCGCAGATTTTTCTTCTTTTAAAAAAATCGATGGGGCAGCCCTCATGGGCTTCATTCACACTGCCAAAAGAACCCCGGAAATTTTACTGGATGTCAGATTTCCATCGGGGGTTTTAGATCAGACAACTTTTATCCCTGGTTTAAACTCCGAGCAACAACAAAAAATAATAATATACCCTAACTCTATCTCCCACTTAAAGGCCATCTAACACTTTATTAAATTATTGATGGATTTAAAAAAAGGAATAATAAAAGTTGATTAAACAAAATTGAAGTAATTTTTTAACGTCCTCTAGTGGGTCTGGTCCTATAAAGGTAATTTATAAACCAAGTAGGTTGTGGCGTCACGATATGCTGCCTGCCCTTATATGGGGCACCCTTTTCAAACGGTAAGAACTGAATCGTATGCTGTGAGCCGCAGCTCAGGGGAGATTTGTCACGGAATGGGGAATGCCTAGTTAGACATTTATGTAACATCTATGTTGCATTTCGACACAGCAGTGTACTATTACTAAGTACAATGTTGACTTATAAGCAAGCATATGCATAGTCTTAATCCCGTGTGCGGTTGGTTATTTAATTGCCTTGTGTTGTATTTTCAAGTGTTTCCCGGACGTTGTACACCACTTCCCATCATCAGCCTCAAGGATCCCATTTCTCAACGAAATCGCTAATTTCAGATAAAACTGAGTTTCCAAATCAGTGGGGCAGGATTGAATCCCGTTCGTGAAAAAAACCCTTTTACTTTCAATTATTTGTTGCTAGTCTTAAAACAGTTGGAATTTCAAGGCCCAAATATGTCCAAGTAGGTACTAGATTGCACCATTTTAATCGTGGGTTTTAACACAAATTCTGATACCCCCCCTTTTTTTTCAGGGATTTTTTGTATTGTTGTCAATAGTGTTTCCCGGAAGTTGCATACCACTTCCCATCATGCTTTCAAGTGTTTCCCGGAAGTTGCATACCACTTCCCATCATTCTTTCAAGTGTTTCCCGGAAGTTGAATGTCAGAGTGGTGCATGCGCAGAGACATATTGTTGTTAGTGTAATTTGTGGCAATAGCAGACGTTGCTATTCTGTCCACCAGGTTTTGTGTGTTTATCTCCTCTCGTGACTACAACACTTGGTGTGTTCATTGTTCCTAGATCATATACAGTACAATGGCCTTTGATGCCAACTTTTAAAGTGTGAATTGGTATTGTTATGGAAGTTTTGAGTTTATGAACAATAGAATTGTTATAATCAAAGATCTCTGTAAGTACAAGTGTAACAGGAGTCATGCTACAGATCACATTGTGGCTTTTATCTGACCAAGAGAAAGTGCCTTTTAAAATAAATATATAATTGCCTGAGCCTTGTTCTCATTTCTGTGAGGTAATTTTATAGTGGGGGGGGGGGGATATAAATCTCTTGCATAGCTGTGTATAATAATGTATACTGAGTCTAGACCGCATTTACAGACAACCTTAATTTATAGGGTCTTTGCGAAATGGCAAAGAAAGCATGAGCATAATTTTTGTTTAAAGCAGGTACAAATTTTTTTGGCGGTTTGTTCCTTCTTTTTTTTTAAAATCGTTGTTATGGATAACAGGTTCTGGTTGATTAAAATATATACCAACGGAACAACTGCTACTAATGATATTGTTTTTGAGTAAACATGGTTACATTTCTATATAAAATCAGTTGGATATGAATGGAATACCTTCTTTATGAGTTTGCTATAAATGTGTTATACTTTTTTATTTATAGAAGTTGATTATCTTTCTGTGGGTAATATTCTTCTTTTTTGTTAACTTATAAATAAACCCCGATGAGTGTGGTGGGGGAGGGGGGGGGTGGCGGAGTGGAAACCGACGGTGGGGTTATGTAGTTACTCGCACAGCATTGTTTTGTAGACGGATACTAAACAACCCTATAGAAAAAGTGTCCGATAGCTATTGTAGTGGTCTGCACTGACCTGTCAGGCGAGGAGCCGCATAGACAGGTAGGCGTGGGTAGTGTGGTGATATCAGGGAGCCTAGGTGGTGTAATGGTTAGCACACTGTCCCAGAATGCAAAGAGATGTGGGTTCGAGTCCCGCTCTAGGCGCAATATTTCCCATTTTCATCACCCCCCACGACACTGGTTGCCGTGACCATGATACTGTACAAGCTACGCGCTGTATAGTTGTTGAACCTACCCTGTGTATGTATATGTAAGTGCATTGCCTGTATGTATGTAATTGTAAAAATTAAAAGACTTACAATTCCAGGGGGACGAGTGTAGTGGTCTGCACTGACCTGTCAGGCAAGGGGCAGGTAGGTGTGGGTAGTGTGGTGATATCAGGGAGCCTAGGTGGTGTAATGGTTAGCACACTGGCCCAGAATGCAAAGAGATGTGGGTTCGAGTCCCGATCTAGGCGCAATATTTCCCATTTTCATCACCCCCACGACACTATTATGGACAAAGCCACGTAAATTCCTACTATAGAGGATTTGCGTGTTATGTAGGCATCACACTACTCCTGCGTCGTGGTTGGATAGAAGCAGTTCCTTCTACTATCAAGTGTATGTAAATAAAACAAAAAACAAAAATCTATTCACTGCTATGATCTAATTCTGTTGTTTAGAACCATGAATATTCACTCTGGGGTTGAAATAATGTTTATTTATGAGAATAGCTTACTCAAAAAGTGAAATCCTGACAAATTAACCCCAAAATCCACTCGATATTGATGCAAACGCCGTATTGGTGGCGATATTGTTTAATGTAAACAAAACAAAAAGCACAAATCTATTCACTTCTACGATCTAATTGTTATTTAGAATCATGAATATTCACTCGGGGGTTGAAATATTATTTTATGAGAATAGCTTACTCAAAAAGTGAAATCCTGTCAAATTAAACCCAAAATCGAAGCGATATTGACACCCACCACCGCATTGGCAGTGTTATAGCTGTACTTTCTATCCAACCATGATGGCCGACGAGGCACTGGTCATGTGGTGCTAATCATTTGACGCAAATCCTCAATAAGAAGCTAACAATATTCTTGACAAAATTCCTTTTTATCTATCACATCCCACTACTTTTGGACATGCAAAAGTGGTGAAATCACATGGAGTATTAAAGTTGCAGTCTCATTTTTGGGGGTTTCTGTCATTTTCTGAGATAAATATATTAGATTGATGGTTATAATCTACCTTACTTTAGTTTGAGGCAACTTTTATTTTAAATGGCTAACTTTGTGGAGATATTTGAAGTGCAAAATTAATTTTGGCAAGCATGCCAAAACTCTTGACTATTGAGGCCCCTTGTATCTGGCAACACATGCTTAATAAATACATCAGTACATAAGAATTGTCCAAATATTCTTTTAGAAATGACAAATCGCGGAGTTCTTTGATTCATGAATAAAGTAATGTAAAGTGTGTGTAGATTACATTTATTTTCTATCCAAGTGTACAAATACATATATACAGACCTAACCTTGCATGAGATTACAAAACACAAACTCATCCACATGTCATGATTCCCTTTTGTAATATACCGAGGCAATGTTTAACAGGAAGCAGTGGCGTAGCTAGAGGGGAGAAGAGCACATTCTTCAAAAGTGGCACCGTTACAACAATTTAAAAATCCTTTAGTTCCCTTGTCCAATAAAAGTAATATATCCCTTATGTTTTTTTATATTAAATACAAAATAACAAATATGAACTTCTTTTAAAACTGTATCTTCCTTGTGTGTTGAAGTTAAATACTAAATGAAAATGAAGGTTTTTAAAAATTATTTGCGTCTGGCGCCTTTTTTATGTACTCGTCCCAGGAAGGGTAACACACCAATACGGCGTGAACTCTAACTTTAGAACCGGGCTACGCCCCTGTCAGGAAGGGTAACACGCCGATACGGTGTCACCTCAGACTTTAGAACCGGGTCTGCGTTCAGGGTAAGCTTCAGAGACGTCTCGGAGATGATGCCTTTTGGCTTATTTCCGTTCAAGGTATGCCTCCGACTGGTCTCGTTTTTCAGACTGGAGACAAAGCGCCTCAAAAATGGCCGCCGTATTCAGTGGTTTCAGCCAATCAGAGCTCTTCTTTTCCATTGCATATGGCTGGTGGGCGGCCATTTTCAAGGCGACTGACTGCTTGTGCCGTTCAGACTAGCATGACGTCAGGAATTTCTCCGAGACAACTCGGAGGTCCACCCTGAACGCAGCCCTGGCTACGCCCCTGCCATGAAGAGAAACACACCAATAGGTCATTTCCGGGTTGGCTCGCAACCACTATAAGCTGTACTCGATTATGACGCTCCAGGTGACTCGGGTCACATGAGACATTAGAATTTCAAATAGAACACCGTGAATGGAGTCTAAAAATACACGTGCTGTGTGCAAAATGACCTGACCCCAGTAACCCACGTCTTGGCTGGGGGTGCTAGGAGCAATGACGTCACATTTGAGCTGGTTCTTTGTTTGTTTGTTTCTTGTTGTTTTACGTCCTAGCTACATCTAAGGTCATATCAGGATGGGTACCGACTTGTGACAGTGCGCACTCACGGTGACTTTATAGTGCTGCCGCACTGGGAGACCAGGCTGCCAGCACCATCACCTAATATCCCGCCAACCAGTCCTTGCCATATCCTAATAATGCCAAATGCCTGGCTAGGAAGCGACAAGTATATATTTTTACGTCATTGGTTTGACTCGACCAGGGTTCGAACCCACGATCCCATGGTCTACCAACACGGGAGACGGACGCTCCAACTCATTCAGCCATCCCGTCTGGTTCATTTGAGCTGGTACCTGTACGATAACAGCGATCAGTGCAAGTCTTACTTGTTTTTTAAATGCTTGTTTTGGTTGTAATAATGAAATGGAAATATAACTAAACGATGCAATCATAAAATACTTTAAATCCTATTTTGCTGTAGTTATATCGGTTATTCCAACAACAAAAAAGGGTTTGGGATTAAGAGACCATTTTTCCCACCCTGAGCGTGTTCGTTTATGCGTATTCGTGTAGGCACTGCACATGCTTCAAAAAGTGATTCGGGTGACCAGAGTTGTTTAATCGAATACAGCCATAGTTACCGGTCCCCGGCCACATGAGATTCGTACCGACTACACAGTATTGTACAGGACCTCTGAATGTGTCATTTATGGTGGAATATACATGTAATTCAATGTTATACAACCTCTTTTTTAATTTTATTTTTTTGTTTAACGAGCCCCCATCGCCTTATACAATCTCACTGCTCTAAATAGCTTGGCAGCTCTAATGTGTGTTAAATCACTGTTGAATACTATTGTTAGCGCTAATTCCTCTTTAAAACCACATGAAGCATGTACATTCCAGTGCCCCTTACCCTTACATCCGCCCATTAGACCAGACACGGTGGCCGAATGGGTAAAGTGCAGGCTTCTCGTGCAGAAGGTCAGGAGTTTGAATCCTGGCTGAGTCAAACAAATGACTTATAAAATTGATACTTGTCACTACCTAGCCTGGTGCTCGGCATTAATAGGATAGGACAATGACCGGTTAACACAGAATCAGGATAATGTGACTGTGGGATATCGGGTCATCGTGCCAGCGGCCTGATTTCCCAGTGGGGCAGCACTAGTATAGTCACCATGAGTGTTCAGTCACAAGTTGGTACGCGTCCTGATAAGACCTTAAATGTTGTTAGGACATCAAACAAACAAACAAATCCGCCCATTAGAGAGACCCAGGGAACCTGAATGGGCAGTGTGGGGAGGAACCCGGAAGTGACGTATTGTTCATAGCGCCCACTCCAGGCCCACGAGCCGGCTGGTGCGTCCATCATAGAAGATTTATAAACTCACACACAAATGCACTCACAGTGTCTCATCCACCCAATAATTAATATACATATATATATATCTATATATACATCACAGCCAACATAGTCACAGATGTATCCCGCAGCAGATCTGTATGAGAAAGTCAAGGGTTACAATTGAACACCATTTCGTTTAAAAGATGGCATGCAACCCCAGCGTATGAATTTAGCCACGTTCCTCCTTAACCGCCTAAAAAAAAGAAGATATATATATATATTAATATTCTTTTTGGTAAATTCCTGTTTTCGCTACTTAAATTAACCTGTCGATAAACTTGTTCTTATCCCGTTGTAATTCATGTATGGCTATAATGAACAAATTTTTAAAACAATCACAGATGAAATGGAAGAAGTAGATTTACCACTCCAGCTGGTAACCAGTTCTACACACCATTCGCTGATTGGTCAACTGGGTAAATGGTCGGTAATACTCCAGCTGGTAATCAGTTCTACACACCATTCACTGATTGGTCAACTGGGTAAAAGGTTGGTATTTCTCCAGCTGGTAACCAGTTCTATACACCATTCGCTGATTGGTCAACTGGGTAAATGGTCGGTAATACTCCAGCTGGTAACCAGTTCTACACACCATTCGCTGACTGGTCAGCTGGGTAAAAGGTTGGTAATACCCCAGCTGGTAACCAGTTCTATACACCATTCGCTGACTGGTCAGCTGGGTAAAAGGTTGGTAATACTCCAGCTGGTAACCAGTTCTACACACCATTCGCTGACTGGTCAGCTGGGTAAAAGGTTGGTAATACCGCAGCTGGTAACCAGTTCTACACAACATTCGCTGACTGGTCAGCTGGGTAAAAGGTCGGTAAAACTCCAACTGGTAACCAGTTCTACACACCATTCGCTGACTGGTCAGCTCGGTAAAAGGTCGGTAACCAGTTCTACAGACCTTGTGCCTGTTGCTCAGCTGAAATCGGAAGTCAATAAAAAAATCAGTACGCTGTGTTGTTATAACAGGTTTACTTCCACACAATATTAACCAAAAGCTGAATGCGTATTATGCATTGAAGGGGGGGCACTTGTATTAAAAATAAACCTCTCCCAACTTCCTCATTTGACACCACCTTTGTATAACAAAGTATGTGGCCCATATTATAGAGAACATAATGTGAAAGGAGCTAGTCTGATACCACCTGAAATAATACAGACAGAATGGACAAGTTCCACCTCTAAAGATAGCTGAGATTTCTATTTAGTTCAATGTGTTAAAAATATATAACACGTATTTGTAATTTTACAAAAAATTAAAAAGAAATTATATACAGCGAGGTTTTTTAAAACTATATTTTGAGTCGTTCAGACTTATCAACAGCTTTTTGTTCAGTAAGTGTGTACAAAGGAATGATGGAAGGTCAACTAGACTAATTACAGTTTACCGATAAAATGCTGACTGTTTGGTGGCAAATAATCAACATAATCAAGTCCTAATTCGAGTGGGGCGGTCTGGGAAATATTGACAATTGTGAACCACTCCTTTAAAGTTGATAGTAAATATACGTTGAGACGCTTCACATCTACATTTAGCCATTCCACCAAGTCCTTTAAACCGAGCCCTACAATTTTAAGTTGCGTAATCCTATGGGTTTGAGTTTCTGCAATATCTTTGGGCTAAATAAACTATGGTTGATTGATTGACTGATTTGTGGTTTCTTTACGCCATATTAAGTTGATATATGAGGCTGTCTCAAAAGGTGCTAAGTAATTTGGGACAAAACTTTGTCCATTGTAACGATCAACATAATATCTGCGTATGCATTTGCTCAGGATAAACTGATTTATGGTGTTCCATAATCCCAATAGAATACATATTGATTTGAAGCAAATGTCCTTGTGTTTTCAGTGTAACTGTTTCTGTGCTATTTTGTGTCAATCGTTACGTGGACAAAAGAAAAAGAGTTATCACCTTTTGAGACAGGCTCATATATCAAAAGTTGATAATTAATTAATCTAACTTATTTTACTTTGAAGTCACTTAAATTATAAATTCCTAACTTTGGAGATTTTGAAGTGAAAACATACACAATTACGTTGACTTAGTATTCCCTTCTATGAACCAATATGTGCTTAATAAGTGCATCTGGAGCTACCTTGGATATGGAAGATCAAATCTAGGTCAGTGTTTTGGATTCCGAAGTCTGACGCTTTCATCGGACTATGCAGTTTTAAGAGAAAATATTCTGTTTACTAGAAATTTAAAAAAAAACACTAGTGACATGGCTATAAACAAGATTATTTCCCATCACATGGGCCAATAAATTAACCCTCTGCACGAACAACATGCATTTAATGCTATACACCTACGTTACCACGGTGATTACCACTACATCATTACTCATATACCTAGTTTACTTCAGTAATAATATAATATAATATACATCATCCCATGTCTCAGCAGATGTACATACATACCCAACAACTCGTTCTCACTAACTCAGTTGTGAAGTGGAATTCTTTTTTGGAGGCATTCTCTACGCCCGACTTAACAAAACACCACACAAAATATCCTCATGAATGCTGGATGAGGTTAACCAGTCGGAAATCCATGACGGCAGTATTCAAGTAGACATTTTTTAGGAAGTTCACTTTTAGTAAGAAATGCCACGTTATATATTCTTATAGTAAGAAATGAGACAAGGCCTCTGCAAAAGCCTCACATCTCGCCTCCCTATTGTTTTAAGGATTCAATTAACACTTCCCGTTGACACCATCTCTCTACTGACGGCTGGTGACACCGCAACAAACCAGTATTAGCTATGACATCAGCGATAGCGGTAGATAATGTCAGGTCATCAATAGACATTTCCCTACACCATTATTGCCCCCACCTTTGATTACATTAGGACCGTTGATTGATTGATTGATTGATTGATTGGTGCCATTATTCTCAGCAGCAAAGGCCATATTCAAAGTAAAGCTTGTTTTATTTTACGACGTCTCTAGAGCACATTGATTTTTATCATTGGCTATTGGACGTCAAACATATGGTCATTCTGACATATTTCTTTGGAGGAAACCCGCTGCCGCCACATAGGCTACTCTTTACAATAAGCAGCAAGAGGTCTTTTATATGCACTTTCCCACCAAAAACCATATTCATGCCAAGACGTGTTCAACCTTTATTCTGTTCAACCATTGCTTTTACACAGAACGTGAAAGCTCACAATCAAGTATGTGCCAAATGACACTACGTTATGAAAGTAAAAGCTCATAATCATCAGGTGGTATCGTCTTGACTTTCTAGAGCTGGGACTACCTCGCCACCCATCCTGGTGCTGGGGATTACTAGGAGCTGGTGCTCGGCTGGTAATGACCAGGATAGTGCAAGGAGCACTGGAATGAGGAAGACAAATTGTCTGCGGTTTAAATTTCTTCTGCTTAATCAATGACTGTACTATAAGCTCAATATAGGTAAAACATTAACTGGGATGTTGCATGCTGAGTGTTTGAGTAGCAAAAGGTAAAAACTGTGCCATATTCAATTCTCACCGAATACCTTAATATGACCCTGAACACATCTACTGGAATGTGGGAGTGAGATTTATGCAGAGCTTGCATATTCCGATGTGTTTGAGTTTCAGTCATTTTCTTAGATAAATATATTAGGTTGATCGCTATAATCTACCTTACTTTAGTTTGAAGTAATTTCGATTTAAAATGACTAACTTGGGAGATATTTGAAGTGCAAATATGCTAAATTAACTTAGGTGTGCTTGCCAAAGTTCTGACCCCAATTTTTTTTTAAAGCAGTAATAGGTTCTATTACATTGACTTAGTACTCCCTTTTATGCAGCAACAAATGTTTAATAAGTGCACCAGTATCTAAGCTCGATATATAGAATCAAATCTAATTAAGTGTTTTTGTTTTGACAATTTTGAAGGTTTTATGGGACTATGCAGCTTTAGCTAAGCCGATGTTATCCGATATGATTTATGATGGGAGGGAGCAGCTTAGCATCTTGAAGAGCAAAGTGTCATCTAGAGATATAACATCTCTAATTCAATTACAGTAGTACCTGTCCTCAGCGACCCCTGTGTTCCACGAACCCCTGCCATGTGAGAACAATTTTGCAGTGGATGAACCGTTTTTGTCTCCTTTGATTTCCCCTTGGAAGACAGGACACACGCTATGTCATGACAACATTGGTCTAAATGCAGCGTTTCACAGGTACTATTGTATAATATATGTAAGAAGCTATTATTTTCCCCGCGAAAAGCATTAACAAAAATTCAGCCATAATATACAGGGATGAAAGTGGTCTCCGGGAAAAAAAGAGGAAATGCAAATATTCTCCCATAGGTTTAGCCTTGTCAGGGAATCGCGGAAAAATATCGCCCATATCTAACACTTTCCTGCTTAGGATTCGAACAACCCAACTGTTGTCATATACATCCCATCTTATGGAATTTTGTTAAACTTTAATTGGTGAATATAAGAAATCCGCGAAACCGCGGAGGTATTTCATATCTGAATATAAAGATAATAATACTGTGATTACAGCTAATGATAGATTTTAGTGTTTTTTTGATTAAATATATTGTTATGTCTGTATTTTGTATATCCATTACAGGTTTCTTTTAATCCAGTCGCAATATAAAAATAGCGATACTACAACCACATCAAATGAATTTTTCTTTGCATTTTTTTATATGTATTAATTCAGTCGCAATATAAGGATAACAATTCTGTGACCACAGTAGGTGTTAGTCTTTGCGTGTGTCCTTTTTTCCGTGTAACCTTTTTTGCTGCTGTAAATTCAGCTGCAATATATAGATAACAACACTGTCCCCACAACAGGTTCCAGTTTTTGCGTCCCCAAATCTTTACATAGGCGTCAACCAGGGACAATTTTCAATAGCCTACACTAGTCAGCTAGTTGCCGCAACCCCCACCCCACCCCATATCAGCAAGAAAAGAACCTGTCGATAGTCCAGATCGCTGCTCATATAAAAATGACTTACAGTTAAGACACCATTCACTCTGGCTGAAAATGTTGAACGATCGTCGACATGCCATGAAAATAAAAAATAACCTGTAAAAAAAAAAAAAAACAATAAAACAAGTGGTTCCCGGCTCCCCACCATTGAGGAGTCAGTCACGTGCGCTGCCACTTGATGTGTTCCAGTGAGCAGCTCAACAGTTGTGAGCGATGTGGGCAACTCAAAATGAGAAGTTCCTGCAGGACATTGAGCGGCCACTGGGCGGGGGGGACTGTCCGACCACGCCCTGGGAGGCTGGAAGGCCAGCGAGCCAGGGAGCCTCGGGATCCAGGTAGGCCGGGGGTTAGAGTCGGGGGGGAGCGCGCGGGGACTCCGGTGGCGGGGACCGGGGACCGCGGAGGCCGGGAGATAGAGCCCGGGAGTTGTAGCCCGGGGGCCGGGGAGGCCGGAAGCTCGGGGGTTGGATCCCGGGAGCCCCGGGACTGGGGGCCGGGGATGGACACGGCTCAGAAGCGGGCAATGCGCGGGTCGGGCGAGGCAGCGGGCCCGGGGACGCGTCGCCGGCGCTCGGGCGTGTTGGCGCCGAGTCCCCGCCCGCCCAGCTGCGGGCTGTCGGCGCCCAGCAGCGACGGCGACGGGCTGAGGTTGGGCGTCGGCACGCACGAGTTGGTGAGGTCGCTGAAGTCGAGCTGCTCCATCAGCTCTCGGGGGGACGGACCGCTCAGCGCCTCCGCCTCACTGGCGCCTGGAGGAGAGGAGGCAAGGATTTCTTAAGCATAAATGTTCTTAAATTTAACAAAATACTCTTTTTCATTAAAAGCGAAGAAGACAATAACAGACACATGGCCTCAATATTAAAGGCAATCTTTCATGTATCTTATAGAGGTCAGCGGCCAGCCATCTCGGATTACGAGCACCCTCCCTAGCCATGTTGTGAATGCATACAGATGCACTAAAACATAAAACATAAAACAGAGTTTTCTTGTGTTCTGGGAGGTTCTGGGCAGTTTACATCCAATGTGTTTACTTAGAGCACTTTAGCAACAACTTCTGAGGCCAAAATGCTTAAAACAGTGACAAATAAACCAACAAATCAGTAAATAAGCACAGTGTATGCAGTTGCAAGCCTTCTGTATGTAATCCAATATGGCCACCGAAGGTTATTACACCCCCCTGTATTGGTAAGCTGAACGTTGCATTAAAAGAATGATGTAAAATCAGGTAAAAATGTAAAATTTAAGACCTAAATGCACTGGGATTGGTCCCACTGCTTCACTGGTCACAGATGGTCCAGTGTATTATTAACAACCCCACCCCAAAAACATAATTCATAAACTCACATAAGTAGCTACATTAGAGTTACACTAGAATTTTCCTAACAAACCAACATTTATCTACCGCTTGCCTAACTGCAACTGAACATTAAAACTTACTACAAGTTTACCAACTGAATACAGAAGATAACTTCTGCTTACATTCTAAATACTATGTAAATACTCACATTGATCTGACTAATATTGATCTGGTTATATGACACTACTGTACCATATTGTTATGGAACTTTTGGGTTTCAGAATTTCATTGTGTTACATGGTGCAAATTGTCTATTCAACAGGTATTGTACACCTTATTCTATGTACCTTTTGTGTAAATAACCCTGAATTGAAAAATGGCTGGAAGACCAGTGCTTCGGCAGTGACAAAAGAATTATTCAGCAGAATAAACATATTTACAACAACAAAAATGGTGTATGCGGGGGGCGGGGCGCTGCTGCAGTGGTGGTGGCGCCCCATCATTGGCTGCCTGGTCCTGGCCAATGAAAGCCTGACCAGCAGGAGCGCCAGTTCCTGTTAGTGAGGACTCACGGAACTAACCAGGCCGCACTGCTCCATTAGTGGTAATATTGGGGCAAATGAAGTTCAAGACTTTTCAAGACTTTCTAGGCCCCTTATAGACACTGCTTTAACGGCATTCCAGTTTTCACCGTTTTCAAAGCCATACAAGCATACAACAGGCGAAGATGGGGTAGGCTGTCAATCATGCACCTTGAGGGTCTGATAAAATGTTCATCTAACTTAATACACACCTTCATCTCGCTTAGCCGCAAGATCTAACGCAGTTGACAGGTCCCACATCTAAAATTAAAAAGGGATCAAATATGTATGTATGTGCCAGTTAAGATAAGTGGTCATACACATGGCAGTTTAAAGTTTGAGTTTCTGTAATTTTTTAAAGATAAATAAATAAAGTTGATCGCTACAATTTACTTTAGTTTAGTGTGAAGAATAGGCCCTTGAATATATACCAGTATACTCTCATTCTCATGTTGCAATTTGCAGTCCTGTGTATAATTGAATAGATCCTTGACTTCTATATACCAGTATACTGTCATTCTCATGTTATATTATGCTGTACTCTGTATAATTAAACAGGCCCACGCCCTCTACATATCCACATGTTGCCATTCTCATGTTATATTTTGCTGCACTCTGTATAATTAAACAGGCCCATGCCCTCTACACACCTGTATGCTGCCATTCTCATGGCCCGTGAAGATGTAGCGGCGTGGCCGGGATCCCATTCGACTGGAACCCTCACACTCGTGCACACAGAAGGAGCTCATGTCACACCCGCTGACAGACTTCACAAGGCAGACCCTAGAGCCGCACGAAGATCAAAGCACTCGTTCAACTCAAGTAACACTGTGTGTGCCAACATGTAAAATAGCAATTACAAAATTTCATGCAATCTCCATCTTTTTCGTTGGTCACCCATAAAAAAACAACACCATGATTTTTGTTTTTGTTTTTTTGGGTGGCATCATTTTACAGATCAATATTTTTTTGTGGTGGCTCATGATATAGCAAAAGACCCGATATCCCACTCAGTTACATTATCCTGATATTGAGTAAACCAGTCCTTGCCCTATCCTATCAATGTGGAGCACCAGGCTAGGTAGCGACAAGAATAAATTTGGTTAGCGACAAGTATAAATTTGATACGTCATTGATTTGATTCGGCCGCGAATCTAACCTATGACCTTCCACACAGGAAGCCAGAACACTCCGCTCTCACCGATTCGCAAGTAGCATTGGGACGCACTGTAATAACATCGGTTACACAGGTGATACGGACGTGAACAAAGTTCTATGCGCCATGCTTTGTAAACGGCTTGTGATGGTTTGTTTATTTTGCTCATGCACTTCTTTTCGCTGCTGCGCAATAGTGGTCATAATCCATACGGATTGATTTCCATTTCCATTTATAGGGGGTGGGGTTTTTCAACTACATGTTTGTACATAGTTAACATTTGTAATACCTTGCTTGTACCAACGCAATTAGCGTTTTAATCTAGATATAGGTTCCAGCTACAAATAACAAAGGAACACGAGGGGGTAAATGGATTGGCAACTTTGATATATATCGACCATTGGCTCGGTAATACCCTTACTGGTAAAAGGAAAAAAGAGGCGAGTGGGGCAAGTCACACGAACACCCGCAGTATATATTGGTCAGCGCAGGCCCACAGCATGGGCAGCAGCATAGGCCCACAGCACATGGAGCACAATAATAACAATAGATCCCCAAAGCATGTCATAGATTCAACAAAACATGAGCAACAAGTATAATGTATTTTCCGCTTCCTATACTCGTATAACATTTTATACACCCTATAATATGTAATCTAGATATACTCCTTATACTAACCTTTTGCCCGTCGACGCCAGACGCACAAAGAGCCGGTCTGTCTGCGGAA
Source organism: Branchipolynoe longqiensis (assembly GCA_030323885.1). Classification (NCBI taxonomy): domain Eukaryota; kingdom Metazoa; phylum Annelida; class Polychaeta; order Phyllodocida; family Polynoidae; genus Branchipolynoe; species Branchipolynoe longqiensis. The sequence goes on from CM059186.1 coordinate 40,954,683, forward strand.
CCAATCTCTGTATGAACACCTGCTGGTCATCCTTTTCACCGTAAGGACCTTCAAATTTGTAATTAATTTTTATTTATTCTGGACTCACAATATTCAGTAAGATAACTGTTGGAGAATACAACATTTAAAAAAAAGGTTTTGGTTGGGTTTCTTTTGTGATGAATTCATTTACCCTGTAGGCCTACAGTACTTTTTGTGTGTGATGAATTTATTTACCCTGTATAGTGCTTTAAAAAAAAAGAATATATTTACCATGTACAGCGCATATTTCATTTTACTCCTCTTATTTTGTAAAAGAAATGTTATTTACTCATACAACAAGGAGTAGATCAGAGAAAAAAGTGACCTCAGAGAGAGAAAGAGAAAAGCCGAAATCGACGGTGTATTGGGCGATAATAAGAGTCAAAACAACAGAAGAATGCTCCCAAAGATTAGTATGTACTGGCTGATCAGAGGAATGGAGTTGGTAGTTCTAAGAGAGAATTGGATGAAACCCGACTTCTAGGCCTATGAGAAAATTTCCGCGTTTTCCACCCAAACTTAGTACAGGGGCAGTCCAAAATGGGCCAGCCACCATCCAAAATATGATTATATGATTTTGTGCTAAAGTAAAAATATGAAAATTTGCATATCAACACCATGCATCTACCCAAACTGTTCTTTGATGACTCAGATGAGAGACAATCTTTTTTTGCTTAACTCTAATCAATAAAATCTTGTTTGAATTTGTTGTGTGTGTTAAAATGATGTTATGGGTGTGTGTTAAAAAGTTGCTATGGGTGGATGTACACAGTTAATTTTAGCGGCTTTCTCAATTTATATAAGATCAAAATCAAAAAGTGAAAAAAACCTCAATTTCAACTCTGAGATATGCACTACATTTAAACCTTCATATGAATATTGATTCTGCTATTATTTGGAATGCTTTCTGCTATAATTTGGAATGTTTTCACTTTTGGTTTCCATGTCACAAAAGTGGTACACAACTTCTGAGAACGACCCATATATATATATAGACAATACAGCAAGGAGTAGGCGCCACTCACCAATATTGTTGCCAGCCTCGTATTGAACAGACGGTTCGTATTCCTCCAGCGAGATGACCTTGAAGGAGGCCAAGGGCATGGAGCCTGGCTGCGTGGAGATCATGCCACGGAAGCGCGTCACACTCCACGAGCGGACGTGGTTATATTCCTGACACACTGCAACCAAGACACCACAACACACTGTACGGCTTGTGCACCGCAGCAACTCACGGATACTAGCCCTTTATCTGAGCAGTCAGCTGCTGCTACACATAGTTCTTGCCACTGCGGTCAGAGGACGGAGTGGTTTTGACAATCGTGTCTTTTTCTCTTATTTTTATTGTAAACATTTTTATTCATCTGAATACAGTATCTTTTTTTTCAGCGCCGAAGAACTGGTCTTCCGGCCATGCTTTAACATCAGTCATTTAAGATAATAGAAAATTGTATTATTCCAATATTTTCATTATATTTTGCACATATTACTTTGATACTGACGCGCTTTATTCTCCATCAAATAACACTAGTGCCATAACAATGAATACACTATATTATAATAATTTTTTAAAAGGGTGAAAAAGACATGAATTTATCAACATGCAGAGGGAAGTACAAGCAACAGTCCTTGTTGGGTTACTACGATAGGATAAACCAAACGGGATGGCTGAATGAGTTGAGTGTCCGTCTTCTGTTTTGGTAGATTGTGGGTTTCGAACACTGGTCGAGTCAAATCAATGACTTAACAATTTATACTTGTCGCTTCCTAGCCAGACAATCGGCATTATTATGATAGGGCAAGGACTGGTTGGCTCAGTGTCAGGATAATGTCACCGAGTGAGATATCAGGTCGTGGTGCTGGCAGCCTGGTCTCCCAGTGGGGCAGCACTATAATGTTGCCATGAGTCCGCACTGTCACAAGTCGGTAAGTTAATTGATGAATAAAATTACATTTAAAACAACAACAAAATTGTTTAAAGAAAATATAAATCTATTGAGAGGCAGTGGCCTGTGACTGACCTGAGATAAGGTGCTTTTCGGAGAGCATGACCCGGTGGATGGGCTTCCTGTGGACGGTGAAGGTCTGGAACAGCTGCGGGCCCTGCCCCACCGTCTCCGGGTGCTGCACGATCACCCGCACCGTGCCCTTGTTCGTACCGTACGCAATCTCAATCCAGTTGCCACTAACACACATGAGGAAAAGTTTTAAAATGTGTATAAAATTCTATTAAACAAACGATGCATGTTTTCCACCAACAACCCGCCGCACTAATTAATGTTGTATAGGTCATAGCTAGCTGTGCACCATGCACTGAGGAAAAGGGACTACAACAGATTCCCACCACCGACCCGCCCTCTGGCGGCAGTGACAGAACTAATGTTGTGTGGGTAGCAGCTCGCTGTCGAAAAGGGATTATAACAGATTCCCACCACTGACCCACCCTCTGATGCCAACAGTAGAACTAATGTTGTGTAGGTAGCAGCTCGCTGTGGAAAAGGGATTATAACAGATTCCCACCACCGACCCGCCCTCTGACGTCAACGGCAGAACTAATGTTGTGTAGGTAGCAGCTCACTGTGCAGCACGTGCTGTGGAAAAGGGATTATAACAGATTCCCACCACTGACCCGCCCTCCGACGGCAACAGCAGAACTAATGTTGTGTAGGTAGCAGCTCACTGTGCAGCATGCGCTGTAGAAAGGGGATTATAACAGATTCCCACCTCTGACCCGCCCTCTGACGGCAACGGCAGAACTAATGTTGTGTAGGTAGCACTCCCTGTGCAGCATGCGCTGGGGAAAAGGGATAATAACAGATTCCCACCATCAACCTGCCCACTGACGTCATATGTTACGATATCCCACTCAGTCACATTATCCTGACACTGAGCTAACCAGTCCTTGCCCTATTCTAATAATGCCGAGCGCCAGGCTAGGAAGCGACAAGTATCAATTTTAAAGTCAGTGCTTTGACTTTAACCATGGTTCAAACCCATGGATTCGAATCCCACGATCTACCAAAAGAGGAGACAACGCTCAACTCATTTGGCCATCCCGTCTGGTCGGACATATCGTGAATGGCCCGCTGGCTACGTGAGAAAGGAGGCCCTAGGCTCCTGCTCCCTGCAGCGTACCTTAGTGTAGTCTTTGGGGTCAGATAGACGCTGAGGGCTGTCACCATCTCAGCGGCTGGGTCCTTGTAGAGCTCCGTCACCAACAGGTCATTGTCCTTCATTCTCAGTGGGAACTTCTGCATATCTGTAGTGATCAACAAGTGAATTTGAAACAAATATATAATTTAATTCATAGCTGAATAGTCCAATGAAAGACTTTTAAAACCAAAAGACTGACCGTGATTTGATTGTACATACCTAATTTAGATACTGATGCACTTATTAAGCATAAATTTGCTGCCATATAGAAGGGAATACCGAGTCAATTTAATATAACCTGTTACTGCAGAAGTCTATGTGTCTAGAGTTTTGGCGTGCTTGCTAAAATTAATTTGAGCATGTTTCACTTAAAATATCTCAAAAGCTAGCCATTTAAAATAAAAGTTACTTCAAATTAAAGTAAGATAGATTATAATGATCAACCAGAAAATGACAAAAATTCAAAACCATTGGACTATGCAACTTTGATCAATTTAAAAATAAAACCATTTTAAACGAAAATCTTAAAATATAAATAATCATAATAAATTAAATGCAAACAATAAAATTTAACCAGAATTAAACAAATATTTCGTTACATAAAAATAAATATCACAACAAATTGTCCTTTAAAACACCACCCATTTAAAAGGAAAAGGTGTGGGCGAAGCGAGTAATTAGTAAGAGGCCTTGAAAACCCTACGTAAATATGTATACACTAAAACCTCTAACCGACCACCTCCACAGATCTACCACTCCCCTATATTTGGTCTATTTGGGTCCCAAACGATCGCTTATACAATATCATTGTAACGATTGAAAAACTCCCTAAACCTCCCACCACCCCAAATGGACCATTTAAAGTCAGTCCTATGGTCGGTCAATTTAGAGAGGCTTTACTGTATTTACAACACACACACAAAAAGAGGACGGGGAAAGCACATCGATGCAAAGAAAATCTTTTTTTTAAAGGGACCCTTACAAAAAAAAAACAGAAGAGAAGTAAATGGATGGAATTTGCAATGTGACTTACCGATGTAATAGATGGAGCCGTTCTCACAGCCAAGCAGCAGGAACGAGCCGGCAGTGTCATAACTGCATATTGCCACCACGTCCTGAATCTGCACGAGAACAGAGAACACAGCCATCACCCAGCCCTCAGGATGACAACACCAGCACCAGCACCAGCACCAGCACCAGCACCAGCACCAACACTCACTCAGCTTAAATGGATCCGATACAGGCCACTGAGACTAGCACTGTGGGCCCATATGCATGACGTGGTGTTAGCTTACACTCGGTGTGTTTGCGCTAACACCGCTCCTTGCGTACTGAGTTTTCGCCGCTAACCTAGAAATCCCCGCCAAAACCAGTTTTGGCTCGCTAACACCGCGTCATGCATAAGGCCACAGGGTACTCTGACAAATGCTCTCCAAGCACACCAATTCACTTTGTGTAACCGTAGAGGGGGAGAAGGGGGGGGGGAAGGGAAGAGTCACACAAGAAAAGGGTTCGTCGATGTTCCCCGGTCTGTGGGGAAACCATATTAGGTCATGTGATGAGGGAATCCCATCCACGATGTTATTCATATTTTACATTCCGAATTCGCTTGTCGTCTCAGTGGACTATATTTGGCAACTTTAAAGTTATAATACTACACTTGGCATTTTAAAGCTTAAAGTTAAAATACTACACTAGGCATCTTAAAGACTCAAATTGCAATACTGCATCAGGTATATTAAACATCCAATTTGTACTGCGCCAGGCATTCTAAAGAGTCAATTTGCAATATTGCATCAGACATATTAAAGCTTAAAGTTGCAATACTGCACTAGACATTTTAAAGCCCGATGGTTTTTAGTTTCTACCACTTCCCCTCCCACCCATTAGAAAACTATATTAGGTAGATCGCTATAATATGTTACTTTAGTTTGAAGTAATTTTTATTTCAAAAGGGTTAACATTGGAGACATTTGTAGTGAGAAAAAACTCGCAAAAATAAATTTGGAGTGGACTTCAAAATGCGGGATACCATAGACTTCAGGAGGAACGAGTTCTATTAATTTGTCTTTGTCCTTCTATGCAGCAATAAATGCTTAATAAGCGTACTAGTGCTTAAGTTGGATACGTAGGATCATATCTAGGTAAGTGCTTTCACGCTTCAAAGACCTGATTGCATATTCCCTTTTTATTTTTTATATTCATCGTTTTTAAAAAGTAAGCTAACCCTGTAGACAATAGATACTGTAGTGGTCTGCACTGACCTCTCAGGCAAGTAACCACATAGACAGGTAGGCGTGGGGAGTGTGTTGATATCAGGGAGCCTAGGTGGTGTAATGGTTAGCACACTGGCCCGGAATGCAAAGAGATGTGGGTTCGAGTCCCGCTCTAGGCGCAGTATTTCCCATTTTCATCACCCCCACGACACTGGTTGCCGTGATCAGGATCCTGTACAAGCTTTGCGCTGTATGGTTGTTGAACCTACCCTGTGTATGTAAGTGTTAGTGCATTGCCTGTATGTATGTAATTGTAAGCATTACAAGACTTACAATTCCAGGGGGACGAGTGTAGTGGTCTGCACTGACCTCTCAGGCAAGTAACCACATAGACAGGTAGGCGTGGGGAGTGTGTTGATATCAGGGAGCCTAGGTGGTGTAATGGTTAGCACACTGGCCCGGAATGCAAAGAGACGTGGGTTCGAGTCCCGCTCTAGGCACAGTATTTCCCATTTTCATCACCCCCACGACACTGGTGCCGTGAACAGGATCCTGTACAAGCTTTGCGCTGTATGGTTGTTGAACCTACCCTGTGTATGTATGTGTTAGTGCATTGCCTGTATGTATGTAATTGTAAGCATTACAAGACTTACATTCCAGCGGGGCGAGTGTAGTGGTCTGCACTGACCTCTCAGGCAAGTAACCACATAGACAGGTAGGCGTGGGGAGTGTATTGATATCAGGGAGCCTAGGTGGTGTAATGGTTAGCACACTGGCCCGGAATGCAAAGAGATGCGGGTTCGAGTCCCGCTCTAGGCGCAATAATTCCCATTTTCATCACCCCCATGACAATACATTCCTTTTTTTTTTTTTAGGATTAACAGTGTACAAAAGCCATCATGATTAAAATATTCCAAGGGAACATTGATTTGGTTCAGACAATTGAATAAAAAGATTTTATCACCGAGCTGCTGGTTTTCAGCCTTTAAAACAATTTGCATTTGATTAGATTTTTTTTTTATTGGAGGGGTGATGAAAATGGGAAATATTGCGTCCAGACCAGGATCAGAAGCCACACCTCTTGAATTCCGAGCTAGTGTGCTAACCATTACACCACATAGGCTCCCTGATGTCATCACCCTATTCATGCCCATCTGTCTATGTGGCTCCTTGCCTGAGAATCAGTGCAGACTACAACATTTGTCACACCTGGGATGATTGGTTGTTGGTTGGTTGGTGTTTTGCGTCCTGGCAACATCTAATGTCATACCAGGACACATACCGACTTGTGACAGTGCGCACTCATGGCAACTTCATAGTGCTGCCCCACTGAGACCAGGCCACCCACCACATAACCTGATATCCCACTCAGTCACATTATCCTGACACTGAGCCAACCATTCCATGCCCCATCCCAATAATGTGGAGCGCCTGGCTAGGAAGCGACAATAATGGGGGGGGGGAGAGGTCATGGAGAGGTCAAATAGGGAGATTTTTGTTTGTTTGTTTGTTTAACGACCCCCATCCCCCCACCCCGCAGCACTAAGTGTCATTGGTTTGACTCGACTAGGGTTCGAAATGCGAGACGGATGCTCAACTCATTCGGCCATCCCATATGATCACCTGTGAGGATTCTACTGCTTTAAACTGCCCAATAGGCATCCTCTGTCGTCTATCAGGTCCTTACCTGCCAGTTCTGCGTCATGGCATTCCACACCCCGACCTTGCCCACGGAGCTGAGGGCCACGAGCTGGCTGCCGATGAAGAACAGGTGCTCAGGGTGCACCGTTAGGTTAAACTGCCCTGTAAGGTGCAATGCACATTTACTGTACACATGTTTAGATTACATTACACTGTGCATGGATTAAAGCTAGGCTCCGCATCAATCCTTGGGCCAATATTGTGTTATGGTGGTCACAATGACAGTCTGGTCGAATTGACCAAAGTTAGTCAAAACCATCAAAATTAATATGAAATTCAAATTTTTTTTTAAATCAAAATTAATGTGAAATGTGTACGTTGGACACAACAAAAACATGCTATTAACAACCCATACATAGTGAAGCATCAGTGGAGTATGACGATGCGTGTTGGCAGTGCCGATTAAAAGAGGAGTAGCGATCAGAAAGACCCTAAAACTTAACCAACGTTCGGGTCGGTCGCTGAAACTAGGTATATGTCAGGGTTGAAGAAAAGTTATTTCACTCTTTGATTTTGATCTTATAGAAATTAAGCAATATGCTAAAAAAAAATGTTCTCTGTAACAATACTAACATGGAAATCAAACACACCCAGAACATCATTTTAAACATACACAACACATTCAAACAAGATTCTATTGATTAGTCAAGCAAACGAATTATATATCACAAGAAAAAGAATTGAATGAAAAGATGTGTGTAAATTTTGGTGTGGATGTGTGAAATTTCACATTTTCACTTGAGCACAAAATCATACGAGCATACTTTTGATACATTTTGTGGGATAGATTAAAAACATGCAGTATTGCTAACATACATAACAGAGGCAACAATAACCATTTATTTTTTTAAAAGGGACAGAATTAATTATGCCCATTGCAGTCCGTACACATGCGAAGATATGGAATTCAAGGCTTTTCAAGGCTGATTTTGATAGGAATTCATTTGGATTTCAGGGAGAGAGAAAACAACGGCAAATGGCGATTTCGGACTAATTTAGATCAGGGGGTACAATTTAATGGAATTCAAGGCGGCCTTGAAATGGGGCAAATGAAGTTCAAGACCTTTCATGACTTTCCAGCCCCCTGAAATTGCAACATGGGCAACAAATATGTGGTACGTAGTTTCAGAGAAGGACCCAAATACATGAGGAGGCTGCTCCCCATGACGTACCGACTTCGCGCGCAGTCCCGTCGTTACTAATGCTCCACAGGTGCACAAAGGTGCTGTAGGCGGCTGCAATCATGCGGTTCATCTCGACGCTCGAGTTGGCCACCTTGGCATTCAGCGCTACACGCTCCACCACGTGGTCTAGGTACGGGCTCGTCCACGTCAGGTTCCAGCCCTGCGAATCCTTCAGCCTGTAACCATGGTTAATCTTTGCATAATCCAATGGTTTTGGGGGTTTCTACCATATTTAACCTCTTTGGGACCGGGAACACCCACCAAAAGTTCCCCCCGCAAGTTCCACGTGCTTACAGCCTGAGAGCGCCTGTAGTTGAATTGCATTTCTCTGTGGCGGAGTGGTTAGAGTGTCTGACTTATTTCTAGGTCACTCCTAATCTGAGGGTCGGCGGTGCCCCCAGCTCTGCCAATTTGGATTTCCACTGCTGTGTATAACTTACAGCGTCATTAAAGGCCGGTCTATGTGGTGTGGGAGGTTAAAAATCCCTTGGGTCAGTAAAAGTGTAGGCTCAGGATTTATATCGACCAGCAGTGGAATGAGGAAGACCAGTCATCTATGACTGAAATTTCCCCCGCTTAAACAACAAATGGACAAAAAAAATATTTAAAAAATGCTTTCATCAAGATTTGTGCATCATATCAAAAATGCAGTGCTACTGGACTGTAAGAACGTGAAACCCGCAGGTGGACCCGGACCCAAAGAGTTAAACAAATTAATATATGCATATGACAGTTGATTACTATGATCTACTTTAGTTTAGCATGGAGTGACTTTCATTTAGAAAATGGTCAACTTTGGGAGATATTTAAAGGGAAAACATGAGTGAGATATATATAAATACAAAAGCTAGTCATTTAAAATGTGGGGGGGGGGGGGCAGGCATGGTTCACGACCTTACCTGTATAAACAAACGTAGTGTGGATATGCAGCCGCAATCCAGTTGAAATGTCCCTTGATAAGTGTGACACGGATGGGGTTCAAATCTGAAAAAAAAACAAAAAAACAAAACAATAATAATACATATACAAATATTCAGGACATATGAATGCATGTCAAGTTACTAAAGAATCCCTTAGACGCTTGCCCAGACTCAAAGACCCTATAATACTAAGATGGCTCACTCCCTATCTCTCTCATGGTAATGTAAATTTCGCAGTGCCACCTTGTGGTGGGTTTGATCAGACCAGCTGCTGGTTGGTGTTTCACATGTAAACACATACAATTATATTATACATGAGATAGGTAAGTATGAATATACATCAATATGAAATTGCTATGAACAAATACACATCATCATCAGCATCGCCATCATCACACATCTTTCATATTCATATATACATTTATACATATATTATTTATATTCTTCCGGGGAGGAACATCGAAACATCTATATAGTTGGACGAGACAATACTCTGGCTGGTACCTCTAAAGGCCCCTCCGTTTAATCAATAGTTTGAAGTCAATACAAACAATCAATAGTTCAAAATCAAAATCAATAGATATAACATCGAAATAACTGAAAAGTCAAAATTCCGGCCGACTGGAGACCGAGTGGGAGCTGCGCCACCCGAAAACGCCTTCCCCCCGCAATTCTTCCTCCTGATTGGAGGATAGCCTGCGGCTCACCGGAGCAGCAGCTGGGGGAGTAAGGCGGGACAGCGCCCACCCCCCCCCCCCGGGGTGGATGGCAACGGCCTAAATAATATGTGCATAACTAGTTATACTGTACAATATAGTAACTGTTTAATCAAGAGAACAGCCAGCGCACCAAGTGGTGGGTTTGATCATTTTGATTACACAGTACAGGCTGAGTGAGCTGTCTTAGTATTATATGGTTTTTGCCAAACTACACAAAGAATCTATGGTAGTAGTCTGACACCCCCGCCCACCATCCCCCACCTGCTGCTTTCAAACCTAACTGGTCTCTGCCACATCCGCACTGTATGTGGACAATTATCTTAGAATTAGCTGGCCATTCATCTTTATATTAGATCCATGTTAAATAGCAGGGTCTGTACACATGTGAAGATATGTAATTTCAAGGCTATTTCAAGGCTTTTCAACATTATTTTTGATAGAAATTCGAGGCTATTTTCATTTGGATTTCAGGGGGGAAAAACAACAATGGTGAATTACAAATTCGGACTAATTTACATCAGTGGAGACAATTTAATGAAATTCAAGGCTTTTCATGGCCTTGAAATAGGGAAAATGAAGTTATTAAGACTTTTCAAGACTTTCCAGGCCCTGTACGGACCCTGAAATAGTTATGTGCTTAGAAATAGTACTTTGGCTAATGACTAAAAACACAAATTTAAATAGCCAAAATCAGTAGTTAGTGATAAACAGGTCAGTCACCATAGTAACTGTCTATTCAGTGTTTAAAAGGCAATCATTACCTGGTCAGAAAGCATATGGTGCCATTTAGTAAGCGTCCTTATTGGTCGGGACAGAACTGGGCCATACTCACTGAACAGAGAGAGCCCTTCTTACATCACCAGCTTCAAGATGATGTGAAGACTGAAACTCAATCTACAGGCACCTTCTTACATTACCCTTTTCAAGATTATGTGAATGTCAAAGATTGATTCTCCCTGAACAGGGCCCTTTCTTTCACTACCCTTTTTAAAATTGTCTGAATGCTGGGGATTGATACTCACTGAACAGGGCCCTGCTTATACTACCTTTTTTTTTTTACTTGTGTGAATGCTGGAGTTTGATACTCACTGAACAGTAAAGCTTGTTTACTTAACGACGCCTCTAGAGCACATGGATTTTCGTATCATCCGCTATTGGACGTCAAACTTATGGTCATTCTGACATATTTCTTTGGAGGAAACCCACTGCCCCCACATAGCCTACTCTTTCCGATAAGCAGCAAGGAGCCTTTTATATGCACTTTCCCACAGACAGGACAGCACATACCACAGTCTTTGATAAGCCAGTTGTGGACCACGGGTTGCTCACTGAACAGAGCTCTTCTTTCGTTACCCTTTCTAAAATTGTGTGAATGCCGTAGACTGGTACTCACTGAGCAGGGCCCTGCTTACATCAGGGGATGGCTGGCGGCACAGCGGAGAGTGGTGCCGCAGATCCGCAGACAAATCTGCAGGGGAAGTTTGCCGCGGCTTTGAATGACTGCAATGAAAAGGCATCATCTCTTGAAAAATTGCAATCTCTTGAAAAAATAATTTGTAATCAAGACTCCACAGCTTAAGATTGCTTTTTCTCCCCCTGTAAATAAAATTTCTCCATTCTTCAACTTTTAAAAATCTAACCACAGTATGACAATTGACCTATTTACAACTGGAGTCAGTTTTAAAGTGAAGAATGAAGAAATTTTATTTACAAGAGAAAGAAAAGCAGAATTCATGCATGACTGATCACCAACTGCAAAACAGCATGACTAGATAATAAGCCGTGCATAAAGAGACTCACTCGGCTTGTAGTCGGCAGTCCGTCAGCTGTCGCTCCAGGCTGTCAGTGTTCCGTGGCATGGACATGCCCTCCTCCTCAACACTGGAGTCCGACTCTGTCCTCTCATGGCGCGTGCTTGGTCTCCTCGGAGGTTCTGAAACCAATTACGCACGTTTTGTTTGTTGTTGGAATTTTACGTCCTAACAACATCTACGGTCATATCAGGACACACAAGAGAACCATGAAGTAACAATAATCACCACTACAGATACACCATATCAACAACTACACCAACAAAATACCAACTGGCAAACAGCTATCGTGTACTCAGTACCCAGAGACACAAATACGTGTACCGTACTAACAATAGTCGTACCATTGGATAGTATGCAGATTGATTGATTGGTTATTTAATGTAGGGTCTGTACACATGTGAAGATATGAAATTCAAGGCTATTTCAAGGCGGCTTTTGATAGGAATTGAAGAATATTTTCATTTGGATTTAGTCCAAAATCGCCAGTCGGAACGACGATTTCAGATTAATTTAGATCAGTGGAGACAGTTTAATGGAATTCCAGGCTTTTCAAGACTAAATTACCCAACATAGGTTACATTCAAGGCTTTTCAAGGCCTTGAAATGGGGCAAATGAAGTTCAGGACTTTCCAGGCCCCATACAGACCCTGTTAATGGCCCTGTTCACGGTGAAAGGTTAGTAATATTTATTTTGTCCACTTGGTTTTATGGAAAAAAATGCTTAAACATAGACTACTTGTTTTACGCAAACAAACTTGTTTTACGTACACAACTTGTTTTGAGTAAAAGACTCGTTTTCCGGTGCTTTGTTTAAAAATATTGATGTAAAGGTTCAGTTAAAAATACCACAAATACTGCAAGTCAAACACAAGTACTGTGTGTTAATAGATTTAGTCATATGCACAGGACCATGTCGGTAGGCAATACGTACTTGGAGCTGGGATTATTCCGTGGAATAAGATGTCCCCACATGCAGACTGCTCAAGCGATATGCACATCAGCAACCGTCGCACTAAATGGAGAGCAAACAGTCTGAATATTAAGACAATAGCTTAAATAGCTTGAACGACATGACCTGATACTCATTTGAACTAACTCTCAAATTGAACCACGAGTTATGGGGAAAATATCTTATTTCAAATCTACTTCCTTTGTCCTTAAATAAATAAAGAGCGAGAGAAAGAAAGCAAGAAAGAGCGAGTGAAAGAAAGCAAGAAAGAACGAGAAAGAAAGAGCAAGAGAAAGAAAGAGCAAAAGAAAGGAAGGAAGAAAGAGTGAAAGAAAAATAAGTAAAGAAAGAAAGAGAAAGAAAGAAAGAAAGAAAGAAAGAAAGAAAGAAAGAAAGAAAGAGAAAGAAATAAAGAAAGAAAGAAATAGAACCAACAATTAATTTCTTGCATCATAATCATGTGCACCTTTGACACGGTCTCTGGTAGCGGACATATTTCGCACCACTACAGTGGGAGAACTCAACACTATGAATGGTCAGTTATGTATTTACCTAATGGCGTTAGACCATAGAATTCTGCTTCATGTAGAAGAGCCTTGATGTCCACAGAGCTGAAAATAAAAGAAGACCGAAGTTAGATATCTTTGAAGATTAGATTTGACTCAAATGTAATCTTCAAAGATCTTTTATGACCGGGAAGCTACCGTTCCCTGTGGGGAGGCCTGTACTATAGGGCTCTCAATGACTCAGGAAGCTCGGTTCAAATACACGGTAAACCACGTATTTTTAAACCGCCATCATCTTACCGATGCATCAATTACAAAATTGTGTTTCCATAACAAAAGCTATTATGACCGTTGAAAAATAATTAAATTAAACCCACGATTTTCATTATTCTCCAAGCAACTCCCGAAACACTTGACCTATAATTCACTGACCCCTAGTTATGATTTCCCATTGAGTGTCACGTACTAGGGGAATAAGTTCAGTAGTGAGTGCGCTCTATTAAATTTACTCATTTAAAAAAAAGAGTTGTTATTAAATTTTAAACCAAAATCGGGTCATTATACTTTTGGATTCTAAACTTTTTGTTTCGGTCATGTCTTTTTATTGTTTTCATGTATGCACATATTGTTAGATACAGCTATACACTAAAATTATATAGATTACGGGTTAGCAAAATGGATTAGAAATTACCATAGTACACCAGTTTATTCAATATTCCGCTACAATTAGCTTTGTTTTCAGTAATTAGTTTAGTTCGAAACTTTTACAACAGTCGAAGCGTTATTGTGATTATACTCTTCCTCTGGAGGCTTAAACGACATGACCTAATTTTCATTTGAACCAACTCTCAAAGTGAAGCAGGAGTTATGAAGAAAATATCTTACTTCAAATCTACTTCCTTTGTCCTTAAATAGTTCAAAATCCGAGCAAACTGTTGTGGATCACGGTCAATGAATATCTGGAAAAACAAGTTTAAATATTTATAACAAGTCACTTGTGTATAAACAAGTTAATGACAAACTACTACAGTGCTCCTGTCTCTGTCTGTCTCTCTGTCTGTCTCTCTATATATATATATGTAAGTAAACTCAATTTAGTGCTATTTCCTAGATTAACAAACTGATTAAGTAAATTAAACTTTCAGTGTCTTTTCCTAGATAAACAAATTGACCAAGTAAATTAAGGGCACGGAGCCCTTTTCATATTAACCAATTGGCCAAGTAAATTTAACTTACAGTAAAATTGTCTAGATGAACCAATAACTATGTAAATTGAACTTACAGCGCCCTTTTCATCTTTTAGAGTAGATATACGTCCACTGAGCATACTGGAAATAGAAACACTCTTATCATTAGAAATATATATTGAACTTTAAAAGCCAGACCCGGAGTAAGGAAAGAGCCCATGGCTGTGGTCTCACACTTCTCCGTGGTCTTCAAACGCAAATGGTCTCACCCCAGTGTATTAGCCGGTTATGCGCCCATAAAATAGTGATATATATGCTTCTACTAAAAACCAGTACATATTGATAGCTTTGTAATTTGAAGTAATTTAAATATGATTATAAGTTCTGGTGTTGCACACGTTCAATCCAAATCTTCAAAATCTTTAGATCTTAGTCAGTGACAGGTAAGTCACCATGATAAATAACTGCTCCAGGATTTTTGTAAATAGACACTACATGGCCAGAAACCAGATGGTGTCACCAGAGTGCCCTGATAAGTGGTCACAAGATATATGGCTATAAACAACACCGGCGGTAGATACAATATTCAGCCCTATCCATACTGGGGGTGAATGACAGCCATGTTTAAATCTGAGCAGAAACTGCTTTGGCATGAATCAACTGTGAATAAGAGGTGTTCCAGCATCCAGTGCTTACCAATATTGAAGTAGAATTAATGAAATGGGAGAGACTGCAACACAACCAAGATGATAGTCACTAAATGCTCTCAATTCGAGTTGCAAAGTCTATTAATCTATATTACTTCATGAATTAGGTTATAATCATGTTCATAGTCACACTTTGTGACCATGTACCAGTAGGTACTCCAAAGGGGGCAGGTCAGCTGTCCGCTCACCAAAATTTGACCTACTTTTGATAGTTTCCAACCTTTTGTATATATATATCCATTCATCATACACTTTGAAAAATAAAAAAACATATGGACTGAAAGTGTATTCCCTTGTCTTTTTGTATGTGTGCATGTGTATCAAAGTATTTATTATGATTACTAAGATATAAGCGTTTAAATGAGTGTGTGATCACTCATATTTAGAGGCTACCCGAGATCGCCCCTCGGCAAATATGCGGCAGTCGGTTTTTCAGGGTCGGGTCAGGAGGCGTGGGTATGTCCATTCTTAAAATAACCACCAATGAGAGACAGGGCTGAGCATACCAAACACAGCAGGCTTTTAGCGCACATTTGCAATGAAAACATTGAATGACAAGTTTGGAACCACTTTTTTCAATGAAATCTTGCTCAGATCGCTAAAAGTAGTATACCATCGGAAAGTGTGTTGACAAAAGTACCATCAACGTTTGTTTTATGGTGATCTGTATGCGACCTGATAATCTCTGGAAGTCACGCTGCTTGTGTGACTCAAACTGAGTCAGACAGCAGCTCAGAATGGCAGCCTTTGACAAGTTTGCCATGGATGGACAGCAACAAGTACATGCTGATTACTCGCCAACTAATTTCTGTTTAAAGACCCTAGTTGGTGAGTTTACTGTTTTATTTACTTCATACATACAACATTTAACCATAAATGTTTCAGAAAGTGGCGATTGTGTACTTTTCAGAAGTTACTTGTAAAATGGTAACACAGTTTTTGATCGGCCGTTTCACTTTGGATAGGTGTGATCACAAATGGGTCAATTTAATTTTTGTCTGTCTCCATCCGACACTTTTTTGATATTCTGCTTCCAGAAAACAAGTTTAGTGTTTGAAATACATTTTTTTTTTATTAATTGAAAGTTGCCGTGAAGGGAGAAAAAACATAGTTTTCTGTGGTCAAGTGACCTCACTTAAGTTGTATGATCATTGAATTTCTGGGTCCCATTCTTGCAGTTGTCCCCTCCTCACACTAATCCTAATCATCCCTTATTTTGCATACCATTCATTCATGGTAGGTCTGATATCACCTTGGATGTTGCTAGGATCTAAAACAACAAAATCAATTTTATTAAATAGAAATTCCAGATTTGAAATGCAAACTTCAGCTTAAAGTGAAAGAAATGATGCAGCCATTTCCATAATGTAATATTAATGACTAGTTGCTATGTGTTTTTAGAAGTCGATTTTTATTTGCATGTGGAAAAATGAATTATGACTTGAACTAATGAATGAGTACATTTTTACGGTCAGGTGATGATACCTATGAACAGCTAAAGTGCAATTTTCTACCAAAGGGAAACAGCAGACCTGGAGGCCCCCACAGGTGATTCTCACAAATCATCTGCTACTTTAACTGGGGCTTTTGAAAACTGAAGGGAACAAAACTGGAAAAGACGTATGTTTCACTGTAACAAAATTACTTTTAAATTGATACATGTCACTTCCTAGCCTGGTGCACGGCATTAATAGGATAGGTCAACGACTGGTTAGCTCAGTATCAGGATAATGTGACTGAGTGGGATATTAAGTCATGGTGCCGGCAGCCTGATTTCCCAGTGGGGCAGCACTATAAAGTTGCCATGAGTCTGCACTGTCACAAGTCGGTAGACATCCTGATATAACCTTAGATGTTGCTAGGATGTAAAACAACCAACCAGGCAGGATGGCCGAATGAGTCAGAGTGTCCGTCTCCCACATTGGTAGATAGTGGGTTCGAATCCTGGTCGAGTCAAACCAATGACTTAAAAAATTGATACTTGTTGCTTCCTAGCCAGGCGCTCGGCATTATTAGGATAGGGCAAGGAGCAGTGGAATGAGGAAGACCAATCGTCCGCGATTGAAATTTCCCCTGCTTAAACAACTAATGTACCCCAACAACACTGTGACAAACACAGTAGAATGAGAAAAGCATAGCAAACAAAACGTTATTTAATTTTTCAGATTTAGTGTGGATATGGAATATAGAAAAAACCATTGCAATCAAAAAGTAAATAACTGTGCTGAAAGTAAGACAATGTAATACTATAGAAGTGAATGTAAATAACCACCATCATCTTTACCATATTGGCACATTTCTGAGAACACACACATCTCCCCCCCCCACCCCCCTCTCACTCCTTCCCTCCCTGTCTCATGAATAAAGAGTGAGAAATAAATAATAGATCTCTCTTTCTTTCTACAGGTGGCAACCTGGTTCCAGAGGCTGTTTCCAGATGTCTGTTATCCATCAAGTCGTTTGAGTGGGGCCCTTAACCGACTGGGCCCGTATTCATGAGCTCGGGGTACGCTTATCCGGAGGGTAGGATTAGCCGTTGGGTAGCTATCCCGCGGTTTAACGACGGCGGTTAATTAGGTCAATCGGTATTCACCAATGTTCTAGCCGGTCCGGATAGCTACCCGTTCGATTCGTTTACACTCGTCGATTCGAAAATATTAATATCGCCACCGTTACGGCGTCAGCGTTAATATCGGTTCGCATTTAGGGTTAATTTGACCAAATTTAACTTATTGCGTATTTAAATCTATCAAATATGATCGCATTGAATAGATTTGGGCGTAACATCAAAGTAATCACAGGAAGATGCCAACGAGAAACTTCTATTAAAGTCCTCCAAGAAGAAGTTGAAGCTACTGGAGCAGATATCTGCATTGGAAACAGAATCACATATTGATAGAAACAGTTTAGGACTTAATTTGTGACAAGACGGTGCAAGCAACACAAATTATTGAAAATCAATGACTGGCAGCAGATGTTAGAAAGTTGAAGGTAGTTGTGGCTGAACAGAAGCAGAAGCTGCTTTATTTGAAGCCTGGAAAATTGTGCCACTTGAAAAGGGCTATTGTCAAGTTAAGGGCAAAAGTAAATGGAATCAAAGCAAAGGGAAACAGGTACTGCCAGCTGAAACAGGAACATCGGATCCTCAAACAAACATTGGCTTAGACAACAACAGAGTCAGCTAAGGGTGATGAGGAGAGCTAACATCCGTCTCAAACTGCTAAAACAAGAGCAGGAAGTTGAACAGGATGCTTTCCAATCACAAGCTGAACATGTTCTAGAAAATGTAGTCAGATGTTCTGAGAACAATTGGTTCACTGATCAAATGCGAAAAACAATTATGCACTTGCAGATTAATGGAAATGTTTCGGCAGGAAGATGTGGAGAAGTGATCAAAGTTGTGGCAGACCAGTTGTTTTGTGTTTACTGATCAAGATCTCCCCTGTCTGCAGACAGCCATAAACATTGCTGATGAAGGTTATGTGTTAGCGAAGATGCAGACTGCAGAACAAATGCTGGAAACAGACAATTTTACTATCCATTGTGATGGAACATTAAGAGGAGGCAAGAAAATTGTTGGACATCAAATAACCCTGGACAACGGAGATACGCTAAGTTTAGGCTTTTCAATTGTTGCTTCTAAGAGAGATCATAGACCTGTACTGTCATGGCCGAGAAGAGAATAGAGACCACACATTCCAGACATTGCTGTCAAAGATGACTAGCGTAATGACTGACAGGGATGCTGTCATGAAGTGTATGGATGCAAAGCTGCTCAGCTTCCTGAAGTCAGAACTTGGACAGACTTCAACACCCCACTTTCTTCTCCACTGCAATGCTCATTTTCTGTTAGGAATGAGTCATTCATGTGAAACGCTTTGAAGACGAAAGATTGTTTGTTTGTTGTTTTCTGTCCTAGCAACATCTAAGGTCATATCAGGACGGGGAAGATGAAAGAAGAACTTGTCAAGACAGTTTGAATGCTGGGCAGGGATTCACTAGCAAAATTCCAGCAGTTTCATAAAACGGAGACAGCAACAGCAAGGGTAATTAGATTGACCAGTGATATTACGGGACCCAGAGGTGATGAAAAGAAGGGATGCAGGGCAGAGTGGATTGCATACTATGCAGAGATTGCAGTACTGAGCCACATGACAAATTACAGATCAAACAGATTTAATTGGTTTTTTCAAGCCACTGCAGCCATCATCTACTACCTTGGCCATCTACAAGAGTTCTTCCCAGGGGGCTACCTTTACCACACCAATCTGAAGATTGAAAGCATTGCAGCAGACCTGAAAGATGAGTCACTTCTTGCCCTGGTGGGTGCTATTGCACTGATGATCTTGCGTGTAAGTGGACCCTTTTTTCAACTGGTACAAAGCACTGTAAATTATGTTGACTTCCACACTTACATTCAGAAGATGGAGGCATGTTTTGACAGCTGGCGTGAAGATGCAAGTGGCCTTCTGAACCTGGGCTTCGATGGAGTGTTCAATGGTGAGTTTGAGCTAGACTCTGACATGGCAGCTGCTGTGTACCAGTATGCAACGCAGCATTCAATAGCTGTTCAGGCAGGCCTTGAGTACATCATCGTGGAGTGCTTCTTGTCACCAGACGGCAGCTGAAGGACTTCCTCCATAAAGGAAAATTTGGCATTGAACTGCCTGCTCATGTCCAGGAAGAACTAAAGCATTGTCCTCTGACAAATTTGATGGGGGAGAAAGTCTTTGGTGAAATGGAATTTGATAGGAAAAAAACCTGAAATAGCTCTTTCCACCACCCAAATTCCAACCAAATAATGAAACACAAGACGGCAGGCTGGCTTAACAGCAAAGATACAAATGAAGCACATCAACTTCTGTTCACTGCACGCAGAAGGGCCAAGCAGCTGCGAAAGAAACACATGCAGCAGGAGAGACTTCTGCAAAAAGTCCAAGACATGCTTTGGCAGTATGAACAGATTAAGCAACTAAAAACGGCACAAGCAGCAGAAAGACAAGCTACCATAATTCGACGAGTTGTGGCCCAAGGGAGTCCATGCAAATTCCCAGCTGATGTCACAAGGCTTCTCACCAAACTTGGCCATGAAAGAAGAGGAAAGGGCAAAATTGGAAGTGCCTTTCAAGATGAAATATGCTACCAAAAGCAGATCCTAAAGAAAGGTGGAAATTTACACTTGGCTGGTACTGTTGATGACCTTGAAGAAGCTTTGAAGAACCACCTCAGGGGTGATTGTGAAACGCCTGCTTCTCTGCAACCCCAGCAAGCCTTCAATGACAGCTCTGCTTCAAGCGAAGAGGAAAGTACCTGCAAGCGGCAATGTTTTGAACCTGATGGCAGAGAAGAGGACGTAGATGCAGTTCCCTTCGTCTTCTCAAGTCAGGGAGAGTGGATTGCAGTCTACTATGTTGATCAGTTTTAGGAAGGCCAGGTGGTAGAAATGCACAGCAAAAAAAGAAGCCACAGTGCAGTACTTGATGAAAACCAAAGGATACTACGATTATTTCGGATGGCCAGAAGTTGAGGACATTGCCAAGACTAGCATAGAATCTGTATTTAGATCTAGTTTTGATGTTGTCCCAATCAGCAGTGATGGAGAGTATGGAAAGTGACTTCTGTTGATGAAATATCTGAGACATATAAATATATAAGGGCACGCACATTAACAGAATAAGCACAGCTACAAAAATGTGACTATTGTCAGCTCGCCATGCCGAAAAGTGAATTTGTTCTTTCTTTCTCTGATCAGTTAGAAAATAAGTCACCGTGTAGAGCTTATAATTCTGGTTATTTTTGTATAAACATTGCAGTGATAGGTTACTTAGAATGGGAGTTATGCTATTTTTCGGAATTTATTATTTGTGGTTGCTGGAAATTAAGGAATTTAGCAAGTTTGACATGGAATTTCAGAAAGAATAATAAACATGACGGTCTGTAAAAAATTGAACTTCTTATTTGTACTATAGAGAATGAGATTCTTTAATATTGGACAGATCATATGCAAAATAGCTTCCAGGTGGGACCTTAAAAACCAAGAATTTGCTAATTTGGAAATGTGCACAAATCGGGGTAAATAAATCAAGGCAGTGGCTACCCGTACGTGTAGAGTTGAAGTCTAGGTGTATGTGCGCATGCGCGGTCATTCCTCACGTATCTTTAGCAGTTGCTAAGCGTACGTGACCGTACTGGTAGAATCAAAGTCTAGGCGTACATGCACATTCCTCACGTATCTTTAGCAGTGTCTACGCATACGTGACGCCATACCCAGTTTCACTGAGTTTATTCATGATTTTATTTAGACCTTATGCTTAAATATATATAATAAATTAAGATTTTAATTTGGTGGAAATAGCCCTAACCCTACAGATGCGCGTGCAGTGCACGCACGTACGCCTAGACTTCAACTCTACCCGTACAGTCACGTATGGATAGACACTACGATAAATCAATCTTTAAACACTCATAACTTTGCAACTATCGAATCGATCTAGATGGTTTTTATATCATTGATATCCGTTTTAAAAGATGTGCACAGATATATAACTTGTAATACTGAACTGTTGAAAAAGAAACTCACTTCGGAGTACCCAGTATCAGGGCACTCAAAATAATTTATATAATTAAAGTCATGTAACATGCTCATGCTTCTTATTTCTTAGTAATATATGAATGGCAAACCTGGTGAAAAATGAATCAGGAACCCATGTCAACGTCTGTTTCGAGGTCGAAAACCTGTAAATTCAAAACATTTTTTCATAAGAACCTAACATGTATGATGGTGTTAAAAATCATTGACTGAATTAATGCATGATCACAATGGCGTAAAACGGGAAATAGTCATCTTCTAGGTCCCCATCGGCAGAAGATTACCGCCCACTGGTTAGAAATAAAAACGGACACAAAATGTCATCATATATTCTGTTCAATAATTACATTTGGAATTTAGGAGAATGAAATTCTAAATACAGTGTCTAGTTGAAATGAAGGCTAAGTAATGATGCTAATGTTGGTCATTGGAGTTTTACGTCCTGGCAACATCTAAGGTCATATCAGGATGGGTACTGACTTGTGACAGTGCACACTCATGGTGACTATATATTATTGCTGCCCCACTGCCACTGGGAAATCAGGCTGCCGATACTATGACCCGATATCCCACTCAGTCACATTATGATCCTGTCACTGAGCTAACCAGTCATTACCCTATCCTATTGATGCCGAGCACCACGCTAGGAACCGACAAGTTAAGCATCAATTTCATAAGTCATTACATTCAAAAACAGAGATAATAGTGAAAGTTGGGATATTCTGAGTGTCAGTGCCAGTGGTAGCCTTACCCGATCATGGCCTCAAAAACTATTTTTGCAAAATAAATTCAAGAACTTCCAATTGGCTGATATAAAAAAAAAAAGCTGAATGTGAAATTGTAGAGAAAGATCTTAACTATTCAATAGAAACGAGAAATTTGCTTTCAAAGCACCAAAAAGCACAAATTACTGTGATCGTTAGGGTAGTTTTAATGTTGTCTCTATGACAGTGGCATTTGTTTTACCCTTCGAGCGTTGTGAGCGCAAAAAGTGCCTGGATGTCCGAGATCGAGAATACCACCACACCTTACTCAGTTACTGCTTACAGACCACCACCCGACACATGTCAACAACTTGCCAAGTTTTGGCAACTATTATTGAAGTAAGAAAGGTCCGCGCTCTACTGATTCGGCCACCGTGAATCTAAGTGACAATCCTTTCACTAAATAAGAGCTTCACCCTTACCCAGAGTAGATTCGCCCATACTCTTGGTAGGGGTGAACCATTTTTCTATCTTTTCACAAGAAGAATCAAATTGTGTACATGGGCGATAATTAAAGAGGCTACACTTGCCTCCAGTTTAAACACGGCTGCAGGCAAAAATGTGTATTGACTATCGGTATGCACAAATAAGGCTCTCATTTAAAGTGTAAACAAGTTATTCTAATGCCCATGATGACAGTAGATGTCACATAAGATAATGATGTTTATGGTTGGGTTTCTGCATGTTGGTTTTAAAGAGGGAATCAGAATCGAGAATCATGAATTGAATGTCAGAATCAGAGTGACAGAGAATGGGCCCTGGCCCTGGGCAGGCTGGGGGTTAGAAGAAACAAATTGGTTTCGACCACGATTTCAACACAAATCACTAAACACCAACCTTGTTCCGCCAACATTTAAATGAATAATGTCTCCAAGGATATCTCTTGAATGCAAGGCCATTCTCAGACGGAATAGTAAACAATATTATTGCGGCAGATCAAAGTGGACCTTCCTGCATTGTTATTTATTTGTTGCTTCTATTACTCTCGTTGTCGTTTACATGCACCCGTCTCCAGTCGGGTTCAAGTACCCATTTTTTCCGCTAGGTGCCGTCTGTTTGCCTCCACACGAGCACAGTGGCGACCCCTGTTGGATAGGTGGGGTGGGATGGAGAGGTCGGGTGGAGGAGTACGGGAAGGGTGGAAGGGGGACGTGTGTGTGTATGGGGGGGGGGGTGTATTTGTGAACGCTGGCAACAATAGAGGGAGTGCAGGTGACGTCATCACTCGGCGGTTAGCCATCTTGGATTACACTTAATACCACCTATGGCGCCCCTGTCTTATACCAAGAACACTATGGCCACCACTGGGCCTACCTATAATCAGGGCTGCCAAAGTAGGCCTATGTGGCACCACCTAGTGGGTACTGCCCAAACCTTTCTAATTCTTTGACAGAGCATCCAAAGTGTCAACAGACTGCACTTTAGCAACGATGTGAGGCTACATGGTTTAAAAAATGCTTCCCCTCCATCAAAAAATCCATTTCCGTCAACCTTTGAGGCCAAACTGCTCAAAACAGTGACAAATAAACCAACAAATCGGTAAATAAACACAATGTAAGCACTTCCAAGCCTTGCACATGTAATCCAATATGGCCACCGGAAGTTGCCTCGTGACGTCATTACACCCCCTCTATAGACGAGATCACCGTTCCGACTGCGCATGCGCTGAAAACGGCGTTGGCAGCAAAGCAAATGCATATGTCCATTGAGTTTTGCTGATAGGTTTAGGGGAAAACTTGGATTTTATTCAAAATTAATTTGTTAAAAATACATAACAATTTGACACAAACATGGATGGATGGATGCAATATAATAATATAATGAACATGTTTAAGACACAACTCTCCATAATTAAGCATTTTGAGCTAAGAAACATACAATATAGGGTAGGGTATTCACGTGACGACACGAACCGGATGCGCGGCCATTGTGGCGATATCAACCAGTAAACATCCCATAGAGTTTGCCTGTACGCGCAGTGGAAAACGTGTATTTCATTCAAAATTAATAGAATTCCGGAACCCTAACCTTATAAATTTAATATAATCTATTCGTTGAATATGTTTTCTATATGTGTACCAAGCAGTTTGTTTCTAAGTGGTGTAGTTTTAGAGATATTTCACTTTTTCTGTATGAAGATTGCTCACGGCCATTGACAATGCACTTGCACTGACACTCAGAATATCCCAACTTTCACTATTATCTCTGTTTTTAATACTTTCAGCGTAAATTGCTCTTAGGTTACATTAAATACTTCAGATCTTCCTCTTCAATCGCGCATTAAGATATTTTTAATCGATCCAATGGAAGCTTTTAAATTTATTTTACAAAAATAAATGCTCCACATAGACATAGCATTGCCGTATTTTACCCTTCGCGGGCAGTTTGCCGGTACGTGCAGTGCAAAACGTTGATTTTATTCAAAATTTATAGAAATCCAGAACCCTAACCATATAAATTTAATATAATCTTATTGGTAAACATGTTTTCTATATGTGTACCAACCGATTTGTTTCTAGGTGGGTTAGTTTTATAGATATTTCACTTTTTCTGTATGAAGATTGCTCATAGCCATTGAGTTTGCAGTGTGACAGTGTGTTATTATTGTGGTTACTAACGCCACAATGGCCGCACTACCGGTTTGCGTGACGTCAGTGCATACCCTATATTTAAGTTACTGTACAGGGTGATGTTTACATCACCATCGATTAGACTTAAGTAATTCTTGTTCTAAATATTAAACTGTCAAATGTGTCAACAAAAACTTGTTTCAAAGAAATATAAAACCAATATCTGATTAACCCTAGTCCTTTTCTAGTTTTACATATGTCATTAACCATAGGATATTTTTTTTTAAACATGAATAAAATAAGTAAAACTGAGGCTGGCTATGGCTCTAACAGTAGTCTGTGTGCCCAGATTTGTCTAAATCTAAATGCACATGGCTTAGAGACCTGTACTTATACCAACATATTACAGATCCAACCCACTTTAGATCAAACCAGCAGCCGAACACCTTGGATTTAGTGATCACAAACGAAGAAGGAATGGTGGATAATATGGCACTCAATGTTCCAGTGGGAAAAAGTCATCACCTATGCATCACATTTGACTTCATGTGTTGCACAGAAAGACCCACCAAGGTAACACCGAAATTGCTGTACCACAAAGGGAACTATGATGCCATGAGAGATGAAGCTGCTCATATGACATGGGACACAGACAGGGTAAACAACCTAGAAGACATGTGGTTGACCTTCATGAACAATATTCGACTACTCACAGAAAACCATATCCCCAAATCCAAACCCCGCCAAGGAAAAGCTAGACCCATCTACATGACAGCCAAAGCCAGAGGTAAAGTGAAGGCTAAACAAATTGCATTTAATGATTGGCGAAGAAGTCATGAGGGAAAAGACTACCCCAAATACACAAAAGCCAGGAACCAGGCCAAATGGGAGTGCCAAAAAGCTGAGAAAGAATTTGAGAGGAAATTAGCCAAAGAATGTAAGAATAATCCCAAGGCATTCTATCGATATGCTCAATCGAAACTCAAGACGAAATCAGGTATTGCTCAACTTGCTAGGGAGGATGGTAGTCTAACAACAAGCGACAAACAGAAGGCAGACATGTTAAACAATTTCTTCTCATCTGTATTCACACAAGAAAACACAACAAATATGCCACCACAACCAGACCAAATGACTGGAAATGTGATTAATGATATTGAATTCATAATGGAGGACGTGTCAAATAAATTAGCAAAACTCAACCCAAATAAGTCAGCAGGTCCCGATGGAGCATCCCCAAGGACACTAAAGGAACGAGCTAATGAGATAGCCAAGCCCTTGTACAGGATCTTCCGTACATCAATTGACCAAGGAAAACTGCCTAATGGTTGGAAATTAGGATATGTGTCTCCCATATTCAAGAAGGGAGACTGACACCACGCCAAAAATTACCGCCCTGTGAATCTGACATCTGTACTCGGCAAAACACTGGAATCCTTAATACGAGATAAGATCATGACACATCTAGTTGAACAAAGTCTATTGACGAACTGCCAACATGGCTTTATCAAAGGTCGATCATGCATCACCCAGCTCCTAGCAGTCCTCGACAAGTGGACAGAAGCCCTCGATACTGGAAGCAATATTGATGCTGTATATCTAGATTTTGCCAAAGCGTTTGACTCTGTTCCACATCAACGCCTCTTGATGAAGATTCATAGCTTCGGTATAACAGGCAAGTTATGGTCATGGGTTAAGGATTTCCTCCATGCCAGAAACCAACAGGTGGTGGTAAATGGAGTTAAATCCTTGATTGCAATGGTCCTGAGTGGAATACCACAAGGAAGTATCCTCGGCCCCCTGCTCTTCATATGTTTTGTAAATGACATGCCAGATGTAGTCCACGCATTCATCCATATGTTTGCAGATGATACAAAATTGTACATGGCAGTGAACTCACCTGAGGACACCGAGGCATTACAGACAGACCTGACTAAATTGGAACAATGGGCAAACCAATGGCAATTGAGATTCAATGCAGAAAAATGCAAGGTCATGCATCTAGGCACCAATAACACAAAATTTGCTTATACCATGCAGAAGGAGGGAAAAGCTGTAGAACTGGAAACAACGGATCTTGAAAAGGACCTCAGTGCATATATCGATCCAGGATTAACCTTCAGTGCTCATTGCGAGCAGAAAGTGAACAAGGCCAATAAACTACTTGGACTAATCAGACGCTCATATGCTTACCTAGATAGTGATACCGTCAAGGCACTCTATACCTCACTTGTCCGGCCACATATTGAGTCCGGCAACACCGCATGGGCCCCTCAATATAAGAAAGATATGGAACTAATTGAAAATGTCCAACGCCGTGCGACAAAGCTTGCTCCCACACTGAAAAATCTCTCGTACCATGATCGACTTCGTGCCTTAGATCTACCTAGTCTCTACTACCGAAGAGCTCGGGGTGACATGATTGTGACATATAAGCACCTGACAGGCAAGTACTCTATGGACGCTGATTACCTAAAAATGGATGACACCAACACCAGAGGTAATAGATTCAAATTGAAGAAAGGGAGAACGAACAAGAGTGTCAGACAGCAGTTTTACAGTTATCGTATTGTCAATGCCTGGCACGGTCTGCCTCCAGAAGTTGTGGATGTGCCATCCCTGAATGCTTTCAAAGCAAGGCTGGATAAGCATTGGAGGCAGTATAAGTATTGCAAACACCCAGTATTTGACGCTTATGACCCCGTTAAGTCACAGTTGGACAGGCCTCGACCTGATACAGGCTTATAGCCTAACCATAATCAGTAGCGGATGAGTGAGTATGAGTGAGTAAGATGTGCTGATTATATTGATGTAAATGCAATGCTGGATAAAAGATTAATATCTTAATTTATTATATATATTTTTTAGTTGGTATTCTATGTTTCAAACAAGAGCTGAGCTGAAACTAGCACATTTCAAAGCTGCACCCGGTGTATTCGCATGTGCCATGTGCTTCTCGGAGGTTGTTTTTCTTCCAAGCATCCCACAATGCACCACGCGGCTGAAATGGCGATGTAGTCTATTGACTAAACCCCTATCATAGTTTAAATTCTACGATGTTTTTGTGTTTTCTTGACACCTCTAAGGCATTTGATAGAGTGAATCATGCAAAACTGTTTGAAAAACTAGTGCAGCGTGGTACTCCTGGCTATCTCATCATGATATTAATATTTTGGTATTCGCACCAATCAATGGTAGTCAGGTGGGGTGATGCCATTTCAAAACTTTTCCAAGTCAGTAATGGTGTATGTCAAGGATGGATAGTGTCCCCCTATTTATTTAATGTTTATATGGATGACTTGTCGAAATGGTTAAATCAGTGTAAAACTGGATGTATTCATGGATTACTTCTAAATCATGTTATGTATGCCGATGATTTGGTAATATTCTCACCATATGGTAGTGGACTGCAAATGCTACTTAATATATGCTCTGAATGTGGCATAGAAGCTGATATCAAATACAATGCTATTAAAAGTAGGGTAATGATCATTCGATCAAAATATGACAAGGATACTGTATTTCCTGATTTTATTTTAACTGGTGCTCCCCTGTCAATCTCTACTGAAGTCAAGTACTTAGGACACTTTATGACTATTGACTTTAGAGATGACAGGGATATTAATAGACAGTGTCACAAGTTATATGCTCAGGGAAATATGCTCATCAGGAAATTTCATCTGTGTACAGGTTTCTGTACTCCCTTGTATACTGCCCAGATTTGGTGGAACTATAGAATGTATAGCATTAGAAAACTGAATGTAGCATATAATGACATTATGTGGTTATTACTCCATTTACCTAGGTATCACAGTGCTAGTCAGCTGTTTGCAATATTGATGTGCCAGGCTTCCAGGCTGTTATCAGGAATCTAATATTCACATTTATTAGTAGACTTGACATGTCAGAAAATGTTATAATACAGGGACTTGTAAAAATAGAATAGAGTGATCTCAGATTTAAGTCTGCCATATGGAGGCATTGGTACAAACTATTTTGATATTGGTTCGTATGGTAGTATTCATACTATTACTTATATTCTATTCACATTACTTTTTATATCTACCTACTATGGACCAAATTATGTAACTCCCATAATCCTGAGTCTGAAATAAAGAATTGAATTAAATTGAATTAATGCCTTCACGATGACCCGTCACAGAGTAGCGCATGTGGCATAGAGGAACAACTACACTGGTCCCTCCCTACAGATCTTCCCTATATGGCCCGATGGGGTAATGGTTTATGCCAAGCCTAAAGGCCCAGTCAGACCTCACCGGATTGAGGAACCGGACATGAACCGGACACTGTTCGGTGAAATACGGCAATGTCCGGTACATGTCCGGTACCCATACGGCGGTGTCCGGTACAAGTTTTGAACATGCACAAAACTTCTACTGGACACCGCCGGACTGACGTGTCTGGTTGGTGTCCGGTTCATGTCCGGTACTCATCCACACGTGTCCAGTTTGTCCGTTTTGTCCGGTTCATGTCCGGTACCCATCCGTTATGTTTCCGGTTTGCTTCCGGAATAGTCCGGTGGCGAGAACATGGTAGGGGTGTAGGTGTGTGGTGGGGGTTTAGTGGTGGGGTGGGAGTTTAGGGATGTGGTGGGGGTGTAGGTGTGTGGTGTGTAGGTGTGTGGTGGGGGTTTAGGGATGTGGAGGGGTGTAGGTGTGCAGTGGGGTGTAGGTGTGTGGTGTGGGTTTAGGGATGGGGTGGGGGGTAGGTGGGTGGTGGGGGTTTAGGGATGTGGTGCGGGTGTAGGTGTCGGATGGGGGCTTTAGGGATGTGGTGGGGGTGTAGGTGTCTGGTGGGGGTTGGTTTGTTTGTTTGTTGTTGTTTTACGTCCTAGCAACATCCAAGGTCATATCAGGACGGTGGGGGTGTAGGTGTCTGGTGGGGGTTTAGGGATGTGGTGGGGTGTAGGTGTGTGGTGGGAGTTTAGGGATGTGGTGGGGGTGTAGGTGTCTGGTGGGGGTTTAGGGATGTGGTGGGGTGTAGGTGTGTGGTGGGGATTTAGAGATGTGTGGGGTGTAGGCGTGTGGTGGGGGTTTAGGGATGTGGTGGGGTGTAGGTGTGTGGTGGGGTTTAGGGATGTGGTGGGGGTGTAGGTGTGTGGTGGGGGTTTAGGGATGTGGTGGGGTGTAGGTGTGTGGTGGGGGTGTAAGGGGTACTGGGGGTATAGGTGTGTTTTTGGTGCCTCCGTTACAGTCCGGTTCTCGTCCGGTACATATACAGTACTTGTCCGTTGGTGTTCGTTTCATCTGGTTCTCATCCGGTACATGTACGGTACTTGTCTGTTGGTGTTCGTTTCGTCCGGTTCTCGTCCGGTACATGTACGGTATTTGTCCGTTGGTGTTCGTTTCGTCCAGCTCCATTTTTGTACATTTTGTCACCGGACACAACCGGACTAGAAAATTCTTTGTCCGGTGGTGTCCGGTATTCAGTATGGTAAGGTCTGACTGGGCCTTAAGAGAACGCTCATGCCAGCAGGCGCCAATAACCTTTCAAGTGGCTTCGGGGGTGGTCGTGCTAAGCTAATCAGAGGGCTTGTTTCATATGCTAAACAATTCAAAATGGCTACTGCCTTGGTAGATTGCTGTAGATTTACCAACTATCATCCAAAATGACAGGTGGCACCACCAGCGTAGCACATGACCTCGCCCCATGCACGGAGGGACGCCATCACAACCATCGCACTCGCAACCACCATCCGCCGAGCAACTCACCGACTTGACCCAGCCACACCACTAAGCAAGAACACTGAGGAGTAGGGTTGATGGTTTGAGTCCCCCCCCCCCCCCGCAGAAAATGTATCCCCAGGGGGGGGGAGTGTCGGGGGGGAGGGGGCTGACAAAAGCCATCACTAAACCTATCCGACATGTACCTGATAAATAAACCACAATAGGCCTATATAAGCTGTGTCCCCGTCTCGTGAATTGTCATTTTCTTCAGTCCATTAACAATATTTAATTCTAATATGTTATTGACGCTATTCACGCCATGGCCATTTTGAAACCAGACCGAGGCCACATACGCATCTGCGAGGCGCCACTGTATGAAAAGTGATGCGAATACTTTTTCGTCGACCAATACCTCTCAAAATCACTCAAATTTGAAGGCATTCATTTTTTAACCTACCATATTCATCTTTGCATACCTGTTTTCTATCTATTGGCCAATTTTCACGAAGATTGGGTGACCCTTGCATGGTGATATTCCCATTCTTTAACTACAATGTGACTGTCAACTTCAAGTCTGCATAGTTATGGTGGTACCATGTACCATGCAGCACTGTCAGCATAGTAATCTGTGTAACACAGTTAAACAACTAGTCTTACTAATTACAAATTAATAAAAGCTTTAAAAAGGTTAAAATATATTTGTTAAATATATACATATTAAGAAAGTTATGCAATTTTGAAATTAAGAAAAGATTGGCAACCAGGGTGAGCGACTTTGTTGACATCGCCTACTGAAATGTACCTGATCATCACTCAATCTTCATGAAAATTGACCAATAGATAGAAAAAAGGTGTCCAAAAATGAATATGATAGTTTGAAAAGTGAATATCTTCAAATTTTACTCCTTTAATTTCTGTAGTAGTTCATACACATCGGCACACAGCAGTGCCGTATGGCCATTTCGAATACCCGACGTGTACTCCGCCTCGTTCTGATGCCGAATTAGGTCACGCATGAATAGTGTGAATTGTCTGCTGCACATATTTTTCTAATTGATTCAGATTCATAATAATACCGCAACTAACACATATGCACCAGTGTATTTCGAAGACAAATTTCCATTCAAGGCATATTACCATGAGAATAGATTATCTTATATATGTCCACAATTTTGTGTTTTCTTTAAAATCTTTCAGCATCATTCAAGGAAAATCGATCCATTCCATACCGGGAAAGGCGTTGGACATCATCCACGAGCAGCAACACCGATGTTCTCATGGCGCAGCCATGCAAATGATGCATTGCTACATGGTCATGCAGAAGAACAATTTGAAAGCCTGGTCCACGATATGCTGCGAGCAGGGTATCGATGAAGAGAAAAATGCATACCCCATCACCACAGTCAAGAATCCTAAGTTCTTTAAAGCTGCATATTTGTTCAATACCAAAACTATTATCTAAATTAGATTTTGCATATCTAACTTAGAAACATGTGCACTTATTAAACATTTGTATCAAACATTTGTTGACACACAGAAGAGGCAATTTAATAGAACCCATTACTGCAGAAGCCTGTAGTGTCAGAGCTTTGGCAAGCTGGCAAAACTTAATTGTGCATGGTTGCACTTCAAACATCTCAAAAGTTAGCCACTTAAAATAAAAGCTACTTCAAGCTAAAGTAAGATATATTATAACGATCAACCTAATGTATTTATCTCAGAAAATGTCAGAAACTCAAAACCATCGGACTAGGGAACTTTAATACATACACTCCAGTGAGAAGTCATTTTATTTAAAGGGACTGTAACATGACCAACACAAGTCATGCTACAGTCCCTTTAAATAAAACGAATTTCAGTAGACTGCAGGCTTCCCGTGTGGAAGGTCCGAAGTTAGTATCCTAGCAGAGTCAAATTGGTGACTTATAAAATTGGTACTTGTAACTGGCTGGCAGTTGTCGTTACTAGGTTGGGACAGGAGCTGGTTGCACAGTGTCAGGGTAATGTGACTGTGTGAGACATTAGGTCCTGGTGCCTGCCGCCTGATCTCCCAGTGAGGCAGCAATATAATGTTCCCATGAGTCCACACTGTCACAAGTCAGTGCCCGTCCTGGTATGGCCTAGGGTCATGCTGGGGCGTAAAACTACAGCAACCAACCAACCTCCTCCGGCCCACTTAGAGGACCTGAGTTGGGCTCCTAGATTACTTTTTTAAGTTGTTCGCTCCACCGCCCCTTTTTAACACACATTCATAACATCATTTTAATATGCACAACAAATTCAAACAAGATTTGATTGATTACAGTTAAGCAAAAAAGATTGTCTCATGAGAGAAAAAAAAGTTTGGGTAGATATTAGATGCATGGTGCTGAAATGCTAATTTTCACATTTTCACTTTAGCACAAAATCGTATAAACATATTTTGGATACATTTTGTGGGATAGATTAAATATATGTAGTATTACTAAGATACTTAATACACAGAAGCAACAATAACTATTAGACTTGCTCCCCCCCCCCCCCAAAGAGTCATTAACAAGCCAAATATGTGGTACAGTTTCTGAGAACGACCCATATGCTGAGACTATAACATGATAATCTATATACACCCATTTCAATTCAATCAATTCTTTTATTTTAACTCTCTGCAAGGTATGTTTACAATAAATTTCTAATTCTAATTTCATATCTTCTCTTTTCTAATGACAGGCTTTTCCTGACAACCTGGACACAATAGCTGCTGCAAAATTGAAGTACGACCCTACCTTGTTACAGTGCACAAGAAAGTCAAGAAAGACTGGAAGTGAGATATAGATAAAGAAATATCAAATAGATCAGGGATAAACTGTGAATAAGCCATAAAACATCACAAACCAATAGGAGACACCATGCTAATGTACTGATCACGTAAGCAGGTAAAGGCCCTGTCACATTACGGCGTATGGCGGAAGCGTATTGAAAACCTACGTAAGCCGTGCTGATGCCGGCCTATGATGACCTTCGATGAACTTTCGGGTGGGTTTGAGCGTATGGGGGACCTATGAGGAGCGTATGGGAGCATACTGCGACATGTTGTTGACGGTTTTGATTGGCAAGTGGAGCGTATGAAGTGCCAGGCAACGTGTGCAGTTGAAATAATGGGAGGTATTTCTAAAGCAAAATGAGCTGAAAACAAAAAAGAAAATGGAGTACCCGGTACCTGAAATCCATAATATTCTGCACAAACATAACCTTCAAAGGTATGAAAAAAGTAACATGGTATCTCTAGATTAAAACACTTACAACATGTTGACAATGTACAAAATATAGATGAAAACCAAAAAAGAATATTAAAAATTGGGAACTCCTTGATTTCACACCACAAAGACGTTTACAGAATTTATTGATAAAGGAAATCAATATGCATGGGTTGTGACTACTACTGCACAGTGGCAAAAACAAGTGCATGCATTTAACCATTATGAGCAGAATAAATAAACGATCACTATAACAAAAAGGTACCAAGGAAAGCAAATCCACATTGGCAGCAAAGGGAGACCCGAAGATGAACAAAACCAGACATGTCCTTAGCCTGGTCAAGACCCAGAGAAACCAGTCTAATAAACCCACCATTGATAGAAGAAATAACGCTAGAAGAATCTAAATATTGGCTATGCTTTAAAAATAATAATTCTTTATTAATATGGTAATCATTATTTTCGTGAATTCCATTGATAATACATACACGAACTGGTTATGGATTACTATGATATTAGGCTCTACATGATATTACATTATGCATCAATCAAAAGAGAGAATAATTATTCAAGCAAATGCACATTTAACCACTATTTTCCTTTGATAATGATATACAAACAAATACATATATCTAAATCGTTAATAATACCATGAATACAAATGAGTCTAATTAAATATAAATGCTTGATTTGCAGATGTGAAAAAGTTCCCATAGCCTTTGCTTGTTTGTTCAACCATAGCCGGTCCACATGGTCCGCCTGTAGTAATCTGGCTAGTAGCCTCATGTATAACCGTCGTTTGCTCACTCTTATCGATCAACAGAAACTCGGCCCATGGCCGTGTGCAAATGTCGTTGAGCCTTTCCGCCAAAAGCTCTGGGTTGGCAAGAGGCCCCATCTTCCGTGTCACCTCCATAAGCTTGTGGGCATGGCGGATGCGTTTAGCTCGTGGGTGATTCTGCTCTACAAGCCTCTTGATGTCTTCGCGCAGTTCGCTGATCGCGACACCCCCGTAACGACCGAAAGGAGAAAGTTCAACGGAAGAATCTGACAGTGACACCTTCTTCTTTCGCATTCTCGTTGACTCTGAGTTCTGGCGGAAACCTATTCTACTTAAGTCCTCATCCCGCGGCGGATCTCCCTCCTTGTTTACTTCCATTCGGATTAGACCGCTCGCTTCCGGTTCCGCTATCTGTCGACGAGGCATGCCGGGTAGACGGCGACTAGGCGATTTGACCGCGGGGAGCACGACTGGGAAGCCGGACGATTCAACGCCTACGACAGAGGCTGCTGCTGTCACTGCAGCTTCTCTTGCATAATATTTCGCGTGATTGCGTTTTTCTAGTACCGTCTGACAGCCGCGAAGTTCCTCTAAGGATTTCTGCAATGGTTGCAGTTCAGAATTGTGTCGGTTAATAATGAAAGTGTGCTCCTTGCACAGTGTGTGCACCTTCCTCTCCAAGCATTCCTTCTCGAAGTTGTTTGCGAGCGATGTCATTTTGCGCATGCGGGTACAGATCTGGAAGGATATAATTCATATAGGCATATATATGTATATGCATACATACATACATACATACATACATACATAATAGACCTACATGCATAATGGATGCACCTGCAGACATACATACACACATACATACATACACACATATATACACACATGCATACATACATAATTAATAGACCTACATCCATAATGCATGCAGACTGGTGTGCTCAGTGTCAGGATAATGTGACTGAGTGGGATACCAGGTCATGGTGCCGGCGGCCTGGTTTCCCAGTGAGACAGCACTATAAAGTCGCCATGAGTGCGCACTGTCACAAGTCGGTACCCGTCCTGATATGACCGTAGATGTTGCTAGGACGTAAAACAACAACAAACAAACAATAATGCATGCACCTGCAGGCATACATACACACATACATACATACATACATACATACATACATACATACATACATACATACATACATAAGGGATCCACATGCCTGTGTAGGCCTACATGCATATATTAGCAACAGGAATGGAAAAGGAAAGATCCATCTTCTTGTGTTCAAATAGCATCTGTTAGCACGGGCCCAGTGTGTAATAACATGTTTTTTGAATAATGAAAAAAGACCAATAATATCCAGAGCTATGTTAGAAAATGTGATATTTTTCTACATTATAATTGGGGGGAAATAAAGACCTTCAGCTTATGTCTTAAGTATAGGAAAGAATGGGTATCCACAGACCAGGAATATCATGATTTCAGACAAAAAAATGGAATATTTAAGATTATATATCCAAATACACATATGCTGTCGGAGTCAGATGAGTCGGAGTCGGGTGAGTCAGAGTCAGTTGGGTGAGTCGGAGTCGGGGTCGGGTGAGTCAGAGTCAGGTGAGTTGGAGTTGGGTGAGTCAGAGTCAGGTGAGTCAGGCCAGTGAGGGTAGAATAAGGCAGGTTCAAGGTGGGTGGACGAGATGGTGCAGAGGGGTACACACACAGCCTGACCCAACAAATACAAATAACTCCTACTAACATTGCAGTAGCAAAATCATGATGTTGAAGTCAATTCTAGCCCCACATACAGGATCAAATAAGATTTGGAATCCTTATCTCATGAGCTTTAAATTGGGTATAAGACTTACTGCGTATTTTGATCTTCCAAGCTTGCACCACCAATCATAGTTTATCATTTAAACTTGTCCACACTAATAGTAGGCCTAGCGATTCCGTCAGTGGACCAGTGTATACATACCTCTGCTAATGAGCTACTGACCTAGACTTGACCCAGATGCATGCTGCTCTATCTACAACCCAACATCAGGGCTGGGAGACAGGGTGTGCCCTCACACACAGTCTGTGGGCAGGCGTGAGCTGTCAGGTCAAGGAGTACCACATGGCCATACTTCCAGGGTTATTTATAAATAGTAAATATAGATCTATACACAAACTCTTTTACTCCATGATAGATATATTATTTCTGGTTACATGACAGTTTATTGCATGACGATCCACGAATAAGACCGCCAATGGATTACTATGATATTAGGCTCTACATGATATTACATTATGTATCAATCAAAAGAGAGAATAATTATTCAAGCAAATGCACATTTAACCACTATTTTCCTTTGATAATGATATACAAACAAATACATATATCTAAATCGTTAATAATACCATGAATACAAATGAGTCTAATTAAATATAAATGCTTGATTTGCAGATGTGAAAAAGTTCCCATAGCCTTTGCTTGTTTGTTCAACCATAGCCGGTCCACATGGTCCGCCTGTAGTAATCTGGCTAGTAGCCTCATGTATAACCGTCGTTTGCTCACTCTTATCGATCAACAGAAACTCGGCCCATGGCCGTGTGCAAATGTCGTTGAGCCTTTCCGCCAAAAGCTCTGGGTTGGCAAGAGGCCCCATCTTCCGTGTCACCTCCATAAGCTTGTGGGCATGGCGGATGCGTTTAGCTCGTGGGTGATTCTGCTCTACAAGCCTCTTGATGTCTTCGCGCAGTTCGCTGATCGCGACACCCCCGTAACGACCGAAAGGAGAAAGTTCAACGGAAGAATCTGACAGTGACACCTTCTTCTTTCGCATTCTCGTTGACTCTGAGTTCTGGCGGAAACCTATTCTACTTAAGTCCTCATCCCGCGGCGGATCTCCCTCCTTGTTTACTTCCATTCGGATTAGACCGCTCGCTTCCGGTTCCGCTATCTGTCGACGAGGCAGATAGTTGTCCATAGAGTCGGGATGTGCAGACCACTGGCCGCTTATAGTGCATACGTTCACACGGCCTCGGCGCTACCATGTGTGTTGCTACATACATACATACATACATACATACATACATACATAATGCATCCACTTATAGTTATAGGCCTACATGCATAATGCATGCACATGCAGACACACATCCATGCACGCATAAGGGTGCACATGTGCCTGTGTACATACACACATACATACATACATACATACATAGTACATACATAGTACATACATACATACAAGTCATACATAGGCTTTAGAGCTAACATTCACACGTAGGACCTACGTACACATACACATACGCAGATAGGCACACGCTGGACGGGGTAGCCAAATCAGTAAGAGTGCTTGATGACTTACAGTTACAGTGTGAGGGGGTCTTGGGTTCCAACCCCGGCCAAGTTAAACGAATGACTTATAAAATTGATACGTGTTGCGACATAGCTTGGTGTCTGGTATTAGTGGGATTGGACAAGGACGGGTTTGCTCAGTATCACTATCAGTATAATTTGACTGAGTGGGAGATCGGGTGATGGTGCCATCGGGCTGACCTTCCAGTAAGACAGTAGGCCTACTATAAAATCAACATGAGTATGTACTGTCACAAGTCGATATGTACCGTCCTTTTTTTTTTTATTGAGGCTGTATTTATACTGTCCATAGCATATAAGCCTGGTAAGAACTTGGACTTTGATAGGACTTAAAACACCAGCAAACAAACAAATACACATGCATAATTTATACACATACATACATGTATGCATACATTAATGCATGTGTACATGCATGCATACATATGTAGAGATACACATGCATACACATACATACATACATCCATCCATACATACATAGATAGCACACACATACATGCATGTATGTATGGCCAGAGTTTCACATGCCTACTCACAGTACTCAATGAAGTGCACTCTACACTCCATTCAGAGAACCACCTGGATCCAGCTTATAGGCATGGTTGACATAGGGCATCAACATCTAAGGTGTATACTATTTTTGACACAGGTATCCTCCTCACCTTGTTGCATTTGCCTAGTGTTCCCTCATATTTTGCTAAACATTGAGGAATTTCACGAATATCCGGCTGAGGCTCGGGATCACCCGGATGGGGGATGATGATTCGGAACCGGGAACTTGTGAAGGTTGCCTCTTTTGAAATAGGAAGTCGCACCTTTTGGGGCTTATTACTACGAAGAGAAGAAGAATATCTGAACAATTGTTAAGCTATGAAAAATATAATATCGAGTTTAAAACCGCACTTGAGTTGATTTAATATGGATCATTTGACCAAGAGAAAAAGAAAATGCTGGAAAGATATTTTAAAATGAAGTCATATAAATGAAATTACAGCTTTTACATTAAATCATATATGCAACAAGTAGGTAAGTGAGTGATGGTGATGTCATTTACTAGTAGGTCGTAGATAGGTATAAAAGTGAATCTTTGTTGTATTGATTTTATTTGTCCTGTTAATCCTATGAAAACATAATATTTTCAAAATTAAAACACATAAGCCTGTCTAAATTTGATCTTTTATTATCTTAGATACTTGTGCACTTAGTTCAAACCTATATTGCTTGCATATATAAGGAATACTAAATGAATGTAAAAAAACCTGTTACTGTTGAAGCCTTTGGTGACTAACATTTCAGTGTGCATGTCAACATTGATTTAAAGCTGCATATTCCGATCGTTTTGAGTTTCTGTCATTTTCTGAGATAAATATATTAGGTTGATCGCTATAATCTACCTTACTTTAATTTGAAGTAACTTTGATTTTAAATGGCTAACTTTTGAGATATTTAAAGTGCAAACATGTGAAATTAAATTTGGTATGTACGCCAAAACTCTGACACCATAGGCTTCAGCAGTAACATGTTCTATTAAATTGCCTTGGTATTCTCTTTTATACGATGACAAATGTTGAATAAATGCACCAGTATCTAAATTAGATATATAGAATCAAATCTAGATAATTGCGTAGGTCTTTAAATTGTATGCTTGCATCGGACTAGGGAGCTTTAATATATTTTC
Source organism: Branchipolynoe longqiensis (assembly GCA_030323885.1). Taxonomy (NCBI): domain Eukaryota; kingdom Metazoa; phylum Annelida; class Polychaeta; order Phyllodocida; family Polynoidae; genus Branchipolynoe; species Branchipolynoe longqiensis. The sequence continues at coordinate 40,994,427 of CM059186.1, forward strand.
ACTCCATGTATCTTCTTTTTTTTTGGTGGGTGGGGGGGGGGTGTAAATGAATTATATTTATATATATTTTTGTCATTGTCGTAGCACTGGTCTTCCGACCGTAAGTGTGACAGGTATGTAGGTATTTACACACATTTTCTACATGGTTTATATAATAAATTGAAGTGAAGTAAATTCTGGGATTAATAAAAAAAAGCTTATTTACAAAAACCGTTACTTCAAACTAAAGTATGGTAGATTATAATGATCAACTTAATATACTTATCCAAATGATATGTCAGAAACTCCAGAACTAAAGTAAAGTAGATTATAATGATCAACTTAATATACTTATCCAAATGATATGGCAGAAACTCCAGATTATGAAACTTTAATTGCTTCAATGAATAAGTTTTTGTCCAAATAAATTCATGGAACTTCAATATTAAAAAAACGTAACAATTTTCCCATGGGAAGCATAATGACAATAGTCCGCAACTTTAATTATAAACTACATAGATGTCATTATCACTAGTCAATATTCTTTTAATTTTAATTTAAGTTTTGTTCATATTATATACGTTCACATGTTGCATCCTGACCACATAGAATAATTGCATCATGTTAATATGCTTTTAGAGACAGAATATATGCGTCCTTTGGTAAATATTAGTCGGACACAAGGTATGCAGGCTTGTTCAAACTAAGAGAAAAGTAAAATGAGAATCCGTAGACTGCGTGTTTTTATTCTTCCGCGCAAAATGTTAGTGCAATTTGGCTCAACGTGGTGTTGTTGGCTTTAAGCAATAACAATAGATGTAAGCAGTTATCCCAATGTATTAAATTATTTTCAATGCTAATATTCTGATGTGTACATTCATAGAAATACAATCAATGATGATGCAAGAAATGTAGACTACATTGCAAGCGCTATCAATATCGATTTAATTATAAACCATCTTCCTGATACATGTGAAGGGGTTCGACTCAAATACACACAACCACTAACACATAGGCTAGCCAATTGCAAGTTCGGTCGTAGTTTACTGGTCTGTTTGGACTGCTGGTGGTGGTGGTGGTGGTGGGAGGGGGTAAGCTCACTTTTTATTTGAACAATTATATAATCGAAAGACATTATTATACATACAGATAGGCATAGGGAGTAGTCCTATCAAGTGGACGGAGTTGGTTCAAACGGCTCAAAATTATATATATATACACATATATATATATATATATATATATATATAAACACACACATATATATGTATATATATGTGTATATACATATATATAGATGTGTGTGTGTGTGTTTACACATATATACAGACACCTTTTGTCACTTGTGGAACATATATGTCATGTCTAAAAGTGAAATTGCATTTTCATTTAAGACAGTTTCACTTGTAATATATATTCTGTAAATGACTGGATGCATTGGCTGAATCTCTATAAAGAGTGCAGGCTTCCTGTGCGTAAGGTAGGCAGTTTGAATCTCGACCAAAACCAATGACTTACAATATTATGTTGTTTTCTACCTAGCCTCACATTACTAGGATAGGGAAATGACTGGTTAGCTCAGTATTGGGATAATGCTACTGAGTGGGAAACTGGGTCAAGGTACCAGCAGCCTGGTCTCCCAGTGGATCACCACTATAAAGTTGCCATGAGTGCGCACTGTCACAAGTCAGTACTTGTCCTGATATGACCTTAGATGTTGCCAGCGACGTAAACCTTCCCCCCCCCCCTCAAATATTTGTATATTCTACAAGTGATCTCAAATCGGCACAAACATACTACACATAAACTTTTTTTAAACGGGCAGGGGGAACAATTTCCGAATACGAATATTATGCCGATAAGTTTCTAAACAAGATGTGAAAATATTGTACCCTATGGTAAATTGGACATACCATCCAAGTTTCAACTAATAATAGTAATATTAGACACAGGTAAACCGTACTATGCCGTCCGGTATAGATCAGCTATTGGTCCAGCGCATGTCGCCTAAAGCTGCATAGTACTGTCGTGGGGGTGATGAAAATGGGAAATACTGCGCCTAGAGCGGGACTCGAACCCACATCTCTTTGCATTCCGGGCCAGTGTGCTAACCATTACACCACCTAGGCTCCCTGATATCAATACACTCCCCACGCCTACCTGTCTATGTGGTTACTTGCCTGAGAGGTCAGTGCAGACCACTACACTCGTCCCCCTGGAATTGTAAGTCTTGTAATGCTTACAATTACATACATACAGGCAATGCACTAACACGTACATACACAGGCTAGGTTCAACAACCATACAGCGCAAAGCTTGTACAGGATCCTGATCACGGCAACCAGTGTCGTGGGGGTGATGAAAATGGGAAATACTGCGCCTAGAGCGGGACTCGAACCCACATCTCTTTGCATTCCGGGCCAGTGTGCTAACCATTACACCACCTAGGCTCCCTGATATCAATACACTCCCCACGCCTACCTGTCTATGTGGTTACTTGCCTGAGAGGTCAGTGCAGACCACTACAGTACGATGAAAACATCAAATTTTCAAAACCAAAACATTTATCTAGATTTGATTATTCATATCCAGCTTAGACACTGTTGCAATTATTAAGCATTTATCGCCACATAACAGGGGGTACTGAATCAAATTAACAGAACATGTTACTGCAGAAGCCTAAGGTGTCAGAGTTTTGGCATGCTTGCCAAAATTCATTTTGTGTGTTTGCACTTCAAATATCTCAAAAGTTAGCTATTTAAAATAAAAGTTACATCAAACAAAAAAAAGTAATGTAGATTATAACGATCGACCTAATATATTTATCTCAGAAAATGATAGAAACTCAAAACCACCGGACTATGCAACTTTAATTGACACCTTACCTTGGCGTTTGCCACTTTTCTAGGAAAATAGAGTGTCTCAAGCAGCCGGGAGGGACCTTAACCATTGCTCTGAGTCCTAATGGCCCCTACTCACGATGAGTCAATTTGTGACTGTTTAAGAATATACTGTATATATTTTAATGCGTTAAATATTACCTACCGTGACATTTCCGATGTTCTCAGATGCTCCTTATTTTAGCTCATTTCGGAAGAAAACCAAACAAACCGGGAGCACGGTGTGTTATCCCGAGTTGCCATATGGGGGAGAGTGGGAATTGTGTAGGCTAGTTATCGACGTTGACGTCTAGAAAATAGTGGGGTCACAAATAGCTCAGCCTTGGGCTATAAACAAAGAGGACTTACGCTGCGTATGGCAGTGACACCGAAAGTACACCGGTCCTCGTGGCTGGTTGGTTGGTTGTTGGATATTTACGTCCTGGCAACATCTAAGGTCATAATAGGACTTCCTAGCCAGGCGCTCAGTATTATTGGGTTCAGGCAAGGACTGGTTGGCTCAGTGTCAGGATAATGTGACTGAGTGGGATATCAGGTCATGGTGCTGGTGGCCTGGTCTCCAAGTGGAGCAGCACTATTAAGTCACCATGAGTGCACACTGTCACAAGTCGGTATCCGTCCTGATATGACCTGAGATGTTGGCAGGACATAAAACTCCAACAACCAACCAACATCTTATCCCATACGCAAAGTGCTACTAGGTATTTTAGCCAGGGTTTTAACATTGAGCTCTTCAATGCTCGTTATGGAGGGGATTAAAGAGTCCACCCAGAAGAGGGGAGTGCTTATCGAAGGGCTTTACTGGTATGTTGCTTCAGCAAGGGTAAGCTTTCCTCTCTCCTCCCCTCACCGCACCCCTGCACTTAGGGTGTCAACACATACTTACTGAGGGAACATACAAACTACTATCGACCAACCCAATGAACATGACTAGTGTTTAATTATTATTTGTACACATGACATCAAGAGCAAATTAGTGATTTAATTTTTTCTCTCGATTTATTGGCAACATTTAAAAATAGAAGCATACATTTACATGGGGCCACTTTAATCACAACATACACTATGATATATCTCTATGCATACTGCTAAATCAGGTTATATTTTGTGAAGTTTAGGGGGTTAATAGTAATAATACCCATTTCATGGTCATGTGTGATCTGACAGGCATTGCTCCCGCCTATTTTGTAGACACATTATAAGGCATTACACCACAATTACCGCATGTCTTCAATTAAAGCCGCAAAGTCCAATGAGAGCAAAACCTTTTCTAAACCAAACCAGTGATCTATATTTGATATCACATAACTAACTTAGATACTGGTGAGCATACTAAGCATAAAAGGAGAAACTAAGTCAATTTAATATAATATGGTACTGCTAAAGCATATGGTGTCAAGAGTTCTAATGTGCAAAAGTCACCGTGAGTGCGCACTGTTACAGGTCGGTATCCGTCCTGATGACCTGAGATGTTGGCAGGACATAAAACTCCAACAACCAACCAACATCTTATCCCATACGTTATTTGGCATGTTTTGCACTTCAAATATCTCTAAATTTAGTAATTTCAAATGAAATTTACTTTAAATTAAAGCAAAGTAGATGTTAATGATCAAGGTTATATATTTATTTTAACAAATGAGAGGAATTCAAAGCCATCGAATTATGAAACTTTAACTAGAATGTCAACATAAATTGTTGATTTGCAAGGGTGAAGGGAACACACATGGAGGTAAACAAAACATTGGATGTAGGGCAACAATGCATTTTTCTCAACATACATCTTGTGGATTATTAATAATTTTTTACAATTCAGGACATGAGACGGAACTACATAATATGGGAATTTTATTAGTCTAAAACAAAGAGCATCAGGTCAAGTTCAATGTCAGGTACAAGGTTCACGTAAAGGTTCGAGTCTCTGCATGACCCAGGACTGAACCCTTGCGATTCGAGTGTCTTAAAGTAGGGTCGGGTGGGGCGGTGAAAAAAAGCGGGTAGTGGTGAATAAAAAGGGGGAATGGGTGGTAGCGTTAAACTCGGGGTCGCAATGGGGAAGCACTATCTGTCCCTTCTCGGTCCCGAATTACAAACGTTGCCAAAGCAACATGACCAATTAACCAACTAAGGAAGCCTTCTGAGTGTGGCAATATGTGTTTTCTGAGTTTTGCTGGTCTCTCAAGAAGGATTGAAGCAGTGACCCAAAATGGTAGGTCACAGCTTCAGTTTACACATCGGAAGGTGCTGCCGTTTGACACAAATTATTTAGAAATTCAGATTTGCGTATACATTTTAAAGCTGCATAGTCCGATGACAGCATAGAAATTCCAAATTAAAAAAACCTATCTAAATTTGATTCTACATATTTAACTTAGATACTGATGCTCGGCTGGATCGTAGAATATGGCTGCTGGCATTATAGCATTAAGCGCAGAACCCGGCGCATTTGCGATGGATCCCATCCAAATGATAATGCATAGGCACACCCAGAATGGCTGCTACCATCATAGCATTAAAACCGGAAACCTGTGTGTTTGCGGCGGATCTCCTCGAACTATTAATGCTCAGGCCCGGCTGATGTGGCCAGCATAGAATAGCTGCTGCATTAGTGGCTGTTAGTTAATAGTAATACAAATGATCTGGAAGTCAAGAACTTTCAAATGCACATATCTCACTCCATATGGTTCACTCCTTTTTACATTCAATAACAAAATAGTTTTTCCTTTTATATATAGTGTAACTGACACATTTCAAACGGATGCACGCAAAATATACATTTACATACATACACGCACACGCATGCATACACGCACACGCATGCGCGCACGCATGCATGCACACACACCTTGTATATATGATGTCCTATACACAAATAACCTGAACTGAGACAAGTAATATAGTGATATAGTGATTGGTAGACAGGAAGTGTGAACACTTATTTGTCTCTCATTTTTGCTTGAGTGCAAGTAATTAGCAACACAAGGGATACATTAGTAGCATGAGGTGAATAAGTGGTCAAATTTCCCTATATCATCAGCCCATGCTTTTTCTAATCGGTTCTTGAATGAATTTATTGAGCCGGCATCTATAACATTTTGTGGGAGACTATTCCATATATTTATGATCCTGTTTGAGAAACTGTGTTGCCTTAATTTTGAAACGGCTCTGGGTTTTACTAGTTTGAGAGTATGGCCCCGGCTGCCTTCTCTTTTATTCAAGGTGAAAAATTGGTTCATATCTATTTTATCAAAACCTTTCATAATTTTAAATACTTCAATTATGTCACTTCTTTTCCTTCTGTAGGAAAGGGTAGGAAGTTTCAATTTCCTGAGCCTTTGTTCATAGGGTAAGTCCTTTATAACTGCAACTAGTTTTGTTGCACGTCTCTGAACCTTTTCGATCTCCAGAATATCTTTCCGAAAAATTGGGCTCCAAATTTGTGGACAGTATTCCAAAATTGGTCTAACAAGAGACTTAAATAGAATGAGAAAATTGTTCTTGTTGAGGCGATGGAAGGTTCTTTTAATTATTCCTACTCTCTGGTTAGCATTTGAGATGATAGTCCTCATGTGTTTCTGAAAGGAGAGTTGGGAGTCGAAGGTTACACCCAAGTCCTTTTCATAGCTATCTTGTTGCAGGACAGTGTTCTGCATAATATAGGCGTAATGAGGATTATTTTTCCCGTAATGAATAATTTTGCACTTCTTTTCATTGAAGGGCAATTGCCATTTCTCAGACCATTGTGAGAGTTTCAGAATATCCTCTTGTAAGAGATTTTTATCTCTTACGTCTTTTATTGCTCGAAAGACCTTTGTGTCATCCGCAAATATTTTTAGGTTTGATGAGACACTGCCTGGCAGGTCATTTATAAATATTATAAATAATATTGGTCCCAGCACACTTCCCTGAGGTATTCCTGAGGTGACATTCTTAAAGGAAGATTTTTTATTACCTACAACTACCCTTTGCTTTCTCTCAGACAGGAAGTCCTGTATCCATTCAGAAATTGATCCGGATATTCCCAGAGCTTTGACTTTGTTTAATAGTCTTTTGTGGGGCACACTATCAAAGGCTTTGGAGAAGTCCAGATAGACGGTGTCCCATGCCAGGCCATGATCCAGCCAGTCAGTCCAAATTTCCATCACTTCTAGTAGTTGTGACAGACAAGATTTTCCTCCAGTGAATCCGTGTTGGTCTGGAGATATCAATCCTAGTTTTTCCAAGTGTTCTACGACACAGTCTCGGATTATTCTTTCTAGCATTTTACAGCATAGGGAGGTTAAACTCACAGGTCTGTAATTTGATGCCAGGCGTTTTGGTCCCTTTTTATGCAGGGGTTTTACCTCAGCATCTTTCCATTGTTTGGGTATTTTCCGTTCAAATAGGCTTTTACGGAATAGAGATGTCAAAATAGGTCCAATTTGCTCAGAACACTCTTTGATGATTTTTGCATGGATCCCATCTGGCCCAGGTGCCTTGGAGACATTTAGTTTTTCAATTAATTTGTCAACTTTATCGTCTGTTATGTCAACGTCACTGATGAATTCTGTGACTCCTGAATCTGGAGAGCGTGGGATATTATTCGTATTTTCATTGGTAAACACACTGACGAAGAACTCATTGAGTAGTTCAGCTTTGCCTTCATCGTCTACGATTAGTTCGTCATCACTATTGGCTAGAGCTGGTATGCCATTGCCATTTTTTGATTTATGTGAAGCATAACTCCAGAAATTTTTCGGGTTATTTTTAATGTCTTGGACAATTTTGTCCTCAAAAGTCTCTTTGTGTCCACTGACAATGTCATTTGCGGCATTCCTAGCGATAGTGTATTTTTCCCAATTTTCCAATGTCTTATTATTGAAGTAGACATTCCATGCTTTGTTTTTCAATTTTCTGGCAGTGGTAATATCCCTGGAGTACCAAGGAGGTTGTTTCCTGGTTGTGAATTTTCTTAGTGGTACGTGCCTTTTGATAGCACCTGATAGCACATTTTGAAACAGGTCCCAGCACTCTTGCACATTTTTCTCCTTAAATTTATTTAGCAAGTCATGGGACATGATATCATTACTCATGGCAATGTAATCCCCTCTATAATATGAGTATCTTAGTGGGATGGTCTCATTTTCTGTTTTAACATCGATTTTGAAGGATATGACAGCATGGTCACTCTTTCCGATCGGGGCACCTATCCTGATGTTATCTATGAGATTATCCTTATTGGAAATGACCCAGTCCAAGGGATTTGGGGTCTCATTTCCTCGGAACCTGGTTGGTTCCTGAATAAATTGTTGCAGGAAACAGTCATTTAGGTGGTCGAAAATAATCCGCGCATAATGGTCATCACGGCAATGTAAGATGCCAGTGGCCCAGTCGATTTCTTTTAAGTTAAAATCCCCAACGATAACCAGGTTATCATGTTTCATTTCTCTTACCTCATTGACTAATTCTAGAAGAGCATTATTGTTTTGCTCATTGCTAGATGGGCTACGGTAAATACATCCTAAAATGGTTATGACTCCTTCAGTAAGAATTTCGCACCAAATTGATTCGTCAAAAACTGTTTTTGGTGTGAAATGAGTTGCTATCAAATGATTTGCAACGTACATTATCGTACCTCTTTTCTCTAACGAGTTGGTAAGTAGATAATATCCATTTATTTCCAAGCTTATTTTACTGATCTCGTATAATCTATTTTTTGGACATACTTCGTTGACGCATATAATGTCAGGTCTCACTGAACTGATTTCAACTTCCAGTAATGACTTTTTAGTGCTAGTTAAGACATCTATGTTGGTGTACTTAACTTCTAAGGTTTTTATTTTGTTTACTATTCTATGATCTATTTTGCCTGACCTGGCTTTCTTATTTTTAATTCTTTCATGTTCCAGGGAGGACCCCGGACCTTGTATATCCAGTTTTTTGACCGATCAGTATTTTCTTTAGCAGCTTGTACATGTTCGCTAAGAGTTTTACGATCTTCTTTGTCGAGATCGTAACATACTCCTAAGTTCTTTACTTTATCGGGAGCATCCTTGAGTTTGTTCAAGTTGCTCATAACAGACTCCTGTGTTTCAACTGAGTCAAATATAACTTTGAGAGGTCTGTTTAATTTCTGACCCTCCTTATATTGGCCGAGTCGGAATGCGTTTTTTGGTCGCGCTTCTATGCCGATGGCTTGTAGCAAATCGTCTACCAACCCTAGATCATGGGTTTTCCTGGCTGTTGATTCACTACTGATTTTTTCAGGTGCCCTGTGAATGATTACGTTCACGGCCCTCTCTTGGCGATTTTTTTCGGTCGCTTTCTCCGCGACTTTTTGAGCCACAATGGCTTTTTTCACAACTGCCTCTATGGGGCTGGATTTTTTTGTCTCTTTTTGTTCCCCTGGCATGCTGCTTCGAGCTACATCAGACCAGAGTTTTGTTATATTTTTCTCGACGGACATGTTTACGTCCGTCTTCAGTTCACTGAAGCACTGCTTTATTAGAGTCGGCAGCACCTCTACCATCGACTTAGATACTTGGGCTTGGATGGATGATTCCAAGTCCTCTATTTTCTTTGCCATTGTGTTTAGGTCAGGTTGGGGTTGTTTCTGGCCAACTAGACTTTCTTTAGCTACTCTAGTGCTCCGTGCTCACTTTGGGTGACGTGGGAAATTCTCGCTCTGCTAGTGCTCCGTGCTCACTTTGGGCGACGTGGGAAATTCTCGCTCCAGCCAGTCTCCAGCCGAACGTTACGTGCAGACCTCACTTGGTTGATGTGTGCTTTCTAGCTGTGGCCTAGTGGTTGGAGTGTTGAACTTGTAATCTGAAGTTGTGGGTTCAAACCCCATACAGTGACGTGGGAAATTCTCGCTCTGCTAGTGCTCACTTTGGGCGACGTGGGAAATTCTCGCTCCAGCCAGTCTCCAGCCGAACGTTACGTGCAGACCTCACTTGGTTGATGTGTGCTTTCTAGCTGTGGCCTAGTGGTTGGAGTGTTGAACTTGTAATCTGAAGTTGTGGGTTCAAACCCCATACAGTCCAAAACCTTTTTACATTCAACAACAAAAAAAACATTTTTCATCTATGTGTTTCTCATTGAATTATGCAATGTAAGTACTAACATATATTTTACATTAAAGCAAATATATTTCCTGTTTGAACTACTCTAAAGAAAATTGAAAATACATCAGTTTTACCCTCCCTTCTCTCCATTCACCCAGCCATTTCCACAACAACAGCTGTCACATGACAAATCTAGGTCACTCTACACCAGCAAGTGGAAAAGTTCAGTACTGGCATGCACCACCCTGGGGCACAAATTAGAACTATTCCGAGTTTGTTTGTTTTCCCGATGAGGTATAGCTCGCCCCTTTAGCATGTGTTGCTGCATAGAAGAGCATACTACGTCACTGTAATAGAACTTGTTACTGCTGAAGCCTATGGTGTAACGTTTTCTGTAAGCTTACCAAAATTATTTGTGCATGTTTGCACTTCAAATATTTCAAAAGTTAGTTATCTAAAACAAAAGTTACTTCAAAATAAAGTGAGGTAGATTATAAGAATCACCCTACTATATATATGTCTAAAAGAAAGTGACAGAAACCCAAAACTATCGGACTATGCAAATTTAATATAAACATAACTGATGAAAACATTTTATTATGAAACTAAAATTACAATAAATTCTACTGACTTTTCGTCATGAATATAACCTTTGCTGATGACACATCATCAAACCACATCAATCAATCAATCAATCAATTTAACCTGGTAGACAGGACTGAAGACAAAGGGTCATAACCTGGGAACCGGTGGTGAACTGGCAAACTCAGAAGTGACACATATTAGAGAGAGTGTCACAAATAAAAGAAATGCAGTATGTCACAATATTGCCATTGGCACTATTCCAGAAATTTGCGCCAATAGACACATAGGCGTCGTCATGGTGGGTGCTCATTTACATAATTGATGCATCACGTGATCACTGAACGCAGGTACCAATCGATAGCGGTAATTCACATACCACTTTAACAACATGGTGGTCATTTATCAGTTTACATAACCATATGGGTGCATTGCCTCTAATCCTGATGCCAGAGGCATGTCTTTAAAAAAATTATTTTTATTTTTGTTCTTCCCATTTGCGCATGTCAGATTCTACACATTCATTCATTGTTCTTTCCCATTAGATAACGAAACAACTAATCAATTGTAGAACTAAGAGACTCACAGAGTGTAGGGTAATGTGGGAGAATGCTTACGAAGAAAGAATGCATGCAGTAGATAGCTACACAACTGAAAGTAACAAAACAAGGGGAAACCACGAGACTATTACTGTCTAGCAGTGAAAACAAGTCATTAGACTTAACCGTTATGGGCAGCATAAATACAACATCACAAAAAAAACATGAAACAAAAAACAAAGAAACAAAAAAACCAATCTAACCCACGCCAAACAAAAATATTAAAAGTACATAATCCGATGATATGATCACATTTTCAACACCAAAACAATTACCTATAATTTATTCTATATATCCTAGACTATAGTGCATTCATTCATCATTTATTGTTATTTTGTGCTTCAGTACCAGGTTGCCAGGCTCGACAATGCCTGATCCAGCATTTGGATATGCCCACCAAAGTTAATTTTGCATGTTTTCACTTCCAACTATCGCCAGGTTAACCCTTTAAAATAAAAGTTACTCGAAGCCTAAAGTAAAGTAGATTATAACGATCAATGTAATACAATTTATTTTTAACTTATTTAATAAACTCAAAAACCATTGGGTTATGCAACTTTAACTTTAAATAATAAATTTATTGGTACAAGTAACCCATGTACAATAAAATAAAGAGACACACACATCATGACAGAGACAACCATGGGTATATAAGCTAATTAAATATCTGGTCACCCGATTTTAGCACGTGTTCCTTGTATGAATATTCACAATTTATTTCTATTCTAGAAATGTTAACTGTATTGCACGTAAGAATAGTCATGGGATAGTTCAAATGCTTCTGGACCGACCAGTCTCTACCTATTAGGCTGGACCTCAAATAGCTTGTCTATGACGTCAGGCAGGGCAGTGATACATGGAATTATATAAATTATTAGCTTTAAACATAAGGACTTCAACTGAAAGCAAGCTTTGCGCTAATTTACTTGGGGACTTCAATTGCATTAAACCCTGCTCTATAATTAGTATTCTGTGAGTTTAAGCATTCTTCGGATTCTATTCCATAGAGAAAGCCTATCCAATAGTGTATGCAGGGTCCTTAGACATATGAAGATATGGAATTCAAGGCTATTTCGAGGCTGTTTTTGACAGGAATTCAAGACTATTTGAATTTGAATTTCAGGAAAATACGATCACGAATGGCGATTTTGGACTAATTTATATCAGTGCGGGCAGTTTAATGGAATTCAAGGTTTTTCAAGACTAATTACTTAAAATAGGTCAAATTCAAAGCTTTTCAAGGCCTTGAAATGGGGCAAATGAAGTTCAAGACTTGCCAGGCCCCGTACAGACCCTGTGTATGCATTCCCTGGCCTATGTCACTACCACCTGAGATGGCTATTAGGGATGAACGCCCGTAATAATCACAGCTTGAACACAGCTCCTCAACCATAATTGGGCCGTAAGTAACTCCCAGAGATTATGCAGTTTCAAAAATTAAAAAAACCATGAATAGTTAGATTCGATCAAGATAATTGTGAATAAGTAAAATTGTGTTGGTCATGTTAGTGGATCTTTAAAGATCCTATTCCAGTAAAGGATGCTCCCACAGGCAGCTTAGGCACGTGAGAGGATGTCACTCAGCCAGTCCTCTTCAAAACCGACCAAGCTGTTTATCTGTACAGGAAGGGAAGAAACCAGCACATTGGTAAAGTGTGCAACTCAGCAAAGACTGCATGTTTACACATGGACGATGGGAGATATAATTAAAGTTGTATAATCCGATGGTTTTGAGTTTCTGCCATATTAAAAAAAATAAAAATATATTATGCTAGTCGCCATAGTCTACTACTAATAGGTAACTTTAAATTAAGCGTTTAACTTTGGAAATATTTGAAGTGAAAACATACTAAATTGATATCAGTGCGCATGCTGAAAGGCTGCGAATAGACTTTTCTTTGCCTGTTTTCAGCACAAGAGCACTAAACTGCAATAAACGCAATTTGATACTTTCATTGGATTATGCAGCTCTGATATTTTTCATATAGACAAGATTTATTAGACAGATCACCCTCTAACACTCCCTGGTCGAGTCAAACCAATGACTTAAAAATTGATACTTGTGGCTTCCTAGCCAGCCGCTCGGCATTATTAGGACAGGTCAAGGACTGGTGTGCTCAGTGTCAGGATAATGTGACTGAGTGGGATACCAGGTCATGGTGCTGGCGTCATGGTTTCCCAGTGGGACAGCACTATAACATTGCCATGAGTGCGCACTGTCACAAGTCGGTACCCGTCCTGATATGACCTTAGATGTTGCTAGGACGTAAAACAACAACAAACAACAACAGCAGTTGTGGAGAAAGGTAACTTGAAGAAAGATGTTGCTACATACAAATATGTGTGTTATTTAATCAAAGTTACCAGCTTACATCACATCCAAATAGATCAAAGCTGTCCGGAATGTCCGAGATGTTGATGTCAAGCGGCGATCCTTGGTTGGAATATAGAGAGTCCATATCATCAAGCACAACTGCAGTGTCCATGCCAAGGTCGGAGAAAACGCTGTCTGGTCCAAGGTCAAGGCCCAGAAGGTCGAAACTGTCGAGATCCTGAAATGAAAGCAAAGAAAGCGGAATCAACGGGGGTGGAGTGAAAAGTTTAAAACAAATTAATAAACTGCTTTAAGCGATATTTTCTCTACCATTATTGAATTTATGCATGACCAGACGGCATGGCCAAATGAGTTGAGCGTCCGCCTCCCCTTTTGGTAGATCCTACCCATGCGTTCAAACCCTGGTCGAGTCAAACCAATGACTTAAAAATGTATACTTGTCACTACCTAGACTAGCACTCCGCATTATTAGGAGGAGGAATGAGGAAGACCAATCGTCTGCGATTGAAATTTCTCTTGTTTAATCAACTAATGTATAACAACAAAAGTTGGACAATTGGAATTCTGATTTCCGGTCAATTTCCCACGATTCTCAGATGCATATGAGACTCCGCGTTTTACCATAGTCCACTGTTTTAATATATATATATTTTGTAATTCCAGTTGATTAACATCTCTTTTGATCTAAGTTGGATATGTAAGATCAAATATAAGTAATTGTTTCGGTTTAGAAAAGAAAATTGTGTGCTTTCATCGAATTATGCAGCCTTGATGTTGTTATACTGGCAAGAAGTAATAGCCATAGGTCACACCAACGTTTTCTGGCAACATCGGTTGTATCACTATCAGGACGGTTATTAACTTATGACAATGCACACTCATGACAACTTTATAGTGCTGCCCCACTAGGAAACCATGCCATCAGCACCATGACCCAATAGCCCACTCAGTCACATTATCATCATACTGAGCTAACCAGCCCTTCCCCTATCCTAGTAAAGCCGAGCGCCAGGTAGTAACAAGTAATCAATTTGATAAGTCATTGGTTTGACTTGGCCAGATTCGGACTCCCGACCTTCCACACTGGAAGTCTTCACTCGTACTGATTCGGCCACCGCATTTCTAACTGAATATCAAATGGGTACTTCAAAACAACCAACAAATATGATAGCACTATACATGTAGCTGTAAATTGAGGTAAAGGAAGTGATGGCGTAATGTAATGGAAAGCCTCACGCAAGCGTCATGTATCGATAAAATTACGACAATAATTAGTAACACGTGGGCCGCCAGCGTAATGTTGGTTAACAAAGATTGGCTGGTTGTTGGAGTTTTATGTCCTCGAAACACATAGGGTTATATCAGGACAGGTACCGACTTGTAACGGTGTGCACTCATGGTGACTTTATAGTGTTGCCACACTGGGAGACTAGGCTGCCAGCACCATGACCTGATATCCCACTCAGTCATATTATCCTGACACTGAGCCAACCAGTCCTTGCCGTATCCTAATAATGCCAAGCACCTGGTTAGGACGTGACAAGAATACATTTTTATATCATAGGCTTGACTCGACGAGGGTTCGAACCTGTGGGTTCGAATACCACGATCTACCAAAACGGGAGATGGACGCTCAACTCATTCGCCCATTTACTCTGGTGGTTACAAAATAATAGTGACATGAATGACATATATGTTTCCATACACTTGTATCCTTATCTCAACTATGAGCACCACCTGGCTCCAGTTGACCTAGCGACGTTGTATCTGACCTGAAGACTGAGCTTGGCTATTCTCATTGACGCCCAAGACATTGTCCATTAACACATTAAAGCTGCATTGTCCGATCAGAGCATCAGATTTTCGAAACCAAATACCCATCTAGGTTTGGTTCTACATATCCATCTTAAAGCTGCATAGTCAGACGAAAACATAAAATTTGCAAAACCAAAACAATTAGCTTGATTTGATTCTACATATCTAACAGTAAGATAGATACTGGTGCACTTAACAAACATCAACTGCCACATAGAAGGTTTGTTTGTTGTTGTTTTACGTCCTAGCAACATCTAAGGTCATATCAGGACGAGTACCGACTTGTGACAGAGCGCACTCATGGCGACTTTATAGTGCTGTCCCACTGGGAAACCAGGCCGCTGGGACCATGACCTGGTATCCCACTCAGTCACATTATCCTGACACTGAGCACACCAGTAAAGGAATACTGAGGCATTTTAACCTGTTACTGCAGACGCCTATGGGGTCAGAGTTTTGACATGCTTACCAAAATTAGCTTTGCATGTTTGTACTTCAAATATCTCAAAACTTAGCCATTTAACATATGTTACTTCAAACTAAAGTAAGTTAGATTATATCGATTAACCTAATATATATATTTCAGAATATGATAGAAACTCAAAACCATCGGACTATGCAACTTTAAATACTGGTGCACTCATTAAACATTTATTTCTATATATGTGATGTAGAAAAGTTGTGTATGCAGGTATTGCAGGTATAGGAATACCTCAGGGAGTTTGACGCCCCTGCCTTGCAGAGTTGTAAACCATTGCCTTGTGGTACAGGTTCTTGACAGAACCGAAGGCTAAGGGAGCAAACCCGAAACAGAAAACCATGTCACTGTGGCAGCATTAAGGGCGGTTGATGTATGGAACTCCCAACATGTCCCAACCAGCCACTGCAGGGACAAATAGTTTTGCGCCTGTCTTGACATGTTCTTGCCGGTGTGAAACCTCTATTAGCTCCCCGAGAGAGTGCCGCTGGTAACTTGCAAAAGCCAGCAGCACTTCAACACTTTTGCAGGCAGCTTTCATGAAATGTGATCGAGGCTCTACATACAGGAATGGTGGCGAACGTTAGTGTTGGAGGGGAAGTCTCGGAATCGTTTGGGGTTACCAATGGGGTCAAGCAAGATTGTGTACTGGCCCCCACGCTCTTCTCCATCTTCCTATCAGCAATGCTCGACGAGGCTTTCCGAGACATGGGGGATGGCATCTATATACAGTCCAGACAGAGCGCTGACCTATTCAATGTCGCACACTTCAGAGCGAAGACCAATACTACTCAGATACTGGTGAGAGAGCTACTATTCGCAGATGACAGTGCGCTGGTTTCCCACTCTGCTGAAGAGATCCAGAAAATAGTGGACGCTTTCTCCGATGCATCAAAGAAGTTCGGCCTGAAGATTAACATCAAGAAGACGGAGGTGCTGTACCAAACCAACTCTACAAGAACCCGAGAGGAGGAGATCATGGTTGATGGAAACAAGCTGAACATTGTTCCAGAATTCACCTACCTCGGAAGCACTATATCAAGTGATGGATGCATTGATGCTGAAATACAGAGGAGGATGGCCAAGGCTAGTGCATCTTTCGGCTGACTACGCCAGAGACTCTGGAACAACCACCATGTGTCCATTCGGGTCAAAGGCAAGATCTACCTTGCAATCGTGCTATCTACCCTACTATACGGAGCCAAGGCCTGGACAGTTGCCAGATGACAGGTGAAAAAGCTGCATGCCTTCATGATGCGACATCTGTGTTCAATCATGAGGCTAACCTGGAAGGACAAAGTGACAAATAAGGAAATACTCGAACGGACGGGGCTGCCCTCTATGGAAGATCTTCTGATCAAAAAGAATCTCCAGTGGACTGGACACCTCATGAGGATGTCATCAGACAGGCTACCAAAGCAGATACTCTATTCTCAACTGTCTTCTGGTTACAGAAAGAGAGGGCACCCATGTCTCTGGTTCAAGGATACCATCAAGAGAAACCTGAAGCTGAGAGACAGTAAGACCGACTCATGGATGCAACTCTCACAGCAGAGAGCTAAATGGAGAGCGGCAGTCAAGTAATGAAAGCAGTCTTTGTCGCATCGCGGCCGACAGCATGATGATGATGATAAAAGTTATGTGAGTATAAAGGTGTGTAAGGGAAGATAACCTATATTGGTCACTGATATGTTGTGTACTACTTTATGGGTGACCCCCCTTTTCATTGCTGCAAGTCATACAGGCCAGCATTGGTGTCCAGCATTTCTACGTGCACACCAACATTATTTTGAATATCCTTACCTCAAATATCTCTAAAGTTAGCCACTCATATCATAATAAAGGTTAGCTAAAGAAATTAGTAATATAGAGTATAATGATCAACCGAATATATTTGTTTTTAATTAAATATATGGCAGACATTCCAAACCATTGATCCTGTCGACTTACACCATTTATACTTGTTACTACCTTGCCATGGCACTCAGCATTACTAGAACCGAACACTTTCTGGTCAGCTCAGTCACAAGATAATTTGACTGGGTGGGATATTGGGTCATGGCACCACGGTGTATCCTTAAAGCTAGGATTCCTTACGGTGTTAAATTGTTAACCATAGTTCTAGTTGATTATAACAATCAACCTAATAAATTTATCTCAGAAAACTAACAGAAACTCAAAACCATCTGACTATGCAACTTTAAACAATCAATGGGGATGTCGGCTTTTCCCACCTGGCACTGGGTGTCTACAACGTGAAATGACTGCTCCCCTGTTGTGGCGTCCAGGGGCGTCGTCTGCCATGACTGAGCTGACAGTCGTGGACTTGGTCTTGGCGATTCCAGCTGCTGCAATACCGATTGGCGGGAAGGCAGCTGGTGGTACGGCATCTGCTGGGGTGGCGCCGACTGGCAGGAAGGCAGCTGTTGGGACGGCATCTGCTGGGGTGGCGCCGACTGGCAGGAAGGTAGCTGCGGTGGCGCCGACTGGTGGGAAGGCAGCTGCTGGGGTGGCATCTGTTGCGGTGACGCCGACTGGCGGGAAGGCAGCTGCTGGGACGGCATTTGCGGTGGTGGCGCCAACTGGCGGGAAGGCAGCTGCTGGGGCGGCGCCGACTGGCGGGAAGGCAGCTGCTTCGGCGGCAGCTGCTGTGGTGGTGCTGATTGGTGAGAAGGCAGCTTCTGGGGCAGCGCCAACTGCCGGGAAGCCAACTGCTGGGGCAGCGTCTGCTGCGGTGGCGTTGAGTGGTGGGAAGACTGATGTGGCAGTGGCAACTGTTGAGGCAATACATGCGGAAGCGGAACTGATGTTGTCTGGAGCCATCGCGGAATCTGTGGAGACTGTATTCGATGAGATGATACTAACTGCTGTGACTGGGCCTGCTGGTGACATGGTAGTTGAGTGGATGGGGTCTGCTGAGAATGTGACTGTTGAGACTGGAACTGTGACTGCTGTGACTGTGACTGCAATGTCTGTGACTGGGGGAATAAGAACTGTGACTGGGGGAACTGTAACTGTGACTGCGACTGCTGGAACAGTAAATTTGACTGCTGGAACTTTAAATACGACTGTGGGAACTGTGATGGCTGAGAGTCTGGCTGCTCGAACTGTGACTGTTGGCACAGTGATTGCTGGGACTGGGACTGCTGATATGAGTCATTGTCTGCTTTGCCTGTCTTTGTTTTCTTTACAATACCGCCATTTTTCAGAGATTGCATGCAGCGGACTCTCTTTTCAGGTTTTTGGCTGTCAGTGACCATCTTTGTGACTGTGTTCTCCACTATACACGGGGTTTCCTGAAAGAAAATTAGCAATAGAGCAATTTCAATCATGTGATTTTTTTATATATATGTGTGTTTTTGAAGAGTCGGAGGACAATTTTAAATGTTTCCAGATTTTGTGGGAAAAAGTAGAATGATATCGATATATTCCCCCCCCCCCCCACCCACCAAGTACTTTTTCATCAGAATGTTTTTTTTTTCTCTATGCACTGGAATTCTGGTCAGCAAATAGACAGACATATTTTTTTAGTACACATGAACATTTATCTCCTAATAATGCAATTGAGGCAAATGGTTCTATAATAAGAGTACACAATAAGAATTAATTTCGCTCTATGATCTTTCTCATATTTTCAATTAATCTCTAGATACATATTTTGTAACATTTTCTTTTCATACATAATACAATGAACAAATATTTCAAATCAGCCATTTGTTTCCACAACTAATTGTATGCATTGCTTAAATCATTGAATCATACGGACAAGTAATATAGTTATTATAAAAATTACTCAGCTAAAGTACCCAACGTGCTTACGTAGATGGAAGCTTTATTTACCTGAGGATGCTGTGACTGCACATTATACTTGTCAGAAGCTATAGACCACAATCGCTTATTAACTTCTTGGTGTAAACTTTGGGAGTCAGCCGCCTAGATACAATATTTAAGAATAAAGAAAGGGCATTTACAACGATATAAATACCGAAACCAGACGGGATGGCCGAATGAGTTAGAGCATCCGTCTCCCGTGCTGGTAGATCGTGGGGTCGTGGGTTCGAGTCCCGGTCGAGTCAAACCAATGACTTTAAAATTGATACTTGTCGCTTCCTAGCCAGGCGCTCGGCATTATTAGGATAGGGCAAGGACTGGTGTGCTCAGTGTCAGGATAATGTGACTGAGTGGGATACCAGGTCATGGTGCCGGCGGCCTGGTTTCCCAGTGGGACAGCACTATAAAGTTGCCATGAGTGCGCACTGTCACAAGTCGGTACCCGTCCTGATATGACCTTAGATGTTGCTAGGACGTAAAACAACAACAAACAAACATAATTATGATGTCCCATCACTCCTTAACACCCTAGGCTATCTGGTGATCATATCTCAGCACTCATTGACATCTGAGGCTAATCATATCTTAGCACTCATTGACATCTGAGGCTAATCATGTCTTAGCACTCATTAACATCTGAGGCTTTCTCATACTTATTATTCTTGTAACCTGTTAACATCTTAACCGCTGTTTTCCCGTCGCTGCCTGACAGCCTAGACTATCTAATAATTATATCTCTGCACTCGCTGACATCTGAGGCGAACTCATACTTATTATACCTGTTAACATTTTAACCCCGGTTTTCTTGTTGCTAGGCAATCTCATAATTATATTTCAGCACTCACTCCACATCTGAGGCTATCTCTAATTATTATACTTGTCACCTGTTAACATCTTAGCCTAGGTTATCCTTTCACTCTTTGAGAACCTCGACTATGTCATAATTATTATTTAATATATATATAATGTATATATATATATAATGTATATATATAATGTATACTATATATAGCATATAATATAAATAAAATATAATATACACAATGTATATATAATATATATATAATTTACATTATATATAATGTATATCATATATATATTTAATATATATAATATATAAAAAATATATAATATATATTATATATATGTAATAGATAAGATATATAATACATATAATATATATAATACATAATATATAGTACATATAATATATAACATATATAATACGGATATATACATGACCTCCCACACGTGAAGCCAGCCAGCGCTCTTGGCGATTCAGTCATCCTGTGCAGGTCAGTATATCTATACAGAGAGAGAGAGGGAGAGACAGAGACAAAGATAGAGACAGAGAGACAGAGAGAGACAAATTGGGCCGTGGGAGGTGTTTGGTGAGTACCTGGAGGCAGGTGAGAGCAGCAGTCCTGAAGGAATGCGAGGTGCTTCTGCGGACTAGGTCGGTGAGCGCCCCGCACACCGCCGGTATCGCCATGTCCATCAGCTGCTGCTTCTGAGCAAAACACAGACAACATCATGAAACACAGGCCAGTGTCTTCATTATTCACGAGACAGACGGGATGGCCGAATGAGTTGAGCATCTGTCTCCCGTTTTGGGAGATCGTGGGATTCGAATCCACGGGTTCGAATGCTGGTCGGGCCAAACCAATGACTTAACAATTGATACTTATCGCTTCTCAGTCAGACCCTCGGCATTATTAGGATAGGGCAAGGACTGGTTGGCTCAGTCAAGATAATGTGACTGAGTGGCATATCAGGTCATGGTCTCCCAGTGGGTCAGTACTAGAAAGTTGCCATGAGTGCGCACTGTCACAAGTCGGTACTCTCCCAGATATGATCCTTAGGTGTTGCCAGGACATAAAACTCCAACAACCAACCAACCATCATTCTTCACGAATGTTGTTTGTTTGTTTGTTGTTGTACGTCCTAGCAACATCTAAGGTCATATCAGGAAGGAATGCTTGAAATGATGAAGCTCTAAGACTATTTAAACGGAAATTATTCATGATTATTCATGGACCTAACTTGAGGTTCTCGTGGAAATACTCCCCAGAAACCATTTACTATTTAAAGTTGGATAGTCCAATGGTTTTGAGTTTCTGTCATTTTTCTTAGATAAATATATTAAATTAATTGTCATAATCTACCTTACTTTAGTTTGAAGTAACTTTTATTTTAAATGGCTAACTTTTGAGATATTTGAATGTAAACATGTCAAATTAGTTTTGGCAAGCACACCAAAACTCTCACACCGTAGGCTTCTGCAGTAAAGGTTCTATTAAATTGACTCAGTATTCCCTTCTATGTGACAACAAATACTTAATAAGTGCCTCGGTATCTACGTTAGCTATGTAGAATCAAATCTAGGAAACCAGAACCACCAACCTAGTTGCTGCCAAGGCGGGTTACACCACCCCAGAACTCCACTCCCTGGCTCTCGAGGCCAGAACTCACGTGAAGGCGGACTTCCCCCTCACTAAGACAGCCTACACCGATGGCTCCCTTAACCCAACATCAGGTAGAGCCAGAGCCGGAATCTTCATCCCCTTCTCCAACACAAAGAACACCACCGGTCAGACTTTGCTTCCACTCTCGATACCATTCACTTGGCCCTCAAAGACCTCCACAACTCAAGTGCCATCATCATTACCGACTCTCTGAATGTCATCAACGAGACCCTACCACCGAGGACTAGCAGGCCCCACCTCGTCCGCATACCCGACTTGACACCACTACCAACTAACCACTAATTTTCACTAACAACTGACAGGTAACCTCACCCACTGCCTAACTAATTCCATCCTCACTTCACTTCTTCCTCTGGCTTTGGCCAGACTTACTGTGCATACCGGTGAATCTGGAGGGACTGAAGTTTGGATCCTGGTCTAGTCAAACCAATGACTTATAAAATAGGTACCTGTTGCTGCTTGGTATTATGAGGTCAGGACAGGGACAGTGTCAGGATAATGTGACTGTGTGGGACATCAGGTCATGGTGCCAGTGGTCTGATTTCCCAGTGGGGCAGCACTATAAATTCACCATGAATGCGTGCTGTCACAAGTCGGTGCACATCCTGGTATGGTCTAGGTAAAACTACACCAACCACCCAGCCTCCCCCAGCCCTCTCAGGGGACTGTGGTTGGGCTCTTAGGCTGCCTTTTTCCTTCCTCCCCCACCTCCCCCCAATTTCTCTGACCACTACCCATCACCCATATGCAGGAGTCGGTGGTATTCGGTGGTAGCGAGCCAAAATGGTGGTAGGCGGGAATTTCCCGGGTAGGAGGGAAAAGTGGTATGCACGAGTCGGTGATAGGCCTAACACCAAAAGCTTAACCGGTGTTACGTTACCCCTGAAAAATTGCAGGTTTACAGGCGGTGATAGGTACCAAATCTATTCAATGCTATCATATTTAACAGAATTAAATACGCAATAAGTGAAATTTGATCAAATTAACCCTAAATTCAAAGCGATATTAACGCTGACGCCGGATTGGCGGCGATATTAATATTAATATTTTCGAATCGACGAATGTAAAGTAAACAAATCGCTGCCACCGCCGCATCGACGTCGCTTTCCATACTGGCGGCGGCGGCGGTTGCTTGCATTTGTCGGTTCGAAAATATTAATATCACCGCCGTTGCGGCGGCAGCATTAATATTGCTTCGAATTTAGGGTTAATTTCATGAAATTTCACTTATTGCGTATCTAATTCTGTTAAATATGATAGCATTTAATATAATTAAGCCTAATATATAGCTACAGACGCAGAGGGATTTCCCAAATCTATAAATAAATTCACGTTTAGCTATAATGAAAGTGTTACGCGCTCCTGCAT
Source organism: Branchipolynoe longqiensis (assembly GCA_030323885.1). NCBI lineage: Eukaryota > Metazoa > Annelida > Polychaeta > Phyllodocida > Polynoidae > Branchipolynoe > Branchipolynoe longqiensis. The sequence continues at coordinate 41,017,846 of CM059186.1, forward strand.
ACCACTTTACACAGTTCCCGAGCTCGGTGATAGCTATACGGTGATACGCGGTAACACCAAAAGCTGCTACCACCGACTCCTGCATACAGGCCCAGAAGCCAACTCCCGACCACATGGCACCGCTTTCAACGGTGCCCATACAGTGCTGCAGATTTGCAGCCTTCAGCGCAGCAATGCGACTGAGAACTCCCCCAAAACAAACTAGATAATTGCTTTGGTTTTGAAAATTTGATGCTTCATCGGACTCTGCAACTTTAAAATAACGAGATTAGTCGGCATTCATTTCTGAAATGGGCTCGTGGCTTCAACTAGAGGTGCGACTTCTATTGGGGGTTTTATGGTAACCCTGGGCTCACCTGTTGGTCTGCCTGGTGGTTGTGCAGCAGTTTGGACAGAGCTGCGTTCAAGCCCTTCTTTAGTTTGGACCGAGATCGGGACACGGTAGTGGACAAATTTTGTCGGAGTTGATCAATCAAATCTGTGAAGAAACAGTAACAAAATACTCTTGAATAGCCAATTAAAAAAGAAATTTATCAACCACGTGCGAAATTCTTCTTCCTTTCAGATAAGCAATTTAGATGGAGGAAACAATTATTTTGCATAAGGTATTGTGCATGGTGGGTCGCCAACATGGGTAATTAGCGTGCAAACAAGAGGTCTGCGGTGGCGCCACCTGGGTTCGATCTCGTCAACCAACACCCCCTCCCCCTGCCAGAATTCCCGCCAACCACCATCGCCACGAGAACTGTGACGTCATCTCCAGTCGTTGACGGCCCGCCAAATCCTGCTTTCAACACTACGCCTCCAGACGCCGGACCGACAACAACCACCTGACTCAGCCGCCCACCCACCACTACAATGAGACACAGTTAAAGCGATAGGGTTGAGAACCTGATTCGATGAACTTTGGCCTGATGACCTTATTCGACATTACCCTTATACATTTGACCTCTTCTTGAATAAAGTCCATGTCATATGATCCCTTGTTTGTGTCGTAATTAAGTTTTGGTAAGAACATACATTCATGGTTTCAAATATGGAAGTAGGAGAATTAATATGTACAGTATACCGACCCCTCCACAGATCGACCACTGCCCTATATCGATCACTTTATTTGGGTCCCAACACTACCATTGTAAGGATATTCTAACTCTCTAAACCGACCACCTCCCTAAATCGACAACTTAAAGTCGGTCCCATGGTCGGTCGATTTAGAGAGGTTTTACTGTATATGGCGACTGTCACAGTGCTGCCCCACCAGACAACAGAGCCACAGCACCATGACCCGATAGCTCACTCAGTCACATTACTGCCATATCCTATTAATTCCGAGTGCCAGATTAGGTAGGGACAAGTATCAAATTTGTACGTCATTGGTTTGACTTGGCCAGGGTTCAAACAGATGACCTCCCACACAGAAAGCCAATCAATGCTCTTACCGATTCAGCCATCCAGTGAAAGTCAGTATATATACTCTATAGGTACTTGCGCATATGTAATATCATGTGCGCATATGTACTATCATGCATATAAATATTATATATATATATATATATATATATACATACATATATATACGAGACAGGATCACGAAAAGAGGCCAATTGTGGGAAGTTGTCAGCGTCAATCATTGGATGTCGGCATTGATCGGCATACTTATAGTTTAGCATTGACAGAGGTGTTGCAAAGTCCTTAAATTTATCCTGAATGTAAAGGTAGAGAAAAGACAACGACCTTATTTGTTTCTAGGATAATTTAATATAAAACAAAGAAATGCACGACACTTTAAGAATTGTGACGCCGACATTTAGTAAAGTTGTCAGCGTCGATCATTGGATGTCGGCGTCGATCGGCATACTTATAGTTTAGCATTGACAGAGGTGTTGCAAAGTCCTTAAATTTATCCTGAATGTCAAGGTAGAGAAAATACAGCAACCTTATTTGTTTCTAGGATAATTTAATATAAAACAAAGGAATGCACTACATTTTAAGAATTGAGACGCCGACATCTTATATATATATATAAAGTACTATCATATATATAAATATAACATACATATATACATATACATACATATATATAATATATATATAACGCATGTACCTATAGTGGAACTGGGCATGTCTCGGGGCCCATCTTCATCAAGGAAGATGAAAATCTGGATTGTGTGCTTCTGACAAGAGCCATCCTTCACCTCCTCCTCGTTCGCGTCGAGAGGTAGAAGTTTGCAGCGGTAGTCAGGAAGAACATTTCCTAGAAACAAACATAACATTACGTAGATTTCTACGCTGTAATATGGTCAATATAATAGGCCCCATAGCTGCTACACTGAAGTTTAGGTCAGTATAATGGGCACCATAGCCGCTCTACTGTAATAAGGTTTGTTACCGATGTGCACCATTGTCTATGCATTGTAATATGGTTAATACGATGTGTACCGTAGCTGCTACATTGGCCCATAATTTCCGAATTGTGGTTGATCCGGCGGGGGAAGCCCGGGACGCCCCCCTCCCTTTGCCCGCGCAAGCGCCCTGCCCCCTCCCCCCTGCCTTCCTCTGACCTGCATTCGGGCTCCAGCAAGACACCGAGCTTGTTCTTCCACGCCCACCCACCATCTTTTTTATTGCCACTACGTGGGGGACGGCTCCCGGGCCTACCTCCTCAGGCTCCCAGGTCCCCCTTACACCATCCTCAGATATTGATCAGGTTGATTAAGAACATTTCACCTCGACTCAGATTGTTGAACTTTCAATTGTACCACCTTGTTTCAGAAATAAAACCCTTCCCTTTCCTCCCACGCCTGTCTCGGTCTTCCTCTGTCCGGATCATAGCTAATGTGTACCGTAGCTGCCGCGCTGTAGTAAAAGCCCCAGTCACACCTACCCGGATCAGGGGCCGGACGAGCCCAGGACCGTCATCCGGCGTGGTCCGTGGCGATCCGGGCTGATCCGTGGCTGGTCCTTGGTGATCCGGCGTGATCCGTCATGATACGTGGCTGGTCCGGCCTCGTCAAGGGTTCCGCCCAGGATGTTTTAAAATGTTTAAAACATCCGGGGCGGTTCGGGGCATTTTGCTATCCGGGCTCGATCCGGCATGGTCCGGGGCGATCTGGGTGGTCTGTGTAGTCCGGGGGTGGACCGGGAGTAGTCCGTGCCGCGTCTGGCCCAGTCCGGGGCTGTTTCGCCTCGGATAAGCCACCGTTCAGCCACGGTTTAACCCGGACCACCCACAGACTTGCCCAGACTAGTCCCAACATAGCCACAGACCACTCCCGGACTTCCCGGATAAGACCCAGACACGCCGGATGACCACGGATCAGCCACAGATCCCCACGGATAGCCCGTTTTACCACGGATCAGTCCAGGATGAGCCCCGTTTTTGTATATATATATATATAGCAGGAGCAAGTCCACTTCCAGTCCGGGACTGATCCGTGACTACTCCGTGGGTACACCGGGTAGTTCGGGGGTGGTCCGGCTAGACCGGGGGCTAGACCGGGGGCTAGACTGGGGGCTAGACCATGTCGGTGTGACTGCGAGGCCAAAAATGACCAAAATAGCGATTTTATCCGGGGCTGTCCGGGCAACTGGTCCGGGGGTGGTCCGGCTAAAAATCCGGGGCTAGTCCGGGTAGGTGTGACTGGGGCTTAAGTTCGCTATTCTGTTCACCATAGCCGGTCCACGGTAATGATGTTTGTTATCAATGTGCACCATACAAAACATACAAAAAATATCTGTGCAAAATAAGGCTAGGAACCCCCAACTAAGCTGCACCGCAAAGGGGCAGGTGATACATGTCACGGCCCACCAGCGAGACGCCCAATGGAAGGTAACCATACCAAAAGCACCCAGATAACACACCTCACAGCTGCGTACAAGCCTATGATATGTAAATAGGAGTAGGCTAGTCTAGAAATAAGAGTAGAAAAAATAAAGCACATATATGCCAAGAAAATCCAAAAAAATTAACATAGACTACTATAGTACTAACCAGACCAACCAACTATCTATCTGCTACTGAAATACAGGCAATCAATTACCTTATCAGCAGCTACTGTGTGATAAGACAACACCAACACTACAGCTGGCCAGCATTGAAAACAAGCCTGAATACCCAGGCTTATATGCTATGGACAGTATAAATACAGCCTCAATAAAAAAAACACAAAAAAAACCATGGTATAAAGTCATAATCAGGACAGGCACCGACTTGTGACAGCACACACTCATGGCGACTTTATAGTGCTGCCGCCACTGGGAGGCCAATCCGCCAGCGCTATGACCTGATATCCCACTCAGTTACATTATCCTGACCCCGAACAAATCAGTCCTTGCCGTATCCTCTTTATACCAAATGCTAGGCTAGTTAACAATAAATATCAATTTGTAAATCATTGTTTTGACCCTAGTCAGAGTTCGAACTTATAAGTAACTTCCTACATGAGAAGCCAGCCAGCGCTCACACTGTCTTACTATGATGTGCACCATTGCCGCTACACTGTGAACAGGGGTTGTCATGGTGATATATTCAATACATGAACAGTGATAGAATTTAGAAATAAGCCAAATTTGTCACTTGTCCATCAGACAAGTCTGGTTTGATTTTTACTTGTTCGCCTGAATTTGTTCTTTTCCGCAGGACTTACCCTAATATATCTATGCCACCAGTCTTCTCCTTTGCCTCCCCCCCCCCCCTTCTCTACTGTTGTCCCCCCCCCCCCTTCCCCCCTCTCGGGGATCCTTCCACCACCATACTCTGCACTCCATTTCCCCTTCCACCCACCCCTCCTCCCCTCCACCCTCCTTCCTCTTGCCCAAAATAGTCACTTGTCCAACGGAAAAAGTTCAAGCCATATTCTGCTTGTCCGTGCCTACTGTCACTTGGCTCGGACAAGCGGACAAGCCTTATTTCGAACCCTGATGAAGCGCTTACCCCTTGACGGGAGCTCCTGGACTTGAGGCCCGACGCTGAGACCGTAGTCAGTTAACTGCAGCCAGGAGTCAGCGTGGATGGCTGCGGCAGCCACTCCAGGGAGAAGCAGGGGCAGCCGATCAGGGCCATAGATCAGCATCTACAGCCAGTGTGGGAGGGATATGCACGGTTTCAATGTTGTAATTTATAAAGCACAGTTTGGCATATAGAATTCACATTTTGCATGGTTATTATACCCATTTTGACATGTCAAATTCCAGGACCTTCAATGCAAAATTCCAGGACGTTCGATGGTTTCGAGTTTCTGTCATTTTCTGAGATAAATAAATTAAATTGATTGTTACAATCTACCTTACTTCAATTTGAAGTAACTTTTATTTTAGATGGCTAAGTTTTGATATATTTGAAGGGCAAACATGTAAAATTAGTAGTTGCAAGCATCCCAAAACTCTGACACAATAGGCTTAATTCAACAGTAACAGCTTCTCAGTATTCCTTTCTATATGGCAACAAATGCTTAATAAGTGCCTCAGTATCTAAGTTAGATATGTAGAATTAATCATTGATAACTGTTTTGGTTTTGAAAATGTGATGCGTCATCGGACTATCATAAAAAAGTATGAACAAATATAAAAAGTAGTTTTTCCTTGAAAAAAGCATAATACTTTCTAAAAAAAAGTATAAAGTGGCAGCCACCGCCCATAGTACACCTACACTTTACAAATACATAACATAGCCTAGCTCAGTAGCTGTGCCAGCCGGCTGACTGACCTGGAGGTGGGTGCAGTCCGTGTTGAGGAGGACGGCGCCGGGGACAGGCGGCGGGAGGAGGGCGGCGCACACCGTCAGCCGGAGCCCCGTCGACCTCCGCCCGCCCGACAACTTGAAGAAAGGCGATGTCCGCAGCTGCAGCTTGCACGGGCCCTCATAGCAATCGTCCACGCTGCAAACAGTGTTGTACAACTACAGCGCAGTGTTATTATAGTATATATACATATACTATATATATATACTATATATGTATATATGTGTGTGTATGTATATGGGTCGTTCTCAGAAGTTGTGTACCAATAGTGTGACATCAGTACCAGAAAATCAAAATGCTGCCAACGTCCTATAAGCAAGTTTCCTCAATGTGTATGTCCTTTTGCATCTGAATAATTGAAAATAAACATATTCTGGCATTTTTAAGTAGGTCAAATGATGCTCACACCCAATAAATAGCAGTATAGCATGGAAACCAATCTGACTCCAAAATCAAATATTTTCCACACAAAACTTGACATTTTTAGGACATTTCACATGCCACATGCTTTATAAACAGTAGTAATAATAATTTGAAACCTCATTGCTATGGTTTTGTCTTATTTGTGAATATTAAAGAGAAAAGCAAGAAAATATTAGCAGAGTAACGGATTAGCAGAGTAACAAAGTGGAAACAAACAATTTTACACAAATGTTCGGCTCAAATTTCAATGTTTAGGGGCAATTTCAGGATTTATCTTTTACTATACCGTAACTGGGTCCATGCATAGTGTCAAATGGTGAAAATAATTCCTGTACTGTATCTGTACTCAGTGTTTGATACAGAGTTTCATAGTATTTGCAAGTGGAAACGAAATGTTACGATGTTAATGACTCCAGAAAATGTTAACTATTTCATCATTAAATTTTTTTTTTTAGAAATAAATGTCTTCAACTTAATGAAGACATTGTATATGACCATTTGAAGTGAAATGAGCTGTTGTTCAGAGGTTTTCATTAAGTTTGTGACACTTTATTTTCAATGCTGTTGACAATGTCACAAATTAGTGATGTAATTTTCTATGTATTTAGCTACATCCATCCCAATAAGATACATAATACACAATATTAACATTTACTTTTGATCTAAACTATCTCCCACATTATTTGGCTAACTGATGAAATCTAAATATTGACACTCCAATAAAGGGTTTCTTTGAAATATGCATTTCTAGTAGACTACCTCAAGTGGTACACAGTTTCTGAGAACGACCCATATATATACATATTGCCAGGATGTAAGAACTCCATTATATATATGTATGTATGTATATATATATATATATATATATATATATATATATATATATATATATATATGTATTATATATATATATATATATATACACACACACACACACACACATACAGTTAAACCTCAGTTTTTGAACATAATTTGTTCCTAAATGTTGTTCATAAACCGATTTGTTCGTAAACTGAAACCAATTTTTACATAAAAAAACAATGGAAAATGGATTAATCCGTTCCCGACCCCCCAAATGAAAGCTTTTTTGCTTACCTTGAATATGCATAAAATCTTGCAGAACACGAATAAACAATAATTATAAATAAAATAAACACTTAAATTTCATCTTACATGTACAGAGGAGACATAAGTGGAAGGTGGAGAGGAAGGAAGATGGGAGGGATGTTACTGTTTGAGTCCCCCTTCATAAAAACATCAGGTAACTGAAATTCTGGATTTTTGTCTTTAACATCTTGGTTTATTTCTGTTTTTTGTTTCTTTGCGGTAGACTCAGTAATGGTTGTTCGTAAACCGAGAATAGCATTTATGTGATGTATAAGGACTTACACAAGTATACAAATGTGGAGGTGCCGATGTCATTACTGTTATTCCTGAATATGACTAGTTGCACTGCAAACGCACATCCGCCTCGCTAACCATAATCAGTCCTAGCAGAAAATATATGCGTGAAAAAGCACCTTGGTGTGTAGGGGTGTGTGGTGTGTGTGTAGGGTGTGTGTGGTGGAGATGTAGGTGTACCTAGCAGAGCGGCACCTTGTAGATGCGTAGCTGGCCTCGGTCTAGTTTCAACATGGCTGTGGCATTAATAGTGTCAGGCGAATCATATGGAAAACTTAGTGGTCATTAGACTTTGTGAGTGGCTAGAGTTACTTAAGCCAGCGTGCATATAGTTTAGATGTCGATAGTTCTACAGACATGTCCATCAAAAAGACCAAATTAATTAATGCGATTCTGAATAATAAACGCTTACCTTATATAGTGTTCAATGTCTAGAGCTGGTTTTCGCCGATCCTTACCTAAATGTCTGTCGCCACTATTTGAAAATTAAGAACATGGTGATTCATGGCAGCCCCACATCTACACATAACACACTAATACAACTGATTACATGTTCATAATCATTTAATTAATATGCATGGTCATTCAACCAATGCATATACCACAGGTCATAAAGGAGCCATTTATATGATGTCCTCTGTGGTGGAGTGGTTAGAGTGTCTGACTTTATTCTAGGTCAGACTCCTAACCTGAAGGTCGGTGGTTCGATTTCCCATGCCATCACCTCTGCCAATTTGGATTTCCACCACTGTGTATAACTTAAAGCATCATCAAAGGCTGGTTGCTCTCATACCATGTCTATGTGGTGTGGGAGGTTACATGACACAAGTGTTACCTGCTTCTTTTTTTTAAATTAATTTTTTTTATTGACAAGGTATTTACTCTGCCCATAATATATAAGCTCCCACGAGGGTGTTTGTTTTCAATGCTGGACAGCTGTGGTGCTGTCTTGGTCTGGTCCCTCGCCCAGGAGTGTTTACCTGTTTCTGCTCAGGCCAGCCTTTTACGATTTTGGGTGTTAGTAGCCTATGTTAGTTTTTTTGTATTTTTCCAGAGTTTTGTCTAGTCTGAGTATGATACCTTAGCCTACTATGTACATCTACTTGGGTGTCATGCAGGCTTGCGGCAGAGGATCCCATCAGGATCCTTTCAGGATTCCTTGTTACAGCATCCTTTCACCCAAGCCCTGTCCTTAGATAGTGCACCAGTGTGCCAGAACACACTCGGACACTTTAGGACTGCGACCAGGTGGGATGGTTGTGTTGTTTGCTTAGCCATTTTGTATTTCAGGGTGGATCAGATGCATGACCATAGCCTTTCCATTTCTGTGTTGGTTTGTGCCATTACACATACCCAGGTGGACTGCGCAATGTGGTGATAGCTTTCCTGATTTCATTTGTACTTAGGAGGGCTAATTTTCCTATTTTTAGTAACTACCATTTTCTCTGGCCTGTCTTTTGCTTTTTGTGCCAGTGCACAGCAAGCAGTGGCTGCGTTCATGGGGGTGTGGTGTGATTTTGCTGTAGTGTAATTTTTTGTAGTGGTCAAGGTTACAGATAGCCCGTTGTTTTATGTTTTGTTTATTCCAGGCCTGTGCTGCCATGGCCAGTACACTTCTCTCATCAATTTTTGTGTTACTCATTTCCGTCAGTAGTATTGGGGCCGCCATGTGCCTAGTGTCCTTGCGGGGGGTTATTGTGTAACCTGGTTTTGTGGTGTAGTGGCGTAGTGGTGCGCTAGTATTTTCAGGTGTGTTTCGCTTCTACTTGTTAATAGTGTTGTGTTGCATTTTTTGCAGTGTGGTTGATGGGTTTTATGCCCTAGCAACACATGAGTTCATATCACGACGAGTGTTGTATTTAAAAAACAAATAGAAATAAACTTATTGGTACTTCCAGCTATGATTTATTTCAAGCAACTTAAAAGGGAAAGAAGAACATGAAAATATATCATGAAACATTTATCAGTTCATAAGCCACTTTTGAAAATAGAATTTCGAATTAAGAAGAGTAAGATGGAATGGCCAAAAGTGTTGAATGTCTGCTTCTTGAATGGTAGGTCACGGGATTCAAACCCCTATTTTCAAACCTTGATCGAGTCAAACCAATGGCTTAAAAATGTATACTTGTGACTACCTAGCCTGGAACTTGCGTTACTAGGATAGAGCAAGGAGCAGTGGACTGAGAAAGACAAATTTTGGCAACTGGAATTTCCCCTGCTTAATCAATGTACCTAATAAAAACAAGAAACGCAACAATTAGAGAACTTGCCCAAATAGAGATGATGACTTGGCACCTCCAACGTTCAGCAGGAAGTTGAGCGCTAGATTTGGACGTGCGATTTTTAGTCGGTGCATGTAGATTTCCAATTCCTCACACTCTTTCAGCATGTGCGATGTGCTCTGTCTTATCTGCATGCAAAACCATGAATTAATATCACAGTAGGGCAATAGGTGATTCCACCACCAAACCACCCTTGACAGCAGTGGGAAGAAGTAATGGTGCAAGAAACGGGTAAATGTGGAAATTGTTTTACAGATGATTTCCACCAGCAACCTGCCCTCTTGTAAAAATATATGGATTTTCGGTTCGGATTTATATATTGGCAAAGAACATTATTATTCTCGGACAACGGAGTGGGGACCAGGATTATGTAACAGAGAAGCAATGGGTGCCCCACTCGCTTTGTGACATAAGCGCCTATGTGGAAATGTGATAACACATAGCGACCGAGGTTGTGATGTGATGTTCATACTTAAGAGACTGTTAATAATTATTTAAATGTTCCCTTCATGCACCAGAGAGAGTGCATTGAGGGACAGAAGCATTGATATATGTTTGTTGTAACTGTCTGCAAATACTTGTTACCATGGAGCCGATGGACAAGCATACCCAGCCATACTGCATACATTATGGACACCACCTACAGCTGGGGGTTGAGTGACAGCTGCCCCCTATTAGGGCATCAACCCCCCCCCCCCCCCCCCCCCCCCAGGCTGTAGAGGGTGTCTGATTGGCTGGCTGTGTGAGCCCAGTCACCTGCATTCCTTATACCTGACACACAGACCCCAGTCTAGGCACTCTTGGCTGGGCACTCTAGCAGAGGACTACTTTCTACACTCAAACGAGCAACATCTATTCCAAAGACACTGAGCTGTGTGCAACAACCATTGGACCCAGGTTCAATGGGTTGTAGGCACTGATTCTGATATACACAAGCAAGAGTCATTGCTCACGGACACAGCTGACTCAGAGGCATGAGTGGGTTAATCAAGGCTTTTATTCGGGCGCTGCCCGCTCGGCGGCATGTACATTGACTGTGTATCATCGGGCAAGAAGTGAACGAGCGAAGGCCCCGATATATTGGGAAAATGAAATGTGATGAGGGCATATGAGTCATGTGAACGATTTAACAAACGAGTAATCAATTACGTTAAAGTACAATAGCAATAGTTAATGATAAAAATATGAGATAACAGTAGAGTGTAAATTATCAGAAATGTGACATTTAAGTAGGTGTGATCTGTCAATTGTGCGGGTGTCAGTCACTCATTAGATGGTATTCTTTATTTTTTAGTTTAAATGCTTGATTGGTTTTTGGTTTGTTGATTGTTTTGGGCACAATCAACTGAAGGTGTGGGTGGGTGGGTAAAATTGGAGGTGGGAAGTGGTCAGTGCGGGCATTTGGAGAAGACTGACCAGCTTCGGTGGCTCCGGAAGACCCCAGGATAGTGCCTGGCCATGATGGCTGGCAGGAGTTGTAATATAGGCTGGAGGGGGGAAGATGGCTTCCCCCCTTCTTCCCCTCCCCCTCATCACTCACTCCCCCCCCCCCCCCCCCCAAACCACCACCACAGTAGTGGCAGAGTGGCAATGACACCGAATGAGCGACCTCACTCATTCAAGACCATTGCTCATGGACACAGCTGACTCAGAGGCATGAGTGGATTAATCAAGGCTTTTATTCGGGCGCTGCCCGCTCGGCGGCATGTACATTGACTGTGTATTATCGGGCAAGAAGTGAACGAGCGAAGGCCCCGATATATTGGGAAAATGAAATGTGATGAGGGCATATGAGTCATGTGAACGATTTAACAAACGAGTAATCAATTACGTTAAAGTACAATAGCAATAGTTAATGATAAAAATATGAGATAACAGTAGAGGGTAAATTATCAGAAATGTGACATTTAAGTAGGTGTGATCTGTCAACTGCGCGGGTGTCAGTCGCTCATTAGATGGTATTCTTTATTTTTTAGTTTAAATGCTTGATTGGTTTTTGGTTTGTTGATTTTCTGAGGAATTAATTGGTTTATATTTGATTGTTTGTTGATTGAGCTATGGCTAATCAATGGCCAAGCCATGATGTTTGTCGTTTGTCTATTTTTTGGTGGCCTGTATGAGGGCATGATTGACTTTCTGTGAGTCGGTTGTGATGATATATTGTTTGTGGGCATTAGATGCCCAACCACCGAATCGCTGGACCTCCAGCTCGGTGCTCCCTGAGGCGAATGCCACTGTTGCTGCTGCCTTTCGTATGGCATGGAGGGTGTGCGGTTGCTGGACCCCCCCGTCCTGTTGGGCCATCTTCCATTGTCTGGCAATGTAGGGGATGGCCATTGTTGCCCCGTCCTCGGGGAAGACTAGGAGGGGTTGGTGTTTATAGGTGGTAGGCGATTCTTGTATCATCTTTGTGTAGGCGGCTACTGGGCAGAATCGGGGGTCTGTCGCGGGATTGGTGGGTCGCCTGCATATTCTTCGCCCATTTCTGGTGGATTAGCAGGCGGCCCCCCTTGATTGTTGCGTCTGCCCGGGTGGTGTGTCTGGTGTGATCGAAGGTCGCTGCGGATCGCGGGGCAACCTCCGACTGCCTGGCTCCCGTGAAGAACATTATTAGGATCGCCGTTGCGACTACCTGCCCCTCCCTGGTGTGGTTGAGCCGTCGCACTGCCGCCTTTATAACATGTATGGGCGTGTCCTTTGCTGGGTGAGGCGTGTGTTACTTCGATCTTCTTAGTGCATCGAGGGCGAGCCTGACCGTTATGTGATCGAGGGGTTCCGTTGGGGCCTCTTGTATGCGGAAGTGCATCCGTATGTGTGATGCAGAGTTGGCGACCGATGATGGGCACTGTCGGGCCGCTAGCTCCTCTAGCCAGCAGCGTACCTCCATGGGTGTGGGGGCGAGGGGGGCCACTCCATACTTGTGGCAATGTCTGGTGTAAGCTGCTACCATGCTGTTGTAGTTCGCCCAGGTGCCTGGCACCCTCGCTTCTGTCTGCCGGACCTCCGCCGCCCGGGTGAGCTTCGCGTATGCCGGATCTGTGGGAGAGAATGGGTTGGAGTTGTTCGTAGGCATGGACAGATGGTGTGATCGGAGAGATGCCCTTCTCTATGCAAATGCATGCTGCGGTATCGCGGTGCACCTGGCTGATGTGGGCCCTGCTGAGCGCATCGGCCAGGACATTATCTACCCCGGCTATATGTTGATATGTTATGCGGATATTGTGTACGGCCTGGAACATCCACGCCGCCCTTGCTATTTGAAGGAGGCGGTGGTTGTGTCCCCGCCCTGTCGATAGGACCTGCACTGCTGCCATGTTGTCACATTCGATAGCGATGTGGCTGCCGTTGTCGCTGGGCCGTACCAATGTATGTAATGCTACCAGGACGTTAGCCGCCTCTAGCTGCGTGATGGTGTCCTGGTCATGGGCTTGGTGTTTGTCGAGCTGCGCGGAGTAAGCGTGTGTTTCGTCCGCCCCCCCTATGCCCCCCATACATGCGCCTACGACGATGTGCCGGCTGGGACTGTTTGGAGGGATGATGGAGGTGCCATTCCATTGGTGCGTGATCTCCGGGAACCATGCCAGTGACGACCGTGCGGTTAGTGGTCATATCACGGAGTGCTTGTAGTAGGCAGCCGACAAAGAGCCTGGCTGGTGGGACGCACTTTGAGAGGTGGAGCAGTTTTCCGAGCATGGACTGTAGCTGTTTCTTGCTGATGTCGTGCTTGTCAGCTATGGTTTTGACGAGCTTGATGGTGGTGTTGATCTTTTCCCTCGGGATTGTGAGGGTCATGGCCAGGGCATTTATGCCGATCCCCAGCCATGTGACTGCTGGGGCTGGTGGCTGTGTTTTTTCGATGGCCTCCGGGAGGCCCAGCTGCCTAAATACCTGGCACGCCATGTCGAAGTGAGCGTCGCACGTGGCCTTGTCTGTGCTACGACGATCAGGTCATCTAAGTACATCGTGGCTTTGATCCCTTTGTTGCGTAGTATGTATACCACCGCCTCCGCCACCCGTTGTATGTGGCAGCTGGATCCGCGTGCGCCGAACGGTACGGAGATGTCGAGGTAGTAGTTTTGTTCCCAGCATGAACCGAGGAGAGGCCAGTCGAGGGGGCAGGACCTGAAGTTCTTATAGGCCCTGCTTATGTCCATCATGAACATGTAGCTACCTCGACCGGCCTCCCTGAGTTCCCTGGTGAAGCCATCGACAGTGGGGAGGCAGTGCTCACGTGTATGGCCGAGGGCGGTATTCTTGATGATGTAGCCGTTAATGGAACCTTTGCTGGGGAAGGACATGTCTGCGATAATGCGGCGCTTTTTCGGGTCCGCTTTCTCTCGTGTCATTAGGGGTGAGGCATGGAACCATTGGTGGAAGGGGGGGCTTATGATATGGGCCATATAAGGCGCCGCAGCTCACCTCCTTGTCGATGTACTCCTTTACCGCCGTAGGGTGCTGGCATGCGCTAGGGTGGTTTCGTGCCTGTCCGGTATCAGACTCCGGTCCCATGTATCCCAGTGGAAATCCATACTCGATAAAGTCTATGAGTTCCCTGTGGTCATATGATGTGGATAGGTATTTCCTCCAGCTGCTGATGTTTAACCCGGAGGGGACTGGGATGCGTGCATGGGTCGCATTGGGCATGCCTGTGCTGTGTATGGCGCGGTATATGTCAGCTATGTCGCTGTCGAGGCATCCGTGTGGGTGTGACCATTTTTCTTGCCAGTGCTTTTGGAATGCTGCCGGCTGTATACATATGCTGCTGCCCGGGAGTTCGGTGCTGTCGGCCGCACAGTGCTTCCGTATTAGTGGAAAGTCGAGGGGCCCGTGCCGGTGGGGTTGCCCCGAGGCGGTGGGGCTTGTGGGCAGGCACCCCGCCTGGCCACTGCGACAGCCGGTCGCCTCCCCTCGCCTGCTCCTGCGCAGTGCTCGGTTGTGGGTTACCACGTCGGTCGCCCACCGGGGTGGCTGTGATCTTCTCTTTGATGTCGGGGGGCGGGTGCCGCGCTGCTGCTTTCGCTGTGTTCAGTGTGATGAGGTTTGTCCATGGGTGGTGCCGTGTCGCATCTACCGATGGTGTTGTTTCGATGTGCGGTGCGTTTTGTGGGGGTTGCTTGCGGGCCATGGGCCCTTCCTGCTTCCCCCCTCTCTAGATTTTTGCCATGTTGTACCTAGTTTTCCTCCAGCAGTTTTGTTCAGCATGGTCGTAGTGTTACCCGGTAGCAGTATGCACATCCATGGACCACATCGTTTATTCCTTCCTGATGGTGTTGTTTTTGGTTACAGTGCTTTGTCGAGTTGAATGCGGTGCACGGACGCTCATGTGATTCCGCCTCTATGCGCCCCTTATTGGTCTTGTCGGCCGGACTGCCGGTGTTCGCCCGGTCATCTCTGGAGTGGGTTGGGTTATGGGTGTATGTGGGGGCGAAGTTGGCCCTGTCGTTTTGTATTTCCTGACGGTCATGCCAGGATATGGTCTCCTTCTCGACCATGTCGAAAATGTTTTGGGACCACTCCCTGACGTCCGCCCATGGCTTCCTCATACAGTCATCCATGATACATTTTAGGTGGGCAAACATGTGTGGGAAGTCGCGTTTATCGAGCAGTGCCATAAATGCCCTCATGTATTCCCTCTCGGTCATGGAGCTCCTCGCAGCTAGCTTCTGGCGACCGAGTTGCATTCGGGCCGTTTGATGTACATATATGGTTTTGATATGGGGTTGGTTATGAACATGTCGTGGAGAATTGCCTTCCTACCTTCAATCCTCCTGTATCTTGCCTGGTGCCTGTCGAGCTCGTCCTCCGATCCGGTGTCGCGGTCGTCGTTCTTCCTGCGTCGTCGCCGCTCAGCCCTGCTGGGGGAGCGGTGACGGCCACTGTTGCTGTTGCGCCTCGGGCGCTGCGGGTGCATGTGCCGCCTTTGCTCGCCCTTGCGCCTGTCCCGTGTCCCGTGGGTGAAGCTGTATCGGCAGTGTCGTAGAGGCTCCCTCCTGGGAGCGCAGCTTTGCTGGCCGGCCTCGGCCCCTCTTCTTGTTGGATGATCCCTGACGTGGTATGTTGCATGTGGCGTCGTGGCTTGTGTAGAAAAGGAGGTGGGAAGTGGTCAGTGCGGGCATTTGGAGAAGACTGGCCAGCTTCGGTGGCTCCGGAAGACCCCAGGATAGTGCCTGGCCATGATGGCTGGCAGGAGTTGTTATATAGGCTGGAGGGGGGAAGATGGCTTCCCCCCTTCTCCCCCCCTCATCACTCACTCCTCCCCCCCCCCCCCCCCCCCACCACCACCACCACAGTAGTGGCAGGGGGGGAGGGCTTCGGCCTTGAGCCTGCCATGTCCAGCAATGACACCGAATGAGCGACCTCACTCATTCAAGACCATGCGGATCTGTGTGGGCAGTTGGTAAGGAGTGAGGGTGATATGTCGCCAGTAGGTGAACAGGGGTTGATGCCAATAAAGCACAACCTCTTCACTGTCACTCTTGCGCAACTTGTCATCTTCCTTTATTCCTTATGAGTTGTTGAGGGTAATGACAGGTGGGAACTGACAGACAGTTGTCAGAACACACCTGTGGAGACTAGTAATATTTGGGGTTCAGACAGTCGAGTCCCGACATATTACACTCTGATGACGGTGGGAAGAATTAATGTTGTAGGTAGCAGTCAGTGCATTATGTTCCATGTAAGAGATATATAGGGCTTGTCATAATTACACCATAGTGCTAAAACTGGAATGTACAACAACTATCTTTGAAGTTACACAAACAGCCAGTTGTATAACCTAGGTACTTTGTGTGTAATAGATAATACATTGAATATATATATTATAGGTGATGCATTGGAAAACAACCATGAAAGATGATGACATCAACACCACATGCAGTGTCATGTGACCTTAAAGCTGCATAATCCGATGGCTTTGAGTTTCTGTAATATTTGTGAGATAAATATATTAAATTGATTGTGATAATCTACCTTACTTTTGTTTGAATTAACTTTTACTTTTAATGGCTAAGTTTTGATATGTTCCAAGTGAAAATTAATTTTAGCAAGCATGCCAAAACTCTAACACCATAGGCTTCTGCAGCAACAGGTTCCATTAAAGTGACTCAGTATTCCCTTCTAAGTTCTATGAAAATCAGGGCTCACCCGGAATATAACTTTCAGCGTAGAAGAGTAGTTTTTCGAGATGTGTTCAGCTCTTGTGCAGTCACGGAACCGCCACTCCGATGACAAGGTGCAGGTGCTATCCTCGGCATGGACAGGAACCTCTGTCCACACATGACAGCCCTCACGCGCTGCCTCCATTTCCCGGGCAACCCTCACAAGGCATGCGGCATATCCTGATTAAAGAAGTGATGTAAATCAAAATAATTAATTATTTCTCAAATGTAATAATTAATAACATAACATGTTACTTGTTGATATCCGATAAATTACCATGCGCTCGTTATGCTATAATTATATATATAATATATATATATAGTATAGTTATACAAATCTTACCTGGGCACAGATGATGGATAACTGGTATTTTCCTGAGGTACTAGCCTCGGATAGTCGTGGGTCAGGGAGAAGGAAGCACATCCGGGTCCAGCAATCTTTTACATACTTTATAGGATAGAAAATGATCTTAACTCTGTATGGCTACTATTGTGTTTTCATTTTGGTTCCAGCGAAACGTGATAGTCGTGGTAGGGTGGGCGGGCCCTGACCCATGACTATCTGAGGCTAGTACCTCGGGAAAACACCAGTAAGATTGGTATAACTATAATATTTTACCTGGGTACTACGCCTCTGGCTACTCATAGCCCAGGGAGAATTTTAAGTAATCTCATTTTTTATCCTTTTATTCTTTAATGTTGTAACCATACTATGTTGTTAGTGCAAAATTTAATTTTGTTTCTCACCTGTCTTTAGTTGGTGAGTAGGCGAGTCGCCAGGCCGCTTGGTTTTTCTAGTCGTTTGTTGTAATGTTTTGCAAACGATCTAGCAGTCTTCCACCCAGCATGTGCAAGGATTCTCTTGACCAAGATTCCTAATTGTCTTGCCTTGGAAACCATGGCTCCACGCGTTGAGTGGGACGCATAGTGACTCCTGCCTGTTTAAGCACCTTGATGGTCCATCTTGCAAGTGGGTCTCTCGAGATAGCTTTATGTGGTTTAATAAAGCTGATTCGTAGCTGTCTGGAATTGCTAATTCCGCATGACTTGGATATATATACACCCTTATATCCGTTTATCTTCTGGAAAACTATTTACATGTGCTGTAGACAGTGGGTCCCCTTTGCGATTTGACTTTAGTAATGTCTCTAAATAGATTGTTGCCTCATCCTTATCTATTTCTAGTCCATCCAGTGAGAGTGCCACAATTGTTTGGCCTCTGTGTCCCGTCACTAGCAGAAACAGCACTGCTAACTTAAATCCTAGTTCCTTCATTGATAGATGACTATTGCTAGATCATGACTTGAATAACTTAAATACTATCGAGACATCCCAACACCTATTATATTTGGGTTTGGGTGGGTTTCTTCCATACTACGATCTAATGAACCAGTTCACCAACTGATGTTTTCCAATGGTTTGTCCATCTATTCTTGGTAGAATAATTGAAAGCGCACATCTTGCTGCATTAATTGCACCAAATCCTAATCCTTCATCTTCTAGAATTCTTAGAAATCTTAATATTTGGGCTATTGTAGGTTTTAACGGTTTGACTCCTTTGAGAAAGCAATGAAGTCCCCATTTCTTTAAATAACTTGTGTATAATTTCACCGTTCCTTTCCTCCAGGCGTGTGAAATAAGTCTTTCTTTCGTAATTTTGTCTAAACCATATTGCTCTAAATGTTTTCTTAAAAAAGGAATGCCAAAAGGGGTGTTGTCGACATGTCTCTGTGGACTGTTAGTGGTCCTTGATGTTGTAGGTTGTTCCTTTCTCTTGGGAATTTGACGTCTTTTGCTGCTGATGTTATTGCCGCTAGCCATCCCAGACAGCAGAGAGCTGTCGGGCCGACGGTGGCAGCACCGTTGGACCGACGGTGTCAAAATGACGTTGGGCCAATGTTTTGTCCACTGACCCAATAGTGGCAAGCCACCCATAGCAGCATATGTCACCGGTGGCCCAACGGTAGCCCAACAGTGGAAAGCTACCCAGCCAGAGTATCAGTACTGTGTGTGTGTGATCCATCTTGATCTTCCTGGACACTCTGCTGATAATGGTGAATGGTGGATGCCTGGCTCTGGATGCCAAGAGACATATTTAGGTAACTTTTTGTTATTGCGTGATGCGAATAAGTCAATTGTGACAAATGTTTTCGAAAATATCCTGATTTGGTGACCATTCTAAATGATCGTGAAAGTGTTGGCTTTTCTTGTCAGCCCAAGTATTTTGACTGCCTGGAATATGTGGTACTGTTAACCATATTTTGTGTTTCTCTGTCCAGTCCCAAATGAGTTTAGCCATATAATTACATCGTTTGGACTGAGTCCCTCCCATATTACGTATGTAAACCATAGCTGTCGTGTTATCGGTTAAAACTGTCACATGATTTTTAGGGATGTAAATCAGGCTACGTAGTCCTAGGTAAATAGCTCTGAGCTCTAATACATTGATGTGTTCGGAGATTTCATCTTCCATCCAACGACCACCTGTTGCCTGTTGGTCTCTATGAGCCCCCCCACCCAGCCTTCTAATGAAGTGTCTGTTGTAACTGTAGTGTTGGGCTCTCCCATTCTAATGGGGTTGGGTGATTTGTTAATGTGTGAAAGCAACCAAATTATATCATCTTTGCCTTCTGGCGAAATTGTCATGGGCTGCTCAAAGTTTCCTTTTGTGCGTGCCAACGCCAAGTTATCTATCTCTAGCGATTTAATATGAGGCTTGCATTAAAGAATGGCTGGTGGTTATGCTATCATTATTCCTAACAATACTGCGACTTGTCATATCTTTGGTTTGTTCAATTTTAATAAGTTTTTGTTCTGCTAACGAAATGGTCATTTCTGTAGTGTCAATAAAGAATCCCAGAAACTTTAACTTGTTTGTTGGTGCTAGTACTGATCTAGTTTCTTGTATGTAGAAACCTAATTTTGTAAATGTTTCACATAATTTGTCTACTGCTGTCTGCCATTGTTGTGTTTATGCAACAATAAATGAATCATCAATATATGGAAACATAATATGTCCTTCCCTAGCCATCTGGGAAAAAATTGGTTTAAGTAACCTTGTGAAAATGTGTGGACAGCAAGCCAGTCCATTCAGCATACACTTGAACTCATAGAGTTTGCCATTCCAACAAAATCTGAGATATTTCTGATCAAGTTTATGGATAGGTACTGTGTAGTATGCATCTTTAAGATCCACACTGGCTAGCCAGGCGCCTTGCATTACTAAATCTCTTGCTGTGTCTAAGGAAAACATTTTTAAATGTTTATATTCTATAAATTTGTTCAATAATGTTAGATCTAGAATTAGTCTTAGGCCTACATCTCCATTTGGTTTGGGTCGCAAGAAAAAATATTGGAGATGAATTCCCCAGCCACATGTAGTGCTGGTTCTATAATGCCTTTTTCACCAAATTTAAGGACTTGATTGTCTAACGCTTAGCGTTCTGACCCTTGAAATCGGTAAGGGAAAGGTATACTATTTTGAATAGGTTCTCCTATCAAGGGGATTCTTACCCCTCCAGTTAGGCTAAGGATAGTTAAATTATCCGTAATGCTATTCCATTCCAGTAGGCAGTTATTGAGGTTACCAGCTTGAAATATGCTTACTGATGTTTGCGTTGCCACTTCTATTTGTTCCATGGGCAGGGGAACGGCTTCTGGGCATTGAACTCCCTCTTGAAGGGTCTGTTCCAGTAATTCCAGCTGAACGACTGCCTCTGGCCCCTTCCCCTGGCCTGGAAACTGAAGTTCGCCTCGTTGGCCGGTTCGTCGGCTTCGAAAATCCTGCCTCATCTTCTTGAAGCGGTTAGGATTCGCGTCTGCGGACTTCTTCTTGTCTGTTTCCATGTGTTTGCCGCACTTGCAACTCACCTCCACTTGTTTAAGCAAGTACTTGAGTTGACCACCAAACATCTTCGTCTTGTCAAGTGGTTTCCCCTTAATGGGCTTGGGGGAAATAAATAATGTATATTCCTTCCCATCATTGTCCATGATTTTCTTGGACCTGGCTGCCTCCTTGAACGCATCCATGCAGACAGCCTTGAACGCATTCTCAAACTTCCTGTATGAGAGGAAGTTGCTTGTAGCCGTCAGCAAAGCAATACCCCCATTCATATTGTCACACAGCAACGAGAACTTGTTCTCGGCCATCATCCTATGAGCTATATGCGCGATGGCTGTGAGGGCCGAGAGTACCCCCTTTGATCCCCATGAATTTCTCAGCCATTGTAATTATCACTTCGGCCAGCTTAAAGGTGTTGAAGTGCCCCTGGATCGTCTTCCTCATAAGTGTCGTTATGTGGACTTTCTTGTGCCGTTGCACCATGCACTTTTTGGTTTCCTTTCCACAGGATTTCGCTATTTCCCCGCGTGCTTTGTGTCTGAGTCAGAGCTCGTTGAAGACGAGTCTGACAAAGAGTCAGAGGAAGAGGATTTGTGTTTCCTCCTTTTCTTTGTCTTTTTCTTGCTCTTCTTCACGAGAGGCTTCTTCTTCCGGGCCCTCGTGTACTCATCCCCTGTTGATGAGTGCTCCTTCTTTTTGTGTTTACGTTTGTGCGCAGACACTACAACTTCCTCCTCTGACTCGTCGTCAGATGAGGCCTGGTCCTCTGAGAGGTTCTCCCACTCCGATTCCTCCGAATCAAGCGTAACTTTAGCTTTCTTTTTCTTTGTTTCCACCACCACTCTGGAAGGAAGCATCTCCTCCATCTTTTGTTGAACAAGTCTCATGACTTGCTCATCCAGGTCAGCTGGTCCGGGGCCGGTATCATACCCCCCCATCTCATCCGAATCTCTTTCTTCTGGCGAGGGCGACCTTTGTACCCATGCCGGCGGTGAACGGTCTTCATCTTCACTGAGATGCCTCTGCCTTACTCCACTTCGTAGCCCTGGCACGGAGACTGTGAGTAAAACCAAAAAACAATGGTTAGGCATTGCTTAGGGCTGAATATCACACTGATAATTAGAGTGTAATTATACTAGGTGTGTATTATGGCGTTAAAACAGTTTTTAATGCAGGCGTGTGGCTAATAGACAGTCGCAGGATGACGGTATGGGAACCCAACCGATCCAAACGAGGGGTAGGGACCAGTGTAGCCATACCCTCCCACACTCTAAGACCCTATAAACTTCTCCCACCTGTGGCTTTCTTCGCCAACAAGTTGAAGAAAATACTATAGGACTTGGAGGTATGCCTAACAAGAATAACAATTGGGGAATCTCAACGAGATCCAGGAATAAATCCTAGCAATGTAAGTGGCTCCTGCCAAACTTCTCTCCGTTCGGCAACGGGTGGCTTCATTAAAAACCGAACAATGGATGTATTGTTCTAACGATCATATGTAATACGATCGAACCTACGCTGTAAAACAGTGATAACTTATCGAAAAGTTTGTTAAAACTTTGTACGTGAATGCTAACATGAACTGAATCAACATATCGATTTTGAAAGATACTAATCTGGTTGGTTTTGTAGTTAATGTAGAAAAACTGCCAGAGCTGCTCGCAAACATCCTCCTGCTGTGAGCTCATTATGCTAAATGCTGGACCCGGCTGTGCTTCCTTCTCCCTGGGCTACGAGTAGCCAGGCGCGTAGTACCGAGGTAAAATATATATATATTGGGATTAATTAATGTACATAACAGGTTTATTTATAGCCAATGCTTTATTCAACGGTTATCATGCTACTATTAGTTATTTGCATGAACTGTAATGATTAAAATACATAACAGGTTTATTTCACTAACCCAGACAGCACACAGCCGTCGGCCCAACGTCGGCCCAACGGCGGCCGCTCTGTCGGCCCGACGGTGGAAACCGCCGTCGGGCCGCCGTTGTTTTGTCTAACCTCCCGGCGTCGACTCGATGGCGGCTGCCGCCGTCGCCCCGACGGCGGAAACCGCCGATGAGCCGACGGCGACAAACGCCGTCGGGCCGACGGTGACAAACGCCGTCGGGCCGACGGCGACAAACGCCCTAATAAATTACAATAAATTACAAAACTTTTACGTGGGCCCGACGGCGACAAACGCCGTCGGGCCGACGTTGTCTTGTCCAACCTCCCACCGTCGACCCGACGAGCCGAGAAGACACTGTCACTCTAGTGTCAATACGTACAGGGTAATTCAAATCGTATTAACACGAATAATTCCATTAATACATCCTAATAAATTACTAAACTTTTACAAAATAATCTACACATATTAATAAACAAACCTATAAAATAATTCCTCAAAATTCCTCTGATTTTTGGAGTTATTTGTAGAAAAAGAACGCTGCTCAACGATCGCACGTGGTCCGGTGGAGATTCGAAGTAAACAAACGTATCGGATAATTCAAATCGTATTAACACGAATAATTCCATTAATACTTCGTAATAAATTACAAAACTTTTACAAAATAATCTAAACATATTAATAAACATACCTGTTAAATAATTCCTTAAAATTCCTGGTATTTCTGGAGTTATTGGTAGAAAAAGAAAACCGATCAACAATCGCACGTGTTCCGCGGGCGACTCGAGCCGGAATCCAAATTTAAAGAACTGCGCATGCGCGGCCCACCACCGTCGGCTCGACGGTGGCTCGACGGTGGACCAGATGTGGAAAATGAATGCAAACCTGCGGCTGCCCACCACCGTCGGGCCGACGGAGGCCCGACGGTGAATCAAAAGTGGAAAGGGATTGAACCCTAACGTCGGAACACCACCGGCGGCCCGACGGTGGCCCAAAAGTGGAAAAGGATAGAAACATAACATCGGGACACCACCGTCGGTGGCCCGACGGTGCTGAAAAGTGGAAAGGGATTGATTCCCAACGTCGGAACACCACCGTCGGTCCGACGGTGGCTCGACGGTGGACCAAGTGTGGAAAATGAATGCAAACCTGCGGCGGCCCACCACCGTCGGGCCGACGGTGGCTCAAAAGTGGAAAGGGATTGAAACCTAACGTCGGAAGACCACCGTCGGCCCGACGGTGGGCCGATGGTGGCTCAAAAGTGGAAAGGGATTAAAACCTAATGTCGGAAGACCACCGTCGGCCCGACGGTGGGCCGACGGTGGAAAGTCGATGGCGACGGTGCGACCAATAGCCGACGTCGGCCCGACGGCTGTGTGCTATCTGGGTAATATTACTTAAATTGTAAGAAGAAAATTAATATTCATAGAAATTTGATTCATATCAAATATATCAACATGCTGTTATTCTCCGGCAATTTATGTTTTATTCTTTTTAAATGAATGAATGAATCTACATTACAAGCTTAGTCATATCTAATCGATGCATTACTCACACATTGTGGATATTCATACATTTTGCCACTGCATGGTTTTATTATGATGCACGCCAACACGCACACAAAGAACGAGTAGGAAGTTTAGTCTTAGGCAGATGGGGAAGATTCCCCTTTTGGCTTTTAAGACATAGTGCCGAGCTGACGATAAGCCCATATGTGGGCGTTTGTGACCAGACTAATACAACAAATAGGCACTTTTTAATAAGCATCTTGATCCCCCGACTAGTAAGTAACCCCTCAGTGTGCAGGTGTGGTAAAAGGAAAAACACTAATAAGTCATCGCCACACCCATTACATAATCATGCATAACATTAATATTGTCTACCTGTAAAAAATGTATTCATGTCGACGTCCTTATTTCTATAGCACGGTGCCAACACTGAAAATAAATATATAAGCGAATCACAAGTATGCTTATTAACGAGAGGGTGCTAGATTTCCAATACTTATGCCTACATTACATATCCTTTATGGTTGTTTATAATGATTTACAATATGAATGACAATACGATAAACACAACTGAGTGACTATATGTAGTAAGAGAGAAGTAAGCCTATTAAGAAACAGAACAAAAGTAGAAACATTATATGTTGTCGGCATATTGCTACAAAAACAACACATGCAAGAATAAGTTACTAAAAACCACAGTAGGCCTATGGGATTTGAAGAGATTTGTGGTGCTTTGCTCTGTGTGCCAAAGTGTGAAGGATTGATGAATTACACAGCAGTGTGCCAGCCTTCCAGCCTGTTATCAGGAATCTGATAATCAAATGTATTACTAGACTTGACAAGTCAGAAAATGTTATAATACAGGGACTTGTGAAAATAGAAGAGAGTGATCTCAGATTTACGTCTGCCATATGGAGGCATATGGTACAAACTAGTGTAGTTGTTGTTTTATGTCCTAGCAACATCTAAGGTTATATCAGGACGGGTAAAAACTAGTGTATGTCGACTAACATTTTGATATTGGTTAGTATGGCAGTATTCATACTATCAATCAATCAATCAATAGTTCCATCCTCTAGTCGAGGGTTGGATGCAATGGTTCTCCACTTGTCCCGATGTTGTGCTGTTCTGATAGACTGTGAATAATATACTATACTTATATCCTATCATACTATACTTATATCCTATTCACATAAATTTTTATATCTACCTACTATTTTTGTTTGTTTTTGTGATGGGTGTATTTATGCTGCCCATAACGGCTGACTTGTTTTCGCCGCTAGACAGTAATAGACTTAATTGTGACTCCCCTTCTTTTTATCACTTTCAGTTGTTGTGTAGCTACCCAGATAGCACAGAGCCGTCGGGCCGACGTTGGCTATTGGTCTCACAACCGTCGGGCCAACGGTGGTGGTCTGCTGCTTTTTGCCATTTTTTTTGCACACATTTGCCACCGTCGGCCCACCGTTGGGACGATGGTGGTGGTCCGCCGCTTTTTGCCATTCTTTTTACATATTTGCCACCGTTGGGCCACCGTCGGGCCGTCGGTGGTGGTCCGCCGCTTTTTGCCATTCTTTTTGCACACATTTTCCACCGTCGGACCACCGTCCGTGGTGGTCCGCCACTCTTTGCATTTCTTTTTACATATTTGCCACCGTCGGGCCGACGGTGGTCGTCCACCACTTTTTGCCATTCTTTTTGCACACATTCTCCACCGTTGGACCACCGTCGGGCCGTCGGTGGTGGTCCGCCGCTCTTTGCCATTTTTTTTTACATATTTGCCACCGTCGGGCCGACGCTGGTGGTCTGCTGCTTTTTGCCATTCTGTTTGCACACATTTTCCGGACACGTATCGGACTGTTCACAGAGGTATTGAAAACATATGCTGACCAGATTGTATCATTCCTGAAAGCACCAGATTGCATCGTTCCTAAATGCACCAAATTATATCGTTCCTAAATGCACCAGATTGTATCGTTCCTAAATGTACCAAATCATATCATTCCTAAATGCACCAGATTGTATCATTCCTAAATGCACCAGATTGTATCGTTCCTGAATGCACCAGCTTGTATCATTCCTAAATCGACCAGATTATTTCGTTCCTAAATGCACCAGATTGTATCGTTCCTGAATGCATAAGATTGTATCATTCCTGAATGCATCAGATTGTATCGTTCCTGAATGCACCAGATTGTATTGTTCCTGAATGCACCAGATTATATCATTCCTGAATGCAGCAGATTGTATCCTTCCTGAATGCATCAGATTGTATCGTTCCTAAATGCACCAGACTGTATCGCTCCTAAATGCACCAGATTGTATTATTCCTGAATGCACCAGATTGCATCGTACCTGAATGCGCCAGAGTTTATCATTCCTAAATGCACCAGATTGTATCTTTCCTAAATGCACCAGATTGTATCGTTCCTGAATGCACTAGATTGTATCATTCCTAAATGCACCTTTTAAGCATAGAGTCGGTCCGACATAGTGGTAACGTATGTCGACGCATGAGATATGCCAATAGACAGGCAAGGACAGAGCCTCCCCCATCCATCAAGCGGTAAAAAGATATTGTTGAAAAGGATGTTAAAATGTGTCTAACTAACAACCATAGGTGAGGTGTAATACGGTTGCTTTCAGAACAGGTCAGTAAAGAGTTTAAAGTTACAAATGCCTGCCAGTGCTCATGAAACACCATTTTCATTGCAAAAGTGTTTTACTGAGGAGTGCTGGGTTTTGTTTAGCAGTCATCACTTCTTAGCTTAGCTTTTTAGCCAGGATTAGTGTCTTATTATCTTAATATCTAATATGAGGTGCATGCACCTCTATGATATTAAACTGATTTTTTAAAATTGGGGTGTACTCCTCCAGTGCCATCTGTGGTAACTGCTTTCTGACACAGGAGACCTATATCTTCTCCATGTGGTATCCAAAGATTCCTGTTTGGGGCCCAAAATAACCCATATGGACACTATATGGGCTCTGCTTTGTGCCACCTTTGGGCCAATGGTGGCATATGCTGGTATGGGTGGCTTGCCACTGTTGGCCCGACGGTGGGTCAGTGGACAAAACAATGTCGGCCCGACGGCGGCTTGCCACAGTTGGCCCAATGCCGTGGCCACCGTTGGGCCAACGGTGGCATATGCTGGTATGGGTGGATTGCCACCGTTGGCCCGACGGCGGGTCAGTGGACAAAACAACGTCGGCCCAACGGCGGTTTGCCACCGTTGACCCAACAGCGCGGCCACGTTGGCCCGACGGCTCTGTGCTATCTGGGTAACTACTGCATGCATTCTTTCTATGTTTGTAAGCATTCTCCCACATCCCCCAAACCTCTGTGAGTTTGTTTGTTCTAAAATCGGATAATTGTTTGGTTATGAATAGTCAATTTCTGTGAATGTCTTCACCTTGCTGTGTTAGTGGTCATTAGGTTTTGATTTTAAGTTTAAAGTTGACCTTTTGTATGTATCATACCTAGCATCTATACCCTCTAAAGCTTTGTTGAATTATCAGTGTATTTTCTATTTATTTATCTATCTTTCTTTTTCTTTTTTAATTCATTAATGTTTTATATGTTTCTATTGTCCCTGTACTTCTTTCTTCTACTCCCACTGTATTCCATTCCCTTGCCTTCATGTACTCGGTACTCCTCGCATATGATTTGTTTTGTGCTCTGTTTATTATCAGTCTGGGGGCCATCCTCTACCTCTTGTTGCCTTTTTTGTTACCTGCACCCTCCCAGGCTTCCTTGTCTCCCTGAATGCTGCTATTTTGAGATGTGTTTTTCTCCTGTCATTTAGTGTGTTGACTCTTGCTTTCTTATGGATATCATCAGTTGGGTGTCTATGTTCCACCTTCAGATATCTTAAGCGCTCTATTTTGTAGTCTTTTTAGTTTATCCAACATACTTTTGTTACCCCCCCACCCTCCATATATATTACATCACCATAGTCGAAGTATGGTAGGATCATACCTTTATAGATTTTAATAGTCATATTTGTAGTTAGGTAATTTCTGGTATTCGCTAATATCCAGATTTTGTGGTTTGCCTTCTTGATAACTTCTTTTATGTTATCATTGTAGTTTAGTTTCTTATTAAGATTCATCCCTAGATATATGTAGTTGATCTGATAACCAAGAACTTTTCCTCCCAAAATTATTGGCTCCTCATTGCCATAGTTGATTTTCCCACTGCCAAACACCAGGACCTTCGACTTCTTGTGGTTTATGGAAATATTGTTGGAGATACACCAATTATCTAAAGCTACTAGTTTCTCATTTAGCTTATCTCTGTTCTCTTTTCTGCTATTGCTTGTTATGTATATCACTATGGACCAAATTATGTAACTACCATAATCCTGAGTCTGAAATAAAGAATTGAATTGAATTGAATGGTGCTTACGTGGTGATTCATATATCTTATAATTTGATTAACCATAGACATAACATACCCTTAATTTGAAAACACACTTGTTCTGCTGTCAATGGTCCGATTGTCCTTATCTTGACTTGAAGCTGTTGCCCATTTCCCAAACTATCAGTTCCACATTTAATCGCATGAAGAACATACTCTAATATCTGTAATCATCAAAGAAAATGAGCTGATTAATTTGTTTATTTTAACCTAATTTGACTATTCACCGTCATTTTCACATCACTGTCATGCCTTAATTTTTTTTTTTTTAAATCACACACACAAAAACTAACAGATTCAGGATTGCAAACACAGTAGATATAGGTATAGATGCAATATGGCAACACTTTTGGCATACATGTGTAACGGAACTCCTTGTTTCTTTTTTGCTTGTTTGGGTTGCTTCACAGGAATTTGGGGAGTATCAGCACTTAAATAAGCCAATTACACAGAATTCAATCATTTATCATCATATCATTTCTTGCTAAGACTTATTATAAAAAGTGAGTGGCCAGTCTGATATCAGTTTTACCTGACTAAGCAGGCTAATAATGTACGGCCAATACTGTAATGGATATTGCCATAGTATTATTGCATTATCAATAGTCCTATTAGGTAGGCTACTTATTGAAAATTACTTGTTAAACAATGTGAATTATCAAAACCATTTATTATGTTTAAAATAATACTTTCCTCAAGTATTGCTAGTTGAACGGGGAGGTTAGGGAGATTGGATGGTTCACATGGTTGTACACTTGTCTGACCTGACCCAGAGGTTTGTGGATATGCTTCGGCCTCAAGTATAGATATTCCCCTCATTTCATCTGGTAAATGCGGCGGAGAGTCTATAGATTCCACTTCCTTCAAACCCATATCCACACTTTGCGGATGGATTTTTCTCTCAGTCGGAGTGGAAATGGGTGTGGATGTAACACCCATTTGATTACTCTGGACGTCCTCTTCTAGTTCTAGACCCATTGAAATTTACCAACTTGGTCAACTTCGACTTTAAATTGAACTTTCTTTTTGAGAGTCATAAGCAAGGTCTGAATTTATCCAAATATCTTGTTATCATTAGTGACGCGTTGCTTTATCATACCTATATTGTACATCATACTCGTTCACACAATATGGAATTTGTGTTTCCATTTACGGCTTTAGCTTATTTGGAAAAGGAGTCAATTTCTGGTGCTGACATATCACGTTTCATGCATTTCATAAAAGCAGACGAAATATTTAGGCCTCAGAACACAAAATATGAGTAATTTTAAAAAGCCACCGATAAGACAACCATCTACTAATCATTCCAATTTAGCATATTATCAATGCCATTTACCAAAGAAAATTAAACAAATTCGTATTTAATATGTGTAAAATAAATACATTTATCGATTTAAATTAGATTCCCAACTGATTTGAGCAACGTATGGTCAACTTAATGATGATGTCATACTTTCAGTAAAAACTGACACTCCTGTTAGCTCACTTTTGATCAGACAACGCTAAGTTAGATACACTCCATTCTTGTTATCACATATTCGATTCTACTATAGCTTATAGTTAGCAATTATGTGTTCATAAAACAAAGTTATAATATTATCACGTAAGCTATTATTAGTACTTGTGCTTCTTACTTCTGCGGTTTGTATATAAACCCACAGATGGCGCCTCTTGTCCTGATTGATCCACTCCTGAACATCTATTCTTACTGAAAGTATGCTACTATCTTTGGAATCGCCAGCACAAACGCGCCTTTAGTTCCAGTCCTTTTATTAGGTGGAAGCACATTCGTTTCCATGACAAGGCGGCCAAACTTACCACTTTATCGCCCATGAAGACACTTGCCGCATACTCATGTGTTCATTTTGTACTGCTATGATATATCATGTATGCTACTTCTATTGCAGGTAGGCACGCACATCTGTGCTCAAATGTTCCTCACTTATTTACTATGTTACAATGTTAGTTGATTTGGCCCCAGGCGCACCTGTGCGCTAACAACCAATGCAACAACCTATTCGTAGTCGACGTAATACTAATACTAGTAATAGACAACATACTAAAATACTAAATAAATAGTGATGCCACTGGCACTGTGGCTGATAATCTGAGACTGATGTGAATGGCAGCCCTTATACAGTGGTAGTGGTCAGGGCCAGCGTGAGGGGTTTGGTTATTTGCGGGTTTACGTCCTAGCAACATCTAAGGACATGTCAGGACGATCCACAGTATTTGGGCATACATCATTACATGATACAATTCATTGGAATTTATCACTAGAGCTAGAGGTACTTGTGCTGACGGTTTAAAACATTATTTTTGTAACGTAGTTATGTCATTATTTGTTGCATGGCCGCTTATTATTGCTTATAATGTCTTTCCGGTAAAATAATTCTCTATAGAGGGGTTGTAATGACGTCACAAGACAACTTTCGGTGGCCATAATTGATTACATACAGAAGGCTTTCAACTGCCTATACTGTGTTTCTTTACTGATTTGTTGGTTTATTTGTCACTGTTTTGAGCAGTTTGGCCTCAGAAGTTCTTGCTAAAGTGTTGTAAGTAAACACATTGGATGTAAACTTCCCAGAACCTCCCAGAACACAAGAAAACTCTGTTTTACTGCATCTGCATGCATTCACAACATGGCTAGGGGAGGGTGCTTGTAATCCAGGATGGCTGGCCTCTGACTGCTGAGTGATGACGTCACATGCACTCCCTCTATGATGAGGCAACAACAGCCACACCCGTAAGCGAGGTAGACATGGCATGGGTGCAAATAGATAAAAGATTCACCCGGTACTTGTAGTACACGGGTGAACGACAACATAGTCTAAATATGGGCGAAAATAGCTTTAGTATGGAACATGAAGTAGAAACTGTGGTTTCATGATCAAATGGCTACATATATTGACACAGATTTGGTGAAATGGGAGAGAATGCAAAAAGACAAGATGGCGCAGAGAACGCCGTCGATTTCACTTTTAAATTGCATTAAAGTATATGTTTTATTAAATTTTCCATCTCAAAAGTAGCGGGTAAATATGAAGACATCTACAAAGAATAAATATTGCTTCTTAGATTGTGAAATTAGGCTCTCATTTCATTAACCTGCTTTTTCGACCGTTTTTATATAGGGTTGGTATTCACCCGCGTACTGTGAGTACCGGGTGAATCCTTTATCTAGGGTGCAAAGCATTTACTTCGTGACTGTTACTAAGTGTTAGTCTGAGGCTGTCGATAATATTCAATGTATTTGTTTTATTAACATTCGTTCGTTTTCGTAGACGCGCTTAGCTATGTTGTTGACCGTCACAGTGACACTCGGAACTGTCTGGATTCGCTCACTCACTTTTTTTATTCAAGTTTAACACTCTTTCCCTATTAGTAAGTCCATCATAAATAACAGTATTTGCTCTGAAGCAATGACTAGTCGTTCTGTTGGTTTTGATCACTCGTTTTTGTTTATTAATACTCATTCAGGGCTTTTTTGGTAGGCCTACATAATTGATTTACCAGGGGAATTTTCAATCACAAACAATTCGTCTTCCCCCATTCCACTGCTCCTTGCCCTATCCTAGTAATGCCAAATGCCAGGCTAGGTAATCCCAGGTCTTAATTTTTAAGTCATTGGTTTGACTCAACCAGGGTTTGAAGATGAGATTTTGAATCCCATGATCTACCAAATCGGAAGTTAGGCACTCAACTCATTCAGTCACCCTGGCTGGTATGACAGTAAAATGAATAGAATACTAATATTGGAGCAACATTATTTAACTATATAAATCACATGATAGATTTCCGCTTTTTTAGTCGGAGACCACTTTCATCCCTGAATAAATTTGAATATTAGATTCCTGATAACAGGGTGGAAGGCTGGCACATCAATATTGGTAAATAGCTGAATATCACTGTGATGTATCCCACCTGTATGTAAAATAATGTCTTTTGATTATATATTCAACTTTCTGGAGGATGGTCAAATGAGTTGAACGCTGGCTTCCTCTTTAGCCTTTCAGGGGATTAGAACACTGGCCAAGTCAAGCCAGTGACTTAAACATTTATACTTGTTACTACCTAGCTTGGTGCTCGACATTACTAGGATAAGGCAAGAAGCAGTGGAATGAGGAAGACCAATTGTCTGCACTTGAAATTTCCTCTTAATCAATTAATGTTAATCAATTACGTACACCTTCACTATTGATAGTTTTATGTTTGCAGCTGACGATGGAGGTAATGCACTGTGGTAAAGATGTCTGCATTCCATGAACACACGTTGCGGACGCCATGCGTTCCGCCACATGTGCAGATCGCGTCAGATGGCATCCATCTTGGACTACCATATGGCAGGAACAACGTCGGAGTATGGAGTCTTCACGATATAACCGGCAAGGTACATTCACAGGGAAAATGTATCATGTCTTAAAAACAATCATTTCTGTTCTTAAAGTTGCAGAATAATATGTTTTTAACATTTTCATTTGTTAATAGTTAACCATTGAATTATGAAAGGTTGATCGTTATAAATCTACTCTTTGATTTGGCTAACTTTGGAAATATTTGAAGTGGAAACATGTATAATAAATTTGGTGTGCACACCGAAATGTTGTACTTGACTTGTAGCAGTGACAGGTTCTATTAAATTACCTTAATAGTCCTACTATTCAGCAATACATGCTTAATAAGTGTACCAGAATATAAGTTAGATATATATAGGATCAAATCTAGGCAAATGCTTTTGTTTAGAAGAATTAATTCATTCTTTCAACGGATTATGCAATTTTAAGTCACTCGTTTATGGTTACTTTTGCTGGTGCATACAATTTCTGCATCCTTCAGCAATATTATCCAAATTGTGAATACCGACTACACTGCTTAAATATATATAGCAATATTAAAACAGCAGTTTGGATTAGTCCCATATGACTTGTATATATATATCTAATTGGTTGTTCTGGTTTATTTAGCCACTGGAGCTAATTGGACACAGTAAACCTGTGTCGGCACTGTGCTTCAATAAGCGTCCTCCGTCTCTGCTGTGTAGTTGTGGAAATGACTACATTATAGTATGGCATATCGAGAGATGCAAAGCAGCTTTAAGCACTGGTATGTAGGCATCTATATTGAAGTTTTTCAAATTAATAAGCGTGAACGCACACACAGTCACACAGACAAAGCTACACACACAAAGCCACACACACACACGCTCCAAATACACTAAATATATAGGTTGCTATTCACTTCGAATTTACATAAAAGTGATATCATAAATCTGTTGACTGTTTCTACCACGTGTTTCACTTGGGGAAGTTAACGACTAGGACACCTACAAAATTAGGAAATAGTTATTTAAAAATGATTTTGTATTTTTGAACATAATCTGACAGAATTGAGCCAATTTCCGTCCGGTATATTTATATATGATTAAAAAAACAGAAAATTACATAATATTTGATCATATTCTAAACCTTAAAAAAATACAGCTTGTGATTTGGTAAGTAATAAGCTTCCCAGTTGGTCAATCACTCACTCAAATGCCGACGAGATTCAACATTGTTCAACTTGGGTGATGGGACATTAACCGGCGTTTTCTTTATGCAGGGCCTCTACGAGGCATGGAAAGTCTGTAAAAGTATTTAACTTAATTTGCCCGATTTCAAGGCCTCGAAAAGCCTTGAATTTAACCTATTTTGGGTAATTAGTCTTGAAACGCCTTGAATTCCATTACGGTATACCCATTGATCTAAATTAGTCTAAAATCGTCATTCAGAATGGTGATTTTGGACTAAATCCAAATGAAACTAATCTTGAATTCATATCAATACCAGCCTTGAAAAGCCTTGAAATAGCCATGAATTTCATATCTTCACATGTGTAGGCCTACGGATCTTGTAAATGCCAATGTTTAATTAATTGCTTAGACCCTTTAGCCACCAATAGAAAAGTGTTTTGTTTGAAAAACAAAAAGATGAAAAACAAAGAACACTCGAATTTATGCGCAGCAATGCTTTTTTGTGTGTGTTACAATTTCCAACTCCCACAGGCCAGCAGGTCAGAGGTCAGGTCGTCGGGCAGACTCTGGGGAGCGTCCGCTACTGCAGCTTCAACGTTGATGACACCATGGTAGCCGTGTGCATTGACCGAGAAGTCTTAGTCTTGGATGCAACGGTGAGAGACATCAGCGAAACCATATCAGCATCCGCCATTATTTGTATTTTGCTCAACATTTTCATTCATCAAAACAATTCTTTTGTGTGTACAGTTAAACGTCTCTAAATCGACCAACCATGGGACAGACTTTAAATTGGTAATTTAGGGAGGTGGTCGGTTTAGGGAGTTTTTTTAATTGTTAACAATGATATTGGATGAGCGATCATTTTGGACCCAAATAAAGCGATCGACATAAGGGAGTGGTCAATCTGTGGAGATGGTCGGTTAAAGAGGTTTTACTGTATATATGTGTGTGGCACTGACTTTCTGGCCATAGCAATTTCACGTGATTTTGTCACAAAATGTCAGGTTGATTGATTGGTGGTTGCTTTACGCCGTGTCAGCAGCGTAGGCCATATTCACGGCGAGAAATGTTTGTTTTTGTTCAAACCATCGCTTTTACATGTAAAAGCATACAATCAATTTTGTGTCAATGGACACTCATAAATTTTGTAAACTCACAATCATATAGTTTCTGATCAAGCTAAGTAGAATTCTAAATGATAGTATTATTCACTGATGAAATTTGTTTAAAAACCTATATGAGGTGGTACAAACCAGCTGCCCTCAAAAAGGCTAAAATGTCAGGTGATTTCCTACCTACCCACAACATTATATTTACTAATATTAACCTGATGCAAATGGAAACTATAGTTTGGATAAAATAAGTGCAGTGAGGGTTCTTTGGCAATGTATGCTACTGGGAATGTTTGTTTTTCTATTATAAATGGTTGATATACTTTTATAAACGTATCTGCTTGTTCGGTATTTCATTGTCCAGATTTTGTTGTTGGTGCGTTTCACTGTTCGTAATGCACTGACCTCTCAGCCAAATTTAGATTTCAGGCAGCACAGAATCGCCAAGTCTCCCGGTTTGGCGGGAGATCTCCCTAAATTATAGCAAAATATCCACAATCTCTCGATTTCTTGCTTTTAATTTGTAATCTCCCACCCAAGAATCATTTTAGCTTGCTTTAAAAAAAAAAGAATTTACGCATATTTTTATGTCAGATTGCACCATTTTGTATGACTTTAAAAAAGGAAATCACTGCTCAAGGGCTTGAAAAATCTACCGTGTTACTTACTGTAAGTCGTTCAATAATACTGAAAATAGCTTCAAATGACAATCCTGAAAGCTGCGAGATTGGGCGCACATGTCAGCCCCTGTAATGCTGTGACCAGGCGTGCTGAATCGCAGCTTCAGTCATTCCGAAG
Source organism: Branchipolynoe longqiensis (assembly GCA_030323885.1). Classification (NCBI taxonomy): domain Eukaryota; kingdom Metazoa; phylum Annelida; class Polychaeta; order Phyllodocida; family Polynoidae; genus Branchipolynoe; species Branchipolynoe longqiensis. The sequence goes on from CM059186.1 coordinate 41,053,932, forward strand.
GGACAAGTGAAACGAGGAATACCCGTATTCCCAGACAGTAGTGCGTCATGCTTGCACTGTTAAACACGGCAGCAGCCTGACCAGTGCAACCCTATTGTACCAGTCTGGGGATTTGAGCCTGAGAGATGTCAAGCCATGCTGTCCCCCACCCCACCCCACCCCATCCCCCTACACCCACCAGAGGTTATATTAATACTGGGACGCACGGTGTATGTTTTTTCTCAACCTTGGAAAATATAGTCCACCACATTGTGATGCAATTCAGTAATTTAGTTTTTGTCCTTCCTTCCTTCCTTCCTTCCTTCCTTCCTTCCTTCCTTCCTTCCCGCCTTCCTTCCTTCATTCCTTCATTCCTTCCTTTTGTGTTATTGTAGAAACAACAATTGCGCCACACATTGCATGGTCATACATCAGCAGTGAACTGTGCCGAGTTTTGCCCTCACTATGCAGCCACACTCGTCACTGCCTCCGATGACAGAACTTTTAAGGTGAGAGCTAATCTATTGTAGAGTAGGACATTCACTTTCCATGTGAGAAGTGGGATTAATCCTTGGTCAGGAAAAACTAAAGACTTACAAAACCATTACCTTGCCTAGCATTCAGCATTATTTAAAAAGGGCCAGACTTGGTTGGCTCAGTGTCAGGATAATGTCACTGACTAGGATATCGGGAAATGGTACCGGAAATGCAATATACCAGTAGGGCAGCACTATAAATCCGCTATAAGTGCACACTGTCAAAAGTTGATACCTGTTCTCATTATGACCTCAGATGTAAGTATCTAAACCCCAATAAATTAAACCAATCTCCTGCGCGGTATCGTTTTGGGGCAGTACTATAAAGCCACCATGAGTGCGCACTATCACAAGTTGGTCCTGATATTACCTTAGATGTGAGGATGTGAAATCCCAATGAACCAAGTCAATCTGCAGAATAGTGATTCTGATTGTGCCTGTCACTGTTCTGCTTGTACCCAATGGTGACTCATCTATGTTTGGCTGTCTGCTGGTACCTGTAGGTGTGGGACCTGACCAGTTCGACCCTGTTGTACCAGTCGTGTATCATCTCGTCATCGCCCTTCATCACCATAGCCATGAACCCGCTGTATCAGAGTTTCGCACTGGGTACCACCGATGGACAGGTAAGCGACGGAAGGGGGCATTTAATACCACAGTGTGGCATGCAAATTATCCAATATGAACCACCGCTGCCAAAAACAAGCCTTATATACCCAAACCTCCATATATCTTTTATGACAATCGCTTCGAAGAAACACAAACAAAAGAGGAAGGTATCTCTTAAAATACTGCTAAGTATTACCCAAACTCAAATGTATTTGTCTATATCGTTTTTACAGTGGTCTCCCCAGTATTCAGGAAAGGGATGGCGGGAATCGGTAGAGCTGGTAGGAAAGGGATGGCGGGAATCGTTGAATAATAATGCAACAGAATCAAGGTTGAACACTTTTCGTCGTGAATATGGGCCTTTGCTTCCGCACGGCTTAAAACAACCACCAATCAATGAAACCTACCCATACTACATTCATGGTACTTCACTTGTGTAGATGAATGAGCCTCACTACACTCAGCCCCCACGAATCAAGTTCCATACTCAGTATTACAAATATCCAGGTAGCGTACTTCCATTACATGCACTGGGAAGGTTCAAGACCGTACAGCCCTTGACATATACAGGGTCCTGGTCATGGGACCAGTGTCCTGTGAGGGATGCTGTAAAGGTGGGCATTATGCTTAGAGCTCTACTCGAACCTACATTTCTGCAATTCCGGGCCGAGCTTCATAACTATTAGGCATGCCTACACATACATGTGTGTATAGATAGTATAAATAGAATAGTAGAAATCAGGCCAAATAATTTAAGTATGAGTTCTTTACATAAATATTCATTATATCGTCGCGAAATATGCACATGCTAAAAAGAAATTGAACTATGTAGAGTATACATTATGTTCTCTGATGTGTTAAATTAACCAATTATCCTGCTGGTAAAATGAAACGGCAGCAAATTGACTCCAGGATTAAAATTCCTAAATTTGACTGTTTATACATCCCAAAGAACAGTTCCTTTAAAAATGTACAAATTAGGAATGGACATTAGCTTTTCATAATGTTAAAAAGAATATGTTGTATAGATAATGACTACAATACTGGACTGCTGTATCAAATATAACATTTAATAAACGGTTATATAAAATTGATTGATAGCTGCATAGCAATATACTAACAGTCATGCCAAAAAATGTAATAAATGTTCATGTCCCTTATGGGGGGAAAATGTCACAACGAAGATTTATTACATGTAATTCAATAGCTTTTTAACCAATAACAACAACAAAAATTGTAATCCAGAAATGTAAGCCAATCTATTAATTAATATAGACAGTTTAAATGAATTCCCTGCGTTGTGATTAATGACTGGATTTATGTATATTTATGACTTTTTCAGTTAACTAATCCATTCGTTTTCAGATTCGAGAGTATGACCTTACCGATAGGAATGGCTTTCGATGTCTTCATCACATCGATGTTGAAAAAATACTACCCAAACTCAAGGAGGCCAGTAGCATTTCAAGACGGGACAGTCCAGCTGAGAAAAGTGAGAATTTGCCACTTCTGTCAGTGTTCTCATGTGAAAGCTTAATAAGTCTTATCATTAATAGATTCCTGATTTATCGAATCTTATGTTTTCTTTATTTGGTAAAAAAAATAAGTGGTAGAAATATATTCATTTTTAGCTCTTCAAAACCCCATTTGACCCTGTGGTTAGAATTGACCGTGTAATTTCTTTAGAATGTAATATATTATAGTCCCATGGAACAACGTAATTCAAGCAAACTCACGAATGTATGGAATGTTAACAGGAACACGGCACAGAGTTTAATGCATTGAAAAGCACATTCTTACCAGCGCAGCCTCGTACAAGTTGTGAGTTGCCAGTATGATCACCATTTACTGTACTATTCGCTTTCAAAGTCTGATTAAAGTTGCAACTATTACTATATCAAATATCTGGGCTTTAAGATTATTTGCAAGCTAGGATATATACTATTGCTGTTGCAATTACTACCATAGCAAATATCTGTACCAATGTAGCTTTTATAGCATCTACTATTTGTTTGCTCCTTTTCCGAGGTAATTTCTATTACCCACCCAGCAGAACTCGCAATAACTGAAATAACAAGGAATACATTATCAAAATCAGAATTTAATCAAGCTCTAAAAAGACTCAATAATAAATGAGTGGATCTGTTTACTTTAAAATAACAAAAAGTAGAAGCAGAGGTAAAAGAATTTCCGCGGTTTCGTTGATTTCTGCGATTTTATGCAAACAAGTGGACATCCCCTTATTGGCTTAGTGTTGGATATTGTTGTCGGCGCAGTTAAAAAGAAATATAAGGTGGGAAAAGAAGAGTGAGTCGGAAGTAAGAAGCTGCCATTTAAAGTGGAATGAATTTTAGTTTCTTTTGTTTAGGTGTTTGTATTTCTCTGAATAGCATGTTTCCTCTACTGAGGCACTGGTCTTCCAGCCCTCATGACAAACACTCATAGACAATAGACAATATTGTAACGGTATAGATAGACAGCTACAAAAAACACAAACAGAGCAAAGCATTGATATGCAATGAATGAGCAATGCCTGACAGAAGAGAGAATGCCTTTGGGCGGGGGTTTGCGCTTTCTACCTCACTCATAGCTGTTGTGATTACATCCCAGGTGGTCCAATCACCATCAGTAGCCGGCCGTTGTGGAAGCGTCCTGATGCGACACAGCTGACTGCCCGGTCGGAAGAGCCGATCGAGGCGAACGCTGAATCTGAGGCTGGGTGCTCCATAATCAGCATGGTGTACACGCACAACCATGGCGGGGTGAAGACACCACTTCCCTGCACCCTGCCATTCCTGCAGGATGACGCCCTTGTGAGGTGAGGCTGCGAACTAGAGTGAACATTGCATGTGCTGGATAATTCAGAACAATGCGAATGAAGAACTACATGAAATGGAACTTTATTCATAGCATGTATGGTATATATGGTTAAAGGTCAGGGGTTTGATTCATCAACTCAGACGCTCTGAGCGAGTCCTTTTTGGATGTAGGGTGGGTGGCAAAGTTGCAGGCACAGTGGTTGTTGGTTCGCCATCTGACGTTTAGAGTGCCGGCGGGAGATGTGAGTTCAGCGGGTATACAGTAGGGGGCGCCAGTGACTCGAAAGCAGAGCGGGGCACCGTAGCTCTTTACCATGCTCAAATTACCCATGTTGCTGATGCAAACTTGAACAATTACACATTTGCTATGGGAAGTGGTACCTTTCTTCATGCAGACTACTTTGTTTGGCTGTCATACAGCAGGTTCTCTCTTCATGCAGACTACTTTGTTTGGCCATCATACAGCAGTACCTCTCATCATGCAGACTGTACTTTGTTTGACCATCATACAGCATTACCTCTCTTGATGCAGACTGTACTTTGTTTGGCTGTCATACAGCAGTACCTCTCTTGATGCAGACTGTACTTTGTTTGACCATCATACAGCAGTACCTCTCTTGATGCAGACTGTACTTTGTTTGGCCATCATACAGCAGTACCTCTCTTGATGCAGACTACTTTGTTTGGCTGTCATACATCACTACCTCTCTTCATGCAGACTGTACTTTGTTTAGCCGTCATACAGCAGTACCTCTCTTCATGCAGACTGTACTTTGTTTAGCCGTCATACAGCAGTACCTCTCTTCATGCAGACTGTACTTTGTTTGACCATCATACAGCAGTCCTTCTCTTCATGCAGAATGTGCTTTGTTTGGCCGTCATACAGCAGTACCTCTCTTGATGCAGACTGTTCTTTTTGACCATGATACAGCAGGTTCTCTCTTGATGCAGACTATACTTTGTTTGGCCGTCATACAGCAGTACCTCTCTTCATGTAGACTACTTCTTGAAGGCATTTACACCTTCTTTGTTTTGCTCTTAAACTTGCATGATCCGTTCGTTTAAGATATTGTTTCATGTTTTTTAATTAAATAGATCAGATTAACAATCACAAGCTAATCTAAGTTAGTGTGGAGTAACCTTTATGGTAATTGGCTAACTTTGCAGGTGTTTGGAGTGCGAGCATGCAAATTAATTTGTATGTGAACCCCTGTTGAAGCCAAGTGCAATACGCCATTGCTATGTTAGCTAGGTCCTGTCAAAACCAGCAAGTTTTAATGTTCAGTAGGAGACCGCCCAAAGAAATGTTGAATTAATGAGTATATTAGTATCTCTATGGGGTTGTTTTGGTTTTGAAAACATGTTTTCATCGGATAATGCAATTTTTAATAATACCCCATTTCCGGATTTATGTATTAAGCTGTGTATTAAACTGTGTAACTGATGTTCCAGCGAGCTCCTGGAGAATGCCCCTATGATGGCAGTGGTTACAACAGCGGCCATACTGCAGCTAAATGCACGAACCTTTGAATTCTGCTCCTACACCAATCTGCAAGGTATATATATATATTGTGCTTATCTGATAAAATAGCATTTAAAAAAAGAAAGAATTCGGAAATATTTATTGTTCTGCCCAATCTTGTGCTGGCACCGAGACATTGGTCTTTCAGCCGTGCGTAATTACATTTATTGACACTTTTCTTTCACACAATAAGGTGTATTATAAAGACAGTTGAAATATTAATAGGCTAATAAGTATTTGAAGTATATGAGAGTACAGTCAAACTTCATTGAATAAGTTACTTCTGCATTAATACTACACTGTAGCTATTATGATAGCATCTACTTTTTATGTTCTCCTTTTCCGAGGGAAATTCTCTGACACACCTATCAGAACTCAGAATACCTGTAGTAACAGAGAATATGTGATCGAAATCAGGCTTTGATTAAGCTGTAAAAAGACTCAATGATAAATGAGTCTGTTTAAAAAAGAAATTTTGACCATATGTATTTGGTGTTTCTGTTAGCTATATTTTTTTCTGCCAGTGGCATAAATATTAATAACTGGTTCTCGTCAAATCACTGAGGTCTTTTTGTTTATTTTTTTTGGTAGTCTTGTATTTATGCTGCCCATAATGGTTAAGTTTACTGACTTGTTTTCACCGCTAGCCAGTAATAGTCTCCTGGTTCCCCTTGTTTTGTTACTTTCAGTTGTGTGTAGCTATCAAATGCATACATTCTTTCTCTGGAAGCATTTTTGTAAGCAGGATTTGCGAGGTTAAACAATGTCTTGCCAGTACTTGGATGGGTGACCACCTAGGAATACAAAGTGCCATAGAAATCCTGATTTCAGACTTACAGCCTACCCACTCAGTACTGGATGAGTATAACAATATCGGCCCCCCAGCAAGATCTGAGCATCAACAGCACAATCCAGTACATCGTAGACTAAACACTGCCACTATCCATAATGTCTCTTGACAAGTGTTAATTCGTGCCTGTTTTACAATTTATTGTGAATTTAGTGGTGATATGACAGCTTTCACTAGTTTATGTTAATATATAAATCGGATCCTCATTGCTAGCATAAAATGGATTGGCATATCTCTGTTCTGGAGCTTGTGTTGGTCCCAAAGGCTTGTCCTGGTCTGGGGTTTGTGCTGGTCACTGGGTGGTGGGTGGGGATGCCCATGTCTCAGAGGCTTATCCAAGTCTCATAGGCTTGTCTTGGTCTGAAAGGTGTGTCCTGGCATCAGGCTTGTTTTGGTCTGTGGGGATTGTCCTAGCACCTGGTTTATTTTGTTCTGTGGAACATGTCCTGGTCTCAGAGGCTTGGTCTGGACTGTGGGACTTGTCCTGCTCTCAGCAACTTATCTTGACTTATCTCAGAGGCTTGTCTTGGTTTGAAAGATTTGTCCTGGTCGCAGGCTTGTTTTGGTCTGTGGGGCTTGTCCTGGTTTCAAAGTCTTGTCCTGGTCTCCATAGGTTGCATCCAATTAACGCTCATTAGTACCAACACAATGCATCATCATAGCCACGACGGTCGTTGGGACACCACATATGACTTTGCAACCAGTTTTCTCCAGTTTTCCCGATTAACAATTCCCTCTGGGACATAGTGAACTCCGGGCCTTTCAATTCCATGACTTTGTCTTCCCGCCTATTTCCTTTGTCTGCCTTGTCTTCTTTCCCCGCTCACTGTTCTTGGAAAATGGTTTTGTCCAGACCTCAATGCAGTCCAATACTAATCAGGGGTTTGCGCTACCATTGAGTGGGTTTGCTAATTTCATCGTTCCTCTGATGGCTTGTATTTGCAGACCCACTTCCATCCCATAGTATGCTGGAGGAAAAACCAATGACTGTATCGTTAGTAGGCTCAGCTGTGTTAGCCCAGAGTTTAGACTCGCCAGATCTGGTAGGTTCCCTTTGAATTTACACCCACTTTGAATTTACACCATTCTTTATTTGATTAAGCCTGGAAGGATCATCCACTGACAAGTTAATAATATTACACATATTCTGAGGGTTTTCATTTTTGAGGCAATGCTATTTAATAATGATAGTTTAATGATTTACTATAACGTAATATCACGAGTAATAATATTTGAATAAATTAAAATACTTTCTTCTGTTCTTCCTCTCATTCTTCCTCCATCTCTACCTCTTCTCCCTCCTCCCCCCTCATTCCTACTCCTTCTCCACCCGCCTTCTATTCTATTTCATTATCTTCTTCCTCCCCTTTAACTCTACCGTCTCCTCCTTATATTCCTGTGTCCTCTTCTCCTTCGATTAATGTTCTTTTAATGAAAAGTCTAACAATGCCCCCACTGACTACTAAAACCGTTGTTTCCCGCTCCTGCTCCTGTTCTGGGTGCTAACCTTCTGGTACAGACATGGTGCGCGCTGGGAAACTTGTTCGGTAACGAGGTGAGCGTTCTCCGGCTCGGTCATCCTACGTATGCCAACCAGAATCTGCTCAAGCTGCAGCTCGTGACCCTCCGAACTAAGAACATGGTGGACCCGATGTCACCAGAGAGTTCCAGCGCCATCTGCAACAGCTCTGCTGGAAATGAGCAGACCGGCCAAGAGTCCGATGAGGATGGGGAAGCTGAAAGCCAAGAGGAATCCGAGCCGGTCACTGTGCTTTCAAGGTAGGAGTGTAGTTTTTCATGTATCTGTCTGTAGCAGGTTCTATAAGAAGTGGGTTGTTAATGTTGTTGATGTTATTTGGTGTGTGAGTATTATATCTGTAGCAGGTTCTATGAGAAGTGCTTTGTTAATGTTGTAGATTTGCTTTGTTAATGTTGTAGATCTGCAATGTTGTCGATCTGCAATGTTGTAGATACTTGTGTGCAAGTATAATATCTGTAGCAGATTCTATAAGAACAGCTTTATGTTGTAAATCTTGTCTTGTTTGCGAGTATGATATCTGTAGCAGATTCTATAAGAAGAGCTTTGTTGATCTTGTAGATCTTGTTTGGTGTGCGAGTATATTTTTAGCAGATTCTATTAGAAGTAGGTTGTTAATCTTGTAGATGTTATTTGGGGTGCGAGTATAATATTTGTAGCATATTCTATGAGAAGAGCGTTATGTTGTAGATTTTCTTGTTTCGTTTGTGAGTATAATATCTGTAGAAGGTTCTATAAGAAGTGTTTTGTTAATGTTGTAGATCTTGTTTGGTGTGCAAGTATAATATCTGTAGCAGATTCTATAAGAAGTGCTTTGCTAATCTTGTATGGTGTGTGGGTATAATATCTGTAGCAGATTCTATAAGAAGTATTTTGGGTGATACTATAGTATGTAGTGCAAGGTGGGTCAGCTGGTGTTTTCTATGATCCCTCTGAGGTAGGGGTAATAGTGTCAGGTGGGTTTTGGTAGACTTAAGATATTGCGGTAGACCGCGTGCTATTGTAGCACCATTTTTTGTTAATCTTGTAGATTTTGTTTGGTACGCAAGTATAATATCTGTAGCAGATTCTGTAAGAAGTATTCTGTTAATCTTGTAGATATTCAGTGTGCGAGCCACATAATGTTGATATAACTAGAGCACGCGTTTAGGAAAAACACTGCCGGTTTTCCTCTGCTGAGGAACATTTAAGTTACCAACTTGCAATGGTACAAACAAACCTGTTAAACAGTGGTGGCCAGTCGGGTGATTACAGTCCCCTATACAGGAGGCTTAGATGAAGATGAGTCAGTTTTTCACAGGCTTAGCATAGATAGCGGGAACCGTGGAAAAATCCGCAAAGTACTCTCCCAACATAATCGACCAGACGGGATGGCCGAATGAGTTGAGTGTCCGTCTCACGTTTTGGTAGATCGTTGGATTCGAACCCATAGGTCAAGTCAAACCAATGACTTAAAAATTTATACTTGTCGCTTCCTAGCCAGGTGCTCAGCATTATTAGGATAGGGCAAGGCCTGGTTGGCTCAGTGTCAGGATAATGTGATTGAGTGGGATATCAGGTCAGCATGAGTGTGCACTGTCACAAGTTGGTACCCGTCCTGATATGACCTTAGATGTTACCAGGAAGTAAAACTCCAACAACCAACCAATCCAACATAATCTTAGCCATCATGATATGACCATTCAGTACAGACTCTGCTTTGAGAGCGTTCTGCAATCAATGTTGTGACCCTTTTTATCGCTCGCTGTGAATTTCCTCTTTTTTTAAATAAATACTTTTTTGGGGGCTAATGTTAGAGACTACTGTCACCCCTGTAATTTAATCCATGTTGCGCTTATAAGGTCAACAATCTTATAATTATTACCCACACATATTGTTGTCTCTCCCCAGTGCACCGTTAGTAGGAAATTCTCCATTGAAGGCAGAGCTGGTTCTCAAGACTGAGCTAAAATTGCCGAAGAAACGCTACAGCAAAGGTAAATGTAGCCGTAGCTAGCGGGGTGGAGGACGAGGAGTGAAGTTGCCCCCTGCCACCACAACTCCACCACCACCATCACACACAAATTCCCAGTATGTGACGTCCCTGAAAAGGCTGGAAATGGCATTTCAGAGACATTAGATTAAACAATTTCCTGGGTGGGAGGGGGAAAGACCCCCAGACCCCCAGTCCACCCCCCCCCCCTTCCCCCTAGTGCCTCGCGCCTTTGGCACTCATCTGTTCCATATATTTATCTGTACTCCAAGCAACAATTCCTAGCTATGGTATATGGTGCTATGCCATACGGGCAGGATTAGTGCTGAAGTATTGTGGTGAAATAGACAAGAAAGCTTGGCTTTATTGAATTTTTAAAAGCCTATTTTATCTATTAAGCCCTATTAAAAGGAATACTTTTAAAGTAAATGTAATACTCATTATAACCAGAAGGTGGACTGGAAAAGTTTATTGTTTCTTTTGCAGATAATGTTTTAATATGCTCATTGACCCACATACTTCCTGGTATCGCCATATATATTTACAACAGGTCAATTCTGAGGTGGCCAGTTTAGTACAGATTCTCCTATCACAACCTCCGTCTCCCGTTTTGGTAGATCGTGGGATTCGAACCAATGACTTAAAAATTGACACTTGTTGCTTCCTAGCCAGGCGCTTGGCATTATTAGGATAGGGCTAGGACTGGTTGGCTCAGTGTCAGGATAATGTGACTGAGTGGGAAATCAGGTCATGGTGCTGGTCTCCCAGTGGGGCAGGACTATAAAGTTGCCATGAGTGTGCACTGTCACAAGTCAGTACCCGTCCTGATATGACCTTAGATACTGCCAGGACGTAAAACCCCAACAACCAACCACCAATCTATCACACCACTAGGTCACAGTCCTGGCCACAGGGTGGGGTGAATCGTGAAATACAGTCCTATTCTGGACCTTAACGCATGCAATTTATAGCAGAATAGAGCTTCATTTTGGTGGAATAAACTACCATATCGACGAAATAGTTAGGTAATTCTGTTGGGTATTATGCCGCTGCTACATTCTCTTGTTTTCTAAGTATTTATTGCTGCATGGAAGGATTTCTAAATCAATGTAATATACCTGTCATTGCTGAAGTCCATTATTTTTGTCATGTTTTCACTTTAACTGTTTCCAAAGGTAACTCCTCAGAATAAAAATTGCTTCAAACGAAAGTTAAAAAAAATTATGATCATCACCCCAAGTATATTTATCTAAAAGAAAATCTGCAGGAATTCAAAGCCATCAGATTAAGTACCTTTAAGACCATGTGAAGTATCCATTTCCGAGACCCTTCTTTACGCCCATTTCAGAACGCAAGGGCACCTGGCTGGGAAACATGGGGAGGAACTGAGAAGTGACATACCCAGTGATAGAAATAAGCAAAATTGTTCACTTGTCCATAGGACTAGTCTGGTGTGATTTTCACTTGTCCGTCTGAATTTTCACTTGTCCACAGTACTTAGCTTTATTATCTCAGTTAAGGTTCATGGTTATGGGAATACAACTACACATAAATCAAAGCAACAAAACATATGTCGTAAATAATGTAAATTACATTTTAATGACTTCACATTGGCATGGTAATTACTTCACACTGAGTAACAGACTGTCTACAAGGTACACTGATTGTCCACAAGGTTTTGGTCACTAAACAGGTAGTATTGAGTGCCTATAATAGTCTCGTCCCTGCTGGTGTATCGTGATCAGTTCGATGCATTTAAAGATGACAACGATAAGCAAACAAAATCGCGAAATACATGTTTTTCAGCCCCAAATTGTCACTTGTCCAACGGAAAAGCTCAAGCCATATTCTGCTTGTCAATGCCTACTGTCACTTGGCTCGGACAAGCAGACCAGCTCTTATTTATGACGCTGCATACGACATATCTGTTTTGTTGCGACCCTAACCTGCTGAAGTTACTTACCCTCATGGCCTGCTCCCTTTTCCCGTCTGATGTCCTTTTTTATCACCATGACACACAGGGCGGGCAGTGATCCATTCCGCAATGCTAACCAGCCGGCGAGCTTCTACGAGTTCTGATGAGCCGCTTGTCTTTCACGAAAAGATCAAGTCTTCAGGGTACTCCGCAACTTCCAAGTGAGTAGTGAGAGTAGCAACACCAAGGACCAGGAAAGCATTTCTCGAGCATTAGCATTCCAACGTTCTCTAATTTAGGTATTTTTTATTTTGAAAAAAAAAGAATTTCACCAATCAGATGCTCTCCCCATCGAGGATTGAGGGGGGGGGGATTTCTTTTAATTTTATTACAAATAATTTATTATTACTTATAGAGTTCATCCTAAGTTTTAAAACATTTTCATGATCGTACTAAACGTACAACAGGGGTGAGGGTGTTGTCAGTCAAGTACAAGATTTATCGTTAATAAAATGTTTATATTTTTCGGTGTACTTTATGTTTTGTATTAAAATGTTGATGTGTACTATTTGTAGTATGCTTTTTTTTAAATTTAAATTTTTTTTTTTATTGAGGCTGTATTTATACTGTCCATAGCATATACGCCTGAGTATTCAGGCTTGTTTTCAATGCTGGCCAGCTGTAGTGTTGGTGTTATCTTATCATACAGTCGCTGCTGATAAGGTATTTGATTGTCTGCATTTCAGTAGCAGATATATAGTTGGGTGTTATGGTTAGTAGCCTATGTTAGTTTTTTTTGGATTTTCTTGGCATATATGTGTTTTATTTTTTCTACTCTTGCTACTAGACTAGCCTACTCCAATTTACATATCATAGGCTTGTACGTAGTTGTGTGGTGTGCTATCTGGCTACTTTTGGCATGGTTACCTTCCATTGGGTGTCCCGCTGGTGGGCCGTGACATATCACATGCCCTTTTGCAGTTCAGCTTAGTGGGGGTTTCCTAGTCTTATTTTGCACAGATATTTTTTGTATGTTTTTACAACCGTGAAAATGTTGAATACTTTGGATAACCCCTAAAGCGCCAGTCACACATCACCGGATTGAGTACCGGACACCACCGGACAAAGAATTTTCTAGTCCGGTGGTGTCCGGTGAAAAAATGTATCGAAATAATTGGGTCAATTGCCACCGGACGAGTACCGGACGAGAACCGGACACGTAACGGATGGGTACCGGACATGAACCGGACACCAAACGGACATGTCAGTCCGGCGGTCCGGTAGAAGTTTTGTGCATGTTCAAAACTTGTACCGGACACCGCTGGATGGGTACCGGACATGTACCGGACATTGCCGTATTTCACCGGACAGTGTCCGGTTCCCCACTCCGGTAAGGTGTGGCTGGGCCTTTAGTGATCTGTATAACTTGGATCACAATTCATGACATGATACCAAACATGATGTTCACTGATCTGTCAGCAATTATCTGGTTAGGCATTTCGCGGAACAAGTGAAAGCAGTTGTTACAGTGAATACAAGACAGAGCGCGCTCTATCAAAGCCATGTGTTCTGGATTTCAGATTAAGCCTGTTCTCCCCGAAGATTAACAGGGTCAAACACGCATTGGGACAGACGATGAATAAGAGCAAGTCCACTCCAGATATCAGGTCAGTTGAATATACATGTTCAACATTGATTCCCACAAACACCATGTAATTATTATGCACCAGAATGTTACATCAGGAATTCTCATGAAGCTCAATGGTGGCTGCTTCAGCTGCTGATATATGCTTGGTCACTGTCTGTTTGACCTAGTACATGTGCACTTTTCTAATACTAAGAACCATCTAATGCCTCGGTCACAAATACGTTACGGCGTACTTGCGGTGACCGTACGGTGGGTTATGGTCGCTGTACGGTGACTGTACGTTTTTTTCCTCGCCGCAAGCAGTTGCAGTTATTTTAAGTTGAAGTTATCTTAACTTCGCAAAATCGCAATGCCACAGGCTGCCGCAAGGACTCCACAAAGCTGTACATTCACCTTTTTTTTACATCAATGAAATGGGCTTAAAATGAATATCAATATGGTACAATAATCATGTTTGTGTGATCAATATTAAGAAAGCTACAACGTTTTTATATTTTAAATATGTATATAAAGTTAAACACAAACCCCAAGGTGCCTTGCGGTGACCGTACAATTTGTGAATAGATAAACCGCAGATCATAACGCCGTAACATTTGCATAAACTGCAAGCCAGACCGCAGCACCGTATGGCGACCGCAGCATTTGTGACCTAGGTATAACTCAAACATATTCTACTCAAGTGTTTAGATTTCACGGCCTTCCACCAACAATGTTTTAATATAAATAACATGCAAGACCTATTTACCAACCTAAAGTACAAACAAATTTTAATTCCTCAGAACAATTGGGTGGTATCGCCTCCTGTAATTTTAGCTACGTTCTGTTAGTTTAATTTTGTGGTCGTTTCATACCAATTTAACCACTTCAAAATTGTATCAGAGATCATTTTCATTGTCATTTGACAAGAATTTCATGTAAATTTCAATGCAGGCATGTGAATGTAATTAAGAAGACTGACACTGACAGAATATGTACCACTAGCCTTTTACTGTGAATATGGCCCTGATTGCCAACACGACATTAAACCATCAGCAATCAATCAATCAAATTCTAATAGTGGTAGCTGTCTTGTATGATCGATTATTACTATATGTCAGCTCCTATATTCTTGAAAGCGCAAGAATAGGATGTATATCGCATACGATTTAATGTAGAGCCCTATATTCCAGTGAGCGCAAGAAAAAGATTTGTCTACTGCATACTATTTAATGTCAGCACCTATGTTCTTGTAAGCACAAGAATATGCTGTATTTCATACTATTTAATGTAAAATCTATATTATTGTAAGCACAAGAATAGGATGTATATCACCTACTATTTAATGTAAACACCTATATTCCTGTAAGGTCAAGAATATGGTTATATCACCGATTTAATATCAGCACCTATATTCCTGTAAGCAAAAGAAGACCTATATCACATATCTTCCTCTAGGCGCAAAAGTAGGATGTATATCACATACTATTAATGTCCACAGCTATATTCCTGTAAGCGCAAGAAGATGCATAGCGCATACTATTTAATATACCACACACATATTTTATGCTGCACAGTGACCGGGTTAAGGAGTATCCCACAACAGGTGACCCTCCTACACAGGTAGCCATTAAGTTGGATGTCGCTGATCGCCCAACCGCAATCAATGGCGTTCACTTCTCAAGTGAGTATATTCTCCATGCTCATTCCTCTTCGTACGCTCGCATGGTAAGCTGAGATTTGCACTACTCCAAATAATGCATAGTATTTAAATTAAAGGTGAAATCAGTTGAAAACATGTCATGCTTTATCTTTTGAGAATGCTTGTAAAATAGTATATTTTTCTAATCTGTTACTTAACGTTGCATAGTCCGATAGTTTTGAGTTTCTGCCATTTTTCTGAGATCAATATATTAAATTGATTATAATCTACCTAAGTTTAGTTTGAAATAACTTTTATTTGAAACGGTTAAGTTTTGAGATATTTGAAGTGCAAACATGTCAAATTAGTTTTAGCAAGCAGACCAAAAGCTCTGACACGATAGGCTTCAGCAGTAACAGGATCTATAAATTGGCTCAGTATTCCCTTCTACATGGCAACAAATGCTTAATAAGTGCATCATTATCTAAGTTAGATATGTATAATCAATTCTAGATAATTGTTTTGGTTTTGACAATTTGATGCTTCATCGGACTATGCAGCTTTAATGTATCATTGCATAGTTCTTCTAGCTAGGTCCCTCTTTCTGGAGATGAGGGATCTAGGAATTCAGGAGGCCTTTGCTGCCAGCACGGCGTAAAGAAAACACCAATCAATTAATCTAGGAATTCAGGAAGAGGATGTCTGTAATAAAGAGTTCTCACGAAGACAGGCTATGTTATTCAATCATAAATTAACCTAAAAGGAACGTTTTCCAATTTGTGCAAAATGCACAACTCTAGGATGTTACTCCAGGTCACATCCATCTACTGAACTGGCACAGAGGCTTGATTGATTGATTGATTGATTGGTGGTTGCTTTACGCCGTGTCGGCAGCATAGGCCATATTCACGGCGAGAAATGTTTGTTTTTTGTTCAAACCATCGCAGATGAGTGCATGTGTACCTAAGGTTCCAAACATTTGTTTTTATATTTCTAACTGTCTCTATGCTCTAAATTCGTTAACGCTGTGTGCATAGTTCGGTGCAAGCATCATATTTTCAAATTAAAAACACTTATCTAGATTTGAGTTCACATAGCAACTTAGATAATGGGATACTTTTTAAACATCTGTTCATGCACAGAAGGAAATGCTATGTCAAGTTAATCGAACTTGTTGCTGCCGAAGATTATGGTGTCAGCATTTTAACAGGCATGCCAAAATTAATTTGACATATTTTCACTTTCTCTCTGAAGTTAGCCATGTAAAATAAAGTTACTTCAAACTAAAGTAATGTATATTGTATTGATCAACCTGAAATATGCTTCAGCAGTAACAGGTTCAATTAGATGGACTTAGTATACCCTTCTATGCAGCAACTAAGTGCACCAGTATCTAAGTTGAATGTATAGGTTCCATCCTAGATAAGTGTTTTGGTCTCGAAAATGTCATGCTTTTATCCGACTATGTAACTTGGTTTGCTTTTGAAAATATGACACTTGCACTAGTGTTGTGACGTCACTAGACATTGATGTTGTTTCTGTGTGCGCCAGGTGATGGGCAACAACTCCTGTGCGCTCTCGCCAACAGAACTGCACAGTTGTTCAACATGCCGCTAACGGGTCGAGGAGCTTCCCTCACAGGTCAGTCTTCTCTGTGGCGCCCTCTGGTGGGGTTTTCGCACATTGTTAACTGCCATGGGAGGGTGAGGGTGGGGGTGTCCCAAAAACAACAAAAAAGCGAATGAACTGTAGTCACAACAGGGACAGTTGAAACCTGACTTCCGGCATTTTCCCGCGATTCCCCGACAGTGCTAATCCTATGGAGGAATATCTGCGTTTTCGCAGAAATTTGCCTATTGGTGTAATGATCATGGCTTGGCTCTGCCACAACCCGCTAGGTGGCCCCAAGGTCTTTCATCCCTGTATATATGGTCCAATATATACTGATGTTTCTTTTTAAGTTTAGCAAAAGAGGAAGAAAAAGACCCTCAAAATATTGGTGGAAGATAATCTTTGGTAACCTCAAAGTAGGTTCATCCAATTGCTCTTAATATTGAAACTATTTTTAGTGACGTGGTCATTTGAAAAACAAATGTACAAATATATTTCTGTCGTTTCTAATTTTTTTTTTTCAAGGGCACAACGGTGTTGTGACGTCAGCACAATGGAGCCAGGACAACAAATGGGTGATTACGTCATCTGATGACCGGACGGCGAGCATCTGGTCTCTGTCACTTCCTGATCCTGTGATGACAGTGGCTACAAGCAGAGATAACTTTGGTGCCAACAAGGAAGGCGGGTTGAAGCCAGCCAAGGTGTGTATAACCCCTTTCACTCTATCACATTCTACCTCTCAATCAATCAATGGGTGCCGTCTTCTCGAAGAAGGTTGGCTGCAATGGACCTCCATCTCTTCCTGTCATTCGTTCCTCTCACGCATTCCGCATAGCTCATTGCTGTCCACTCAGTGATGTTGTCCATCCATGTTGTTCTCCTTCTCCCTCTTGGTCTTTTCCCTTCTATCTTCCCTTCCAGTATTCTTCTCTGTGATTCCTAGTGTCGTATCATGTGGCCAAAGTATTTAATTTGTCTGTTTTGATCGTTTGTATTATCTGTCGCTTTATTTTCATTCTTGTTAGGACCTCCACGTTGCTTATCATTGCTGTCCATGGAATTTTTAACATTCTTCTGTATTGCCACATTTCAAATGCCTCGAGCTTTGTTATTGCTTTCTTCAAAGTCCATGTCTCGCAGCAATATAAAAGTGTAGACCACACATAGCATTTTAGCAGTCGGAGTCTTGTTTTTATATTTATGTCTCTAGATGTTAGTACTTTCTGCATCTTTAGAAATGTTGTTTTGGCAATGTTTATTCTCCGTTTAATCTCTCTCTCACATCCGCCATCACTAGTTATTAAATGGCCCAGATACACAAATGACTCTACCTGCTCCAAGATTACACCATTAACTTTTATCTCTGCTCTTGGTTTGTATTCCTTTCTGCTGACAACCATGGATTTTGTCTTTACATTCATTTTGAGGCCACATCTCTCACTTTTTTCTTTTACTTCATCCACTATATCTTGTAGTCGATTTGCCGTTAAGGCTAGCAGTGCTGTATCGTCTGCGTATCTTGTGTTATTGATATTTCCACCTCCAACATTTATTCCTATGATGTCATCTATTTCTCTGAAAATCATTTCCGTATAAATGTTGAAAAGACTAGGTGATAGAACACATCCTTGTCGCACTCCACATTTGATCTTCACTTCTGGTGTCAATGAGTCTCCAATTCTTACAGCAGCATACTGTTCCCTGTAGAGGTTGGCCACAAGCCGAAGGTCCTTACCGTCTAGACCGATTTTTTGTAGAGCTTCTATGAGCTTCTTGTGATGTACTTTGTCAAATGCTTTAGCGTAGTCTATATAACATATGTATATATCCTTATCTACTTCTAGGTGTCTCTCAATTATTGTTCTCATGTTAAAAATGGCTTCCCTTGTTCCACTGTTTGGTCTGAATCCAAATTGCTCTTCTGATACCTCTCGATTAATTTTTGTTTTAATCCTTTCTAGTAGTATTTTGAGTAAAGCTTTAATAACATGGCTCATGAGGCTTATTGTTCTGAAATCCGAGTATTCCACCGCTTTTGGTTTCTTAGGAAGGGCAATAAATATAGATTTTCTTAAGTCTGATGGAATATATCCGGTGTTATATATGTCATTAAAAAGAGCAGTTATCCTAGTATCCAAGTGTTAGAGGTAGTATTCTACCTCTAAAGGATCATTTTCCTGAAAGTGACCAGACGGGATGGCCAAATGAGTTGAGCGTCTGTCTCTCGTTTTGGTAGATCGTGGGCTTCGAACCCATGAGTTTGAACCCTGGTCGAGTCAAACCAATGACTTTAAAATTTATACTTGTTGCTTCCTAGCCAGACGCTCGGTATTATTAGGATAGGGCAAGGACTGGTTGACTCAGTGTCAGGATAATGTGACTGAGTGGGATATCAGGTCATGGTGCTGGCAACCTGGTCTCTCAGTAGGGCAACACTATAAAGTCACCATGAGTGTGCACTGTCACAAGTCGGTACCCACCCTGGTATGACCTTAGATGTTGCCAGGACGTAAAATCCCAACACCAAACGTACCTATAAAGGATCCTTGACCTGAAAGGGCATCATCCAAACAGAAAAGTACAACACCAGCAACAATGTACAGAGCAACAATATCAACAGCAAATTAATGAGATGGGATGGCTGAATCGGTAGAGCGCTGGCTTCCTGTGTGGGAGATCATAGGTTTGAACTCCGACTGAGTCATACCAATGACATACAAAATTAATACTTGTCGTTACCTAGCCTCGCACTCTGCATTAATAGGATAGGGCAAGGACTTCTTCGCCCGTTGAGGCGTCAGCGCCCATCCACACAAACACCTCCTCAGTCATGTCGTAGATGAACGTG
Source organism: Branchipolynoe longqiensis (assembly GCA_030323885.1). Classification (NCBI taxonomy): domain Eukaryota; kingdom Metazoa; phylum Annelida; class Polychaeta; order Phyllodocida; family Polynoidae; genus Branchipolynoe; species Branchipolynoe longqiensis. The sequence continues at coordinate 41,073,399 of CM059186.1, forward strand.
TCGCCGACCTCCCAACTTTGGGCATAGGCCACGAACAAGGGCTCTCCAGTTTTCCTGGTCCTGGGCCTTGAGTTTCTTGTTCGTGATTCTGTAACGTTGTTCTTTTTCCGGGGTGGGGTTGTTGGCCGCACGCCCAACCCCCAACCTGGAGGACCAATTGCTGCTCTTAGTCTATCCTCTACCATGAGTCCTGCCCGGCTTGGTTAAACCTGCCAGGGGGCTAGCCCCCGCCGGTATAGCTCTCATGGTCACGGAGGCATACAAGCCTCCCCACCACGACAAGGTAGCAACACATTGGGGGGGGGGGGGGGGGGGGGCAAGGACTGCTTTGCTCAATATCGGGATGATGTGACGGAGTGATATATAATCGGTGATGCGATTTCCTAGTGTGTCAGAATTATACAAGTGATATGAGTGCACACTTTCACAAGTCGGTACCCGTCCTGATATGACCTTGGGTGTTGCTAGGATGTTTCTTGATGGTTTACCATGTCGGCACGGACAATACTTACAGCGAAAAGCTAGTTGTACCTATTCTGTCATTTTTGTCAGTCCCATTCTACCTCTAAAGGATAATTTATGTGCCTACATTCTCTCCTTTAAAGGCTCATTTATATGTCTACATTGAAATGTACAGAAAATTTCAAAATGGTCAGATCCATGTCAAATGATTGCCAAAACCATCTCGGGGTGATGCAATTTTGAAGTGGTTTGACTTCTGTCAACTGACATCGAAATCTAACTCACACAAAAAATATCCAAAATTACAAGAGGTGATATAGCTCAATTGTTTTTAGGAACTCTAAAATTTGTTTGCATTTTGCATTGTTGAAGAGGTCTCGAATTCTATTTACATTAAGGCAGTGTTGATGAAAGACCATGAAGTATACACAGTGTGCACTGACATTCAATGCACTCAGGGGGTGGTTCTCGCCTGAGTAAAGGATGTAAAACCCCAGCAAACACAAAGCTAATTATCCCCCCCAAAATGCCAAGTGCAAACTCTGTTTTTACTTACTACAGTATAACCCCATTAAACCAAACTTGAAGGGCCCCTAGAAATTTGTTTGGATGAACCGATCATTGGTTTAACCGAGCTTTGCCTTTGACTTGGCTTTGGCAAAAAAGGGGGTGCATTATGAATGTACAATGTATGTGGACACTATGATTATTGTTTTTTATGTATATACAGTTTAACCCCATTAAACCAACCTCGGTTAAATCAAACGATTGGTTAATCAAAACTTTTTTTGGCGACCTGGCAAAATACTACCATATATCATAAAAAAAAACTCTGAGATGACCTTAAAACCACATGAAAGTTTTGTTTAACTGTACCGGAAGTGGCCTGGGGCCGACAATTTTGTTTGGATTAACCGATACTTTGGATTAACCGACTTTGGTTTAACCAACTTCTTTTTAATGATAAATGGTAGTATTTTGCCGGGCCGCCGAAAAAAGTTTGGATTAACCGATCGTTTGGTTTAACCGAGCTTTGTTTAACGGGGTTGTACTGTATTATTATAATAATTAGTTGTTGTTTCCTCGTTCTAGGAGAACCCAGCCTTCACAAAGCCAGTGAAGTACTGCCAGTTTTACTACATGGATAAGTTTTTTCTGCTCGCATGTGGAGGAAGCTTCAGCCTCTACAAATTCCATCTCGACACCACAAAGTCAGACATTAAACGGTAAGAAGAAAAGCTCTAAAATCCCTTTAAAAAAACACAAGTTCCAATATGTTTACTCGTGCACAGATGAGTAGACCTGGTGTTCACAGCTTATTTAATTCCGGGCAGGTCGAATTAGGCCTCGACTTTGAATAGATTGAGTGATTTCCGCCTCACCCACCTCCATGTTGGACAGTAAACTGATAGTGGTGTGAATTACTTTATGGGCTGGTATGAATATGCAAACAGGCAGTCGGTCAGAGAAAGCAGACTCAACCGTCTATATTTAACACATTAGTGTAATTGTGACAAGCCCTATATATGCTGTGTAAGAATTATATGGAGTATAATAACCCGGAATATCCCTCCTGTTCCCCAGCACTCCCTTAGTCATTGACTGCTGGAGTCTGGACTAGTAGTCATCTACTGCTGCAGCCTTGTCAACCTCAGCTCCGATGGTGGCGCCACCACCCGCTCACTGTACCGCTGAAATCTTTTGGTGTTTTTTTTCATAAATCTTCTTTGTTATGCTAATAATTACAAGCTACTAATACGCCCCTTGAGAAACCATACTCCATAATCTTATGTATTAATAGTGCTGAAATTGAATTTTAATTTTAGGTACCTAAGTAACAACCGGTATAAATTGGTTTCCTCTTGGTCGCTGGAGCATTCACAGCAAATCACTGCCTTCTCTGCCGTCAACAGTTTCTACTCGTGTATCCTTTGCATATTATTGTGTAACGATCAAAGCATACACTAATTCAGGGGTCTCGCTACATAGCATAAGGGATGGCGGGCTCGCCACATGTTGCCAGCGTAAGTTGACTTATTGTCTTATTGACACACTCCATCCCAAGTAATATTGAGGTAACTAGTTATACATCTCAAAACCTGCATATGTTTTACAATTGAAAAACTTGAGTTTAGTAATGGGTTTTTGGGTGGTTTCTTTTGCTTTTGTTTTTGTCTTTTATAAGATTGCAGATAATACTGCCAAATAACAAGAGACAGCAACAATAATGCAACAACTATTTATAAGCAGTGTTGAGTGTGTTCCCCTGATTTCTCCTTAATATTCAAACAAGTGATACCGGGCGCGGTGCCAAATCTGTAGAGCGTAGACTTCCCATACAGGAGATCGGGAGTTCAATTCCCGGTCGAGTCAAACCAATGACTTACAAAATTTATATTTGTCGCTTCCTAGCTTGCTGCTCGGCATTAATAGGATAGGGAAAGGACTGGTTCGCTCAGTGTTAGGAAAATGTGAATGAGTGGGATATCAGGTCATGGTGCCGGCAGCCTGATTTCCCGGTGGGTCAGCACCATAAAGTCGCCATGAGGGTGCACGGTCACAAATTGGTACCCGTCCTAATATGACCTTAGATATTGCCAGGAGCTAAAACTCCAACATACATCCATCCATCCATCAAAGCAAGTGAAGTGCATATGGTAGAGACAATCGACACTCTCCATCCCAAGTAATATTGATGTAACTAGTTACACATCTCAAAACCTGCATGTGCTTATTGAGTTTATTTTTATTTTTTTAAATTTATTTTTTTGCCTTTGCCTTTTATAAAAAGGCAATAGACAACAAAAATAATGCAGCAACTATTTGTAAGCAGTGTAGAGTGTGTTCCCTAATCAAACCTCAGATCTAGCCCTGTGTGGAGGGTCTAACAGGGCAGTGGAAGTGTTTGACCTCAACGTCGGGAAGAACGTGCGCACAATCCACGACGTCCACACGCGGGCACCCCACGTGATCAACCAGAACGAGGCAAGCCTCCCGCCTTGATGGTACTCTGAGTCCACTGATGATGTCACGAGTGTGTTTAGCTTGTGGGGATTATTATAAATATAAAATAACTGCTTCCAATTGTAGTAGCTGCATGCGTCATGAGATGAGATGAGCTTGGCCTCTGTGATGTTGCCACCATACTCGATTTGCTAATCATCTGTCGTTAATTTCCTTTGGCAAAATCCAGGAAGCCTGGCAAACTGAACCCTTTCCATCCCCCTTCGACACGTCTTAATTGGTGTGGTGGACAAATCGATAGAGCGCGGGCGGGACATTGGGAGTTTGGTTCCCGGTCGAGTCAAATCAATGACTTATCAAATTGATATATGTCGCTTGCTAGCCTGGTGCTTGGCATTAATAGGATAGGGTAAGGACTGGTCAGCTCAGTGTCCGGATAATGTGACTGAGTGGGATATCGTGTCATGGTGCTGGCAGCCTGATTTCCCAGTGGGGTAGCACTATAAAGTCACCATGAGTGCACACTGTCACAAGTCGGTACCCATCCTGATATGACCTTAGATGTTGCCAGGACGAAAAACTCCAACAACCAACCACATTGTATATCTATGGCTACTATATTGAATATGCTGTATTGTTAAAAGAGCAAAGCTGACCGTACCCACTTCTCTTGCTCTGTTGTAAATTCATAGTGGTCGATGTGTAAATTTTCACTTTAGCGCAAAATCCTACAAGCCTACTTTTGAACACGCAAAGGAAATAATAACTATTTGACTCCCTACCAAAAATAAATAACTAACAATAAGTATCACCATCGTGAGGTAGAAACCAAATATGTGGTGCCCAGTTTCAGAGAACGACCCATTATATAGGACCAGTTAATCTCTGGGGATAGCATAGGTTTTGATGGAATTCTTACGGATAAATAAAGGCGTTAATCACAACTATGTATTCAGTGGACATTCACACTTTTCTGTTTAATAGGGTTCGACTTTTGTAAGTCACTCTGCCAATTCATACGACCTGTTTGTGACAGCTGCTTCCGCAGACTGCATCAAGCTGTGGGATCTGCGCTCCAACAGGTAGCTATGGCAACACACTAACAATGTTCATGCATTGTAATTCTAAGTTATGTATAGTTCGTACAAATATCATTTGGAACATTGTTCAAAGGAAGATGATATGTCTCATATATATACCGTTTCCAATGCACCGGGCGCGGTGGCCGATTCGGTAGAGCGCTTGCCTCCCGTGCGGGAGATCTGGAGTTCAATTCCCGGTCAAGTCAAACCAATGACTTAGAAAATTGATACTTGTCGCTTCCGAGCTTGGCACTCAGCAAGAGCTGGTTTGCTCAGTGTCAGGATAATGTGACTGAGTGGGATATCGGCTCATGGTGTTGGAGATCTGATTTCCTAGTGGGGCAGCACTATAAAGTTGCCATGAGTGTGTACTGTCATAAGTCGGTACTGGTCCTGATATGACCTTGGATGTTGCCAGAATGTAAAACTCCAACAACCAACCAACCAACTTTTTATCACTATCAATAAGAGTACACCGATATTGGTACATATACATGTTCCTGATTAAATTAAGCTAATACATAATATAATGCAAGCGCTTCTGAGATATATTAACGAAATTTGATTCCACAAGTGAACGATGTTATGTGGGCTAGACATACTTTATGGATGACAATTTTAGACTTTTGACTTGCCCTAGATTGAAGATTCTCTATCCCTCAACTATTTTAACCAATATGTAAATTTGGTTTAATTGTACAGGATCTTAGAATGATGGCTCGGACTAGTGAGGACATTATCATCAGCATCGGCATCATCATTCTCTTCATTATCAGCATCATCATTATCACCATCATTATCATCACTTCCTGATATGACCTTAGATGTTGCCAGGACGTAAAACTCCAACAACCAACCAATCATTATCATATTATTATTATGTCAATGTTCTGCTCATCTGATATGATGGCCAATGGCTATGCAATCTTTTTGGTGACATGATATAAATAGAAACTAAATAGTTGCAAGGAGGATTCAAATTTCTGTTGATATCGATTTTAGTTCATTAAAGATGCATAGTCCGATCAAAATATCAAAATTTTAAAACCAAAGCATTTATCTAGATTTGGTCCTACCTATTCAACTTAGATACTAGATAATAGATTCACCCGGTACTTGTAGTACACGGGTGAAGGACAACGTAGTATAAATACGGGCGAAAATAGGTTTAGTATGGAACATTACCTAGAAGCTGTGGCTCCATGATCAGATGGCTACTAATATAGGCACAGAGTTGGTGGAATGGAAGAGAATGCAAAAAGACAAGATGGCGGCCGCAGAACGCCGTCGATTTCACTTTTAAATCTTATTAAACTAGATATTATATTATATTTTTCAACTCAAAGGTAGCGGGCTATCAATAAGACATATGTAAAGAATAAATGTTGCTTCTTAGATTGTGAAATTAGGCTCTCAATTCAGTAACCCGCTTTTTCGACCGTTTTTTATATAGGGTTGGTATTCACCCGTGTACTGCGACTGTGAGTACCGGGTGAATCCTTTATCTACTTAGATACTAGATACAAGATTCACCCCGTACTGCTGCAGTAGGGGTGCAAACCAACCTTATGTAAAAGCTGTCAAAAATGCGGGTCAAAGAATTGAGAGCCTAATTTCACAATCTAAGAAGCAACAATTATTCTTTACATCTGTCTTATTATTAGCCCGCTACCTTTGAGTTGAAAAATATAAAATAATATCTAGTTTAATAAGATTTAAAAGTGAAATCGACGGCGTTCTACGGCCGCCATCTTGTCTTTTTGCATTCTCTCCCATTTCACCAACTCTGTGCCTATATAAATATCCATTTGATACTGGAGGCAGACATTCTACTCCCTGGTCCATACTAAAGCTAGTTTCACCCGTATTTACAGTACGTTGTCATTCACCCGTGTACTACAAGTACCGGGTGAATCTTTTATCTACTTAGATACCAGTGCGCTTATTAAGCATTTGTTGCTGCATTAATGGGAATGCTAAGTCAATTTAATATAACCTGTCACTGCGGAAGCCTATGATGTCCAACATTTAATTGGGATTGTGGAAACTAAATAAAATGATATATAGTATGAACAATGGCGAAGGCTATGGGACCAGCCCAAGCATCGCTACATCCGGCCTGTTGTAGCAAGAATTGAACACATTGGGTTTGATCGATATATATCAATTTCTCTAGCATTTCTGTCTGTTTTTAAATGAAGTTTAACAAATAATCTCTAGATGGCTTTAATTATTTAGGTTGTAGCTGTACATTTAAGCCTAAAGTATAGAAATTAGAAATATTGACAGAATGACAGTAAGGAGAATTTGTATTGAATCAGATTCTGTTATCCAATTATTATATCCAATGTATTTTCAATTCGCTCCTATTTTGAACTCAGTTTTAATTAATCTGTTGGACTACTGATTTGTCCAACCATTGTTTGTTTGGGTATATGGATGTTTCTTTCTTTTTGATGAAATATTTTCCCTAACTGAGCTGCATATGTTTACGGTTGCAGAGTCTGATGGTTTTGAATTGCTCTAATTTCTTTAAGGATGAATATATTATGTTGATCGTTATAATCTACCTTACTCCACAGGCTTAATAAGTGCACCAATAATCTAAGTTGGATATGTAGAATCAAATTTGGATTATTTGATGTTTTCATCAAACTTCAGAGCTTTAAATAAAATTGTATAATTCGATAAGCGTCATATTTTCAAAACCAAATCATTTATCTGGATTCGATTCTTCACGTCCAATTTAGATACCAGTGCCTTCATTAATCATTTATTTGGTTCTTTCCTTCTGAGAACTTCAAAACTTGCTAGCTTTGACAGATGTGACTTCGTTAATAAACCCAGGCATGTGATTTCTCCGGTTTTAACTGGAATTTCGGGGTGTTTTCTGGCTGCCGAAACCGGAATTCACGTTTCTTCTAAATTCACAGGTTTTTTTCTGGGCGCTGAAACACCTCTGAAATACACTATTTGCATCTGTATCGTGACTCAGTGGGATGCTGTGTGTCCCCATGATAACCTAAAGAAAATGTCAGGGTTTTTTTCCTGCACCAAATCACATGCCTGTATACCGATGGTGTATTGCACTTGGCTTTATCTGGTATGCATGCACAAATTAATTTGCGTGATTTCACATCAGATACCTTCAAAGGTAGCCAAGTAGCATAATAAATTATTCCAAGCTAAAAATGGAATAGCCCCTAATGGTCAGCCTAAAATATTTATCTTTAAAAAATGTTAATGATTCACGACCATCAAATCATACAACTTTAAGATGGCACAGTCGATTGAGTTGAACTTTTGCTTTCCATATGGCAGGTCATGGAATTCAAACCTGAGTTTGAAACCCATTCGAATCAAAGCAATGACTTAAAAATGTATACTTGTCACACTACCTAGCTTGGCACTCAGCATTATTAGGATAGGGCAAGGAGTAGTGGAAAGAGGAAGACCAATTGTCGGCGATTGAAATTTACCCTGCTTAATCAGCGAATATAACAACAGAAACTACCTGATGTTTGTTCTTTATAAATATTTGTTTGCAGGTGTGTGCGGAGGTATGAGGGCCACATGAACCGTGTGCACCCATGTGGCGTATCCATCAGCCCATGCTCCCGCTTCATCGCCACCGGCTCCGAGGACAGATCAGTGAGTCCACATTCATTTTAGAACTCCTTTAGCCACAATTTTTATAATTGTGAGCTTTTAACTTTATAAGTGTCTTGACACATATTTGATTGTATGCTTTTACACTCTGTGTAAAAGTGATGGTTAAATGAAAATGCACTGAATACAAATTATTCTCATCGTGAATATGGCCTTTGATGCCGACATGGCGTAAAATAACCTTGAATCAATCAATCACTCCGATACTGATCAGTGAGTATTGTGATGGTCACATAACTAAAGGGCACAACAAACACTAACCCAGTTTATCCTGAAGCTACTGCTGGATGAAGCCGCCATACCCAGTTCAATGAAAGACTCCCATTTGGGGATTCCCAATGTTATCCAGTAAAAGCAAAGATGCTGATGGTGTAGATGTATCAGGCAGGGATGAAAGATCTCCGCGATTTCGAGGATTTCCGGGATTTTTCAAACCCACAGCACGATTAACGTATAGGCTCTATCACCATATACTAATATGTAGTGCAGATGGCGCAGCACTATCAGCGTATACTACTAATACGTGCTTCAAACGGCGCAGCACTATCAGCGTATACCAATATATATGAAACCTAACTTCCGGGAATTTTCCGCGATTCCCTGACAATGCTAAACCTATGGGAGAATATCAGCATTTCCGATTTTATTTCCCCGAGACCACTTTCATCCCTGATCAGGTCAGCATACCGGTGTTTCTGTTTTTTCTTCAATAGGCTTACATATTTGATATCCGCTCGGGCACCTACCTGCACAAGCTGATGGGACACACAGACACGGTGGGACAGGTCGCCTTCCACCCGCTATATCCCGAGGTAAGCACAAGTCCGCCTGACAATAAGCCACAGCTTGTAAGCAGAACTACCTGCTTGAAGAATGCTAGATAAAGCAACATGCGGAACCACTTCATGTATCATATAACCATTTCATACATGCACTATAAAGTTGCCATGAGTGCGCACTGTCACAAGTCGGCACCCGTCCTGATATGACCTTAGGTGTTGCTAGGGCATAAAGCATTAACAAACAAACAAATCTATTTAACTCTTTTTCAGCTAATTGTTTGCAGCTATAGCCTATTTTACCATTTTCAGCTACTGACTGCCAGTATGGACGGCAAGCTGCGTCTATACAAGACGTGACGTCATCACAGTCTATCACAAACCCTCAGTCTTGTTGCGGTAATTCAACGTGGAAGTCGCACCTTTATAGAAATTAAAAATGCACACGGCTAGTGGGAGACTCCGCCCCACCTCCTAAACCATAATAATGAAAGAAACAATGCAAAAGCTGAACTGATGCTGATTTGTAGAGGTGTGTGTTTGTATCATCACTTCTGGTTTGATCTGACTGACCACTGTCTAGTTTTAATGCAGGTTTTGTTTCTTGGTTTGGTCATGTTAATTACTCAAACAGTGCCGGGGAAGTATATGTGTGCACCAACCTGTGATATATTAGTATATTAAGGAACTCATTAAGGGACCTGGACAGTTAAGTTCGCCTCTGTGGAGCAAGACTGAGACTTGTATATTGTACAATGTTTGTCAACTATAAGATATTAGATCAAATGTAAATAGTCTGATTAGTAGGCTACTAAGTTATCATTATTATGATTTATTTGAAGATATGATATGCCCTTTGACGAATAGCAGCAGGAGTGGCTATTAATTTCAGCCAATCACTCGGGGAAGTGAGGCGGGAATTGTCTGGGGGGTGGGGGGAGGGGGGGGGGGGGGGGTGGAGTGCCTAGAGGGTGGCGGGGGGAGAGGCAGCTAATGAGGAGGGTTTTCAGAGTGGCAGCCGCAAATAATATGTAAGTGATTTTGGGGATATTTGGCATAGTTCTCTGACCTGACAACTCAATGAGTTTTCTCCGAACTAGATCTACTGATATTGGATTATTTGTGACTTCTTTTTCGGCCGATGTCTATTGTATTTTCGGCCGTTACTTAAAAATTCCTATCACACAGTTCGAGAAAAATGCTGACATGTCTTGAAAAGTGGGACTGCTTGATAATTGTGCTCTGCAATGTCAAATAAAAAATAGAAAAACATGTTGATGAATTCGCCTATTTCAACTTAAAGCTGCATAGTCCGGTGAAATCATCAAATTTTCAATAACCAAATCAATTAGCTAGTTTTTATCCTACATATCTGACTTAAGTACTAGTGCATTTATTAAGTATTTGTTGCTTTATAGAAGGGGATGCTAAAACAATTTTGTTGAACTTGTTACTGCTGAAGCCTATGGAGTCAACATTTTTACGTGCACACCGAAATTGATTTGGCGTGTTTTCACTTAAAATAGCTCCAGCGTTAGCGATTTATCATAACAAAGTTACTTCAACCTAATATAATGTAGATCAACCTAATATATTTATCCTTTTTTTTTTTTTAAATGACCAAAACTCAAAACCTTTTGGACTATGCAACATTAAAGCAGCATAGTATGATAAAAGCAGCAAATTTCGAATCTAAAGCGCTTACATAGAATTGATTTTATAGACACGTTGTGTGTTCATGCTTACATCATAGAATTCCTGCACTTGCGCAGTGTCTGGTTGACAGAAGTAACTAGCCTATAGCAGTGATAGAAATAAGCACAGTTTTTCACTTAACCATAGGACAAGTCTGGTGTGATTTTCACTTGTCCATCTCCATTTTAACTTGTCTGTCTGAATTTTCGCACAGTCCACAGTACTTACCTTTATTATCTCAGTTAACCTCCATGGTTATGGAAATAAAACTACACAAATAAATCTAAACAAATGTGATAAATGATGTAAATTAAATTTTAAGCAAACAAAATCGTGAAATACATGTTTTTTTTGCCTAAAATCTTTACTTGTCTGAAAGAAAAGCTCAAGGCATATTTTGCTTGTCCGTGCCTACTCTCACCTGGCGCGGGCAAGCTCTCATTTCGAAAGCTGCATAGTACTAGAAGCTGGGTTATGGTTACCGTTAGGATTAAATTTCTTTGTTCACTTATTATTCACACTGCTTTGGAATCATTGGTGACAAAACCACAGTGAGCTGAGATTCACTGCATTTGGTGTATTTGCCTGATCTGGTGCCTTTTTTTCTTCTGGATATGCCAGTAATAAAATCAGCTACATAAATATATAGATAATCATCATTTGAAGTTCACCAGTATGTTCATTGATAACGCTTATACATTCCTTTCATGTATGTGGTCTCTGTAAGATCAGTGTATTATGATTGCCGCAGAATGCTTGTAATCTGTAGCTGGGTTGTGGTTCGGAATCTATAGGTTTTATTTGATTTATTTGCAATGTTTTAGAAGCATTGGGCAGTCACACACATTGATAACAATAAAGTGAGGTGACATTTAATGTACTTGGCTGTTTTTTTCCCTAGTTTAAGCATTGTAAAGGGATTAATTTAATTGAAATATTGCTCTATTGGTTTCTATGCACAATGTTTTGCCAATCAGGGGCATTCGGAGTGACTGGGCAGTGTCTGTGTATCCAACTTTTTTGCCTCGTACCTGAAAAGCAAGACATCTCCGATCGAGGCATCTCCAAGGCGTACCCTGAACGCAAATAGGCCAAAAAACGCCTCGGACCAGTCTTGTAGTCGACTCGGAGGTGTACCGTGAACTTTTTTTTTTTTTTTTTTGGTCCATTAGTTGTTTAAGCAGGGGAAATTTCAGTCATAGACGACTGGTCTTCCTCATTCCACTGCTGGTCGATAGAAAGCCCGAGCCTACACTTTTACCGACCCAAGGGATTTTTAACCTCCCACACCACATAGACATGGTATGAGAGCAACCAGCCTTTGATGACGCTGTAAGTTATACACAGCGGTGGAAATCCAAATTGGCAGAGCTGGGGTCATGGGGGAATCGAACCGCCGACCCTCACATTAGGAGTCTGACCTAGAAAAAAGTCAGACACTCTAACCACTCTGCCACAGAGAACGCCACACATAGCAGTGCACTGATTAAACATTTATTGCTGCATAGAAGGAATGCTAAGTCAATTTAATAGAAGCTGTTACTGCTGAAGCCTATGATGTGCAACATTTCACTGTGCACACTATAATTAATTTGCAATATTTTCCCTGGAAATGCCTCCAAAGTTAACCCCTTCACACAAAAGTTACTTCAAACACAGTTAAAGTAGATTCGAACGATTGAGCATATTTATCTAAACAAATATTGTGAAGACTCAAAATCATCGGATTATGTAACTTTAAGGTAAATATAGTAACACAATTAGTGATTATTTAAATTATGTTTGTATCTTATGAATTGGGTAGTGTATGTATGTATGTATGTATATATGTATGGATTTATGTGTGAACTGTCATGAAAGATACGGGGCGGGGAGCTCACTCTAAAAATATGTCATTGTATCATTTAAAGCTGACCCTTTTAAGTAAACATTCTGTACACACCCAACTTCAAATTCTGACATTCATGGCTGTAAATAATGGTATGTGTGTGACGGTTTGGTTCAGTTTATTCGAGTGTTAACGTCCTAATAACACCATAAGGAAATATCACGACGGGTGCCAGCTTGGAATATTTTACAGTGCTGCTCCACTGGGGTACCATGCTGCGGGCACCCTGATCCGATATCCCACCTAGTCAGATTATATGGGCGCTGAGCTGACCAGTCCTTGTCCTACATCAATAATGCCAAGCGCCAGGCAAGGTGGTGACAAGTATTAGTTTTGTAAGTCTGCTGTTTTCACTCTGCTGAGGATTGATTCCACGATCTTCCATACGGAAAGTGAGGGTACTACCCTCGACCACCCACCCCATAAGGTTGTATGTAGTGTTCTTTGTGCACCTGTTAGGAGTGGTGAGGTTATATGTGGTGTTCTCTTAAAGGTGCATAGTTCGATAAAAGCATCACATTTTCCTAACTAAAACACTCACCTATATGTGATCCTACATATAGCGATATAGCGAATGGTAGACAGGAAGTGTGAACACTTATTTGTCAATCTCTCTTTCTTTTCTTTTTTTTTCTTTTTTTTGTTGGTACATTAGTTGTCCCAAGCAGGGGAAATCCCAGTCACAGACGACTGGTCTTCCCCACTCCACTGCTGGTCGATAGAAAGCCGAGCCTACACTTTTACCGACCCAAGGGATTTTTAACCTCCCACACCACATAGACATGGCATGAGAGCAACCGGACTTTGATGACGCTGTAAGTTATACACAGCGGTGGAAATCCAAATTGGCAGAGCTGGGGGCACGGGGAATCGAACCGCCGACCCTCAGATTAGGAGTCTGACCTAGAAAAAAGTCAGACATATCTAACTTTGATACCGGAATGCTTCTTTAGCATTTCTTGCTGCATCAAAGGGAATACTAAGGCAATTTAATAGAACCTGTTAATGCTGAAACCTATGGTGTGGGGATTTTTATGTGTTTACCTATATTAATTTGGTGTGTTCGCGTTTCAAATATATCCAAAGTTAGCCATTTAAAATAGAAGTTACTTCAAACTAAACTAAAGTAGACTATAAGGATCAATCTAGTTTTGTTATCTCAGGAAATAACAAACTCAAAACCATCGGACTATGCAACTTTAATATAGCTTCTTAGTGTTGATTAAGTAAGTCTTGGTTATTTAGGCGATGGCGTTTACTTGAAACTTCTATAAGACAATACTTAGCTCTTATGTCAACATTCTTTGCAATAAAATGCATTAACGTGATTACTGTCTTATCGTGTTTTTTTTGTATGTGTTTGTTCATGTAGAAATATTTGTATATGGTCACTTCTCACCAAATTACATCAAATGAGGTTTTGGAAGGCAAAAATGAATCAATTTTGAAATATGGCTGATTATATTTGAATATTAAACCCATGACAATTATGGGAAGCTAATACCATCTATAACCTATGAGAAATACAAATGTTTGGTTTCATATCTTGTAAATTTCTTGGGGAGACAGGAGTAATCAATTTAAAGTTGTTTATATGGTTTGCATAGATTGCTAGGGGTTTAAGATTCTAGTCATATGTTATAGTTTTCACCCTTCACTGAATCAAATTCCTACACATTGTAAAAATATACAGATTTTCGGTTCGGAATTATATATTGGCAGAAGGCATTATTATCCTCGGGTGACGGAGTGGGGACCAAGGTTATGTAATAGAAAAGCAATGGGTGCCCCGCTCGCTGCATGACATTAGGCTATGTGAAATATATGTTAATACATAGCGCTCGAGATTATGACGAGATATTCCTATATATGAGACAGTTAATGTTTGGTGAAATGTTCCCTCTATGCACCAGCAAGGGTGCAATTGGAGGAGAAGGACATTTTTAATATATATATTTATTGAAACTCTGCAACTACCTGTTACCACGGGGCTGATGGGCCAGCACACCAGCCATACTGCATACATTATGTACACCACCTGCAGCTGGGTTGGGTGACCGTTTCCCATAGGTGGGTGGGTGGGGGGGGGGGGGGGGGCGTCGCCTCCCAGGCTGTGGAGGGTGCCTGATTGGATGGCTGTGGGAGGCCCAGTCAGCTGCATCCCTTTGCCCCACCTGACCACACAAGCCTCACTTTGATATTGATTATTCTAGACACTGCTCCAGACACACTGGACAGCACACTCTACTCCTGACTCTTGAGTGAGACACACTCTCTCTTCGGCAGGGACCCAGACACTCTGTCTCGTGCTCCACCTTTCATATATACAAACTGAGCTGTGTGCAACAACCATGGGACTCCGGTTCAATGGGCTGTAGGCACTGATTCATAGACATACTAAAGAGGTAATGAGACTGTGTGGGCAGAAAGTAAGGGGTCAGGGTGATAGGTCATTAGTAGGTGAACAGGAGTTGTTGCCAATAAAGCACAACTTCTTCACTGTCAATCTTGCATGACTTGTCTTCCCTTTCTTCCTTATGAGTTTGTTTGAGAGGGGCATCAGGTGTGAACTGACAGACCGTCGTCAGAACGCACATGGGGAGAGTTTTGTGGTATCTCTGGGGCTCTGACGGCGGGGCATCCAGTAATATTACAACATAATTTACACATTTATGGTTTCGGCATAATATGTTCCAATACTCCATGATATGAAATAAAACGAAGGGAATTCTGTATATCATCTAATCATTTTGCCCACATATAATACTATATGTTCTGAGTGACAGTAACACATTTCAGTAATCTTCAAAATTCTGTCTACAGTAGATGTTCAAATACCTGATGTAGCCTATGCTTGCATAAATAACTGCCCCAAACTCTGATATTAAAGTCGGCCAGTGTAGCAGGAAATCGCAAACCCTCTAAATCGCTAACCCCGACTTGTGGTTTCCTCGGAAATCGCAAACCCTCATGCCACATATGGGTATGGGGAGTTTGCGATTTCCTAGGAAATCCCATAAATCCCCTGGAGATCGCAAACATGTTTTGCAGTCTTTATCCTAATGACAACATCTTTGTGGTGTGCCGCTAGTGACCTCTGTGCAGGACCCATCAGGATGCACTCATGACACCACAGTTGCACGATAAATATGGCCAAAGCGGCACTGCACGAATGCCAATTTGCACACGTACTAGACTATATGCACAATGCAAAACATCTGTATTTCTATTATTTTAAATGATAAAATGAACAATTTGACAGTAACACGGATCGCCTCATGTAATTAATTCATACAAAACTATCCACGATTAAGCATTATGAGCAAATAAACATCAAATTCCCTACAAAACTTTCAGTCATTTTACATTTACATAGGTTGCTAAATCCCATGGTTTTCTATTATTGATCGAAGCCTTTGACTATATCCTGCCTCATTCTCTACCCATTATAAATCATTTAAAATGAAGGAAATGAGAAGAAGTATCCATCAATAGTGATCTTGGCATTTGGGCCTCATAACTTCTTGGTCACAAATAACAATTCTAGAAATGTCTAGATCTAGAGTTCTAAGCCTAAATCTAGACTTATAAAATATGGCAATACAGACTGCATAAAGCGACTTACAGTCAATAACAATTGACCCAAGCCAATTCTGAAATTCTTGTTTTCAACCAGCATAAATAATTAGGAAACAGTGAGGTAAATAACTTCATCTTCCTCTGGATTTAGACCTAGAATTCTTGATTTAATGATGAAACTGCCAAATGTGTGAACAGCAACGTTTTCCAAATAAATATATAACCAATGTCTGATGAACCCTAGGCCTCCCCATTATTTAGGCATGTTATTAACCATCAGATATAAATACAAATATGAAAATAAAAAAATTAAACTGACTCTGGCTCTAGATTTGTCTAGATGTAAATGCAGATGGTGTGAGACGTGCTGATGAGTTTCATGTGCATACAATGGTAGATAAAAAATTCATATCTTAATCCATGATATTCTTAGAATTTGGGATTCCAACTTTCAAACTTTAAGTGTGTTTCAACAAACAGATTCCAGATATGCATGCTCAGTTTGACATAGACTTAAAGTTGCATAGTCTGATGGTTTTGAGTTTCTGTCATTTTCTGAGATAAATATATTAGGTTGATGGTTATAAGCTATCTTACTTTAGTTTCAAGTAATCTTTGGATTAAATGGCTAACTTTGGAGATATTTGAAGTTCAAACATGTAAAAGTAATTTTGGCAAGCATGCCAAAACTCTGACACCATAGGCTTCAGCAGCAACAGATTATATTAATTAACTCACCATTCCCTTCTATGTGGTAACAAATTTAATACGTGCATCAGTATCTAATACCCCTGTCACACTACGACGTAAAGCAGTAGTGTAAGCCGAAGTAGGTGAAATTTTGCCATTACGTCGTGATACGTCGAGATGCGCTACTCGTTTGTTAAGCCTACGTCGAGATATGGTGACACATGTCAAGGTTTTGGACATACCCAAAACATTTCATGTAGCTCGACGTAAGGCCATTACATTGGCTTATGTTGGCCTCATGTGCTCACGTTAGGCTTATGTCGAGATGCGTTAGACGTTCGTTAGAGCTACGTCAGTCTATGTTGAGCTACGTTGACTAATGGTAGACTGACGGGGAGCCTGGAGGAATGTGCAGCCTGTGTCTAACGTTGGTCTAGCGTAAGTCCAACGTGTCTTGGCGTATTCGACGTAATTGACGTTATTTCTGTCTCAATTAATATGCACAATCTGACACATTTCCTGAAATAAATAGCAATAAACAATAAAGGAAGTAAGTGCAAAAAGTGCCAAATATACGAAACAGCGGCGAATCATATTATGATATTATATACATATTATATATTGACAAAAATGCAACAATCTGGAAATTGCATGGTGATCATCATAGATAAGCATAGCCTAGCTGGGATTTATGCTTATGATTGACTAGCCACGGTAGAGACTTGCAGAACTATCAGATAGGATTTCAAAATAAATATATTCTGATAAAGCACTTTAAATTAATTAATTTGACATATAGATGGACTTTGTAAGCCTAGTGGAAACAAAGTTATGACATGTAATGTGTAATGGGAATATATAGCTAGGCGATCACTGTGCTCAGCCAAGTTTTTCTGAAAGAGAAACTCATGTACGAAACAGGTTGGCGTGGTGACCGGTGTGGCGGTTTCAGCTCGTTCCCGTGCTCAGCCGTGTCCCGTTGCTTCTGCGCATGCGCAGATTTTGCATCAACTCGGGTCACCCGAGCCACTTATTGGCGCATGCGCACATCCTACAAACTCGGGTCGAATAATCGAATATGCTCGGGTGGACAATTTTTTTTTTTTTTTTTTAATAACCGATAAAAGTACAGCAAAATAGGATTTAAAGTATTGTATGATGGCCTAGTTTAGCTATATTTCCATTTCATTAATCTAAGTTATTCTTTTTTTGCACACGGCACGTGTATTTGTCGACTCCACTCGCCGTGTTCTATTTGAAATTCGGATGACCCGAGTCGCCCGGGTCGTGTTAATCGATTACGGCCATGTTTATTAGATTCTGACGCATGCGCAGAAGCGAGGGACACGGCTGAGCACGGGAACGAGCTGAAACCGCCACACCGGCAGCGGCAAACCGCCGCTCGATCGGCGCTTGGGTGATAATAAGTGTTTATAATGTTACTAAATATTTCAAATATACGGCCATCTGGTGACCAATATTTGTACAGCACAGGTTCCATGGAGATGCAAAAGGAAATCTCATGAATGATAAAGCATAAATTGACACATTCCTAGGGCATCACTATCATAGGCATAGTCAATTTTTTCCTATGGGATACACAGCGTGATTACTGATTCACGTTATCTGCTAGTCTCTAGCCATGGCAGTGCACTTGATGAAATATAACAAAAATACGGCCACCATCCGATGACTAACTTTTGTACAGCACAGCTAGGTAAATTCCAGATGTAAAAGGGAACCTCATAAAGCAATGTATGCGGTTTTAGAACAGACCTAGCAACCCAAAAGTGTAAAATATACTTACTGAAACACTCAACGTGTGGTACCCCAGTTGACTAAAACCGGAAGTGCCAGAACTGGAAATGTTTCAAATCACCTAGCTATCACCAGCGACCACCCAACGGTGGCTCGACAGTGGTCCAACGGTGGAAAATGCACGGCAAATAGCAGCGGGCCACCACCGTCGGCCCAACGGTGGTGGCAAATATGTGGAAAATGAGTGGCAACCAGCGGTGGGACACCACCGTCGGCCCGTCGATGGTCCAACGGTGGCAAATATGTGGAAAAAGAACGGTAAAGAGCAGCAGACCATCAGACCCAACAGTGGCCCCATGGTGGAAAATATGTGGAAAAAGAATGGCAAAGAGCAGCGGACCATCACCGTCGGTCTGACAGTGGTCAGACGGGGGAAAATGTGTGGCGACTGTGCGACCAATAGCCAACGTCGGCCCGACGTCTCTGTGCTATCTGGGTCAGTCACTCTTATTTATTTTATGTTCATCTTTTTATTTATATCTAATAAATTGGTAGGCCTAGGGTTCATCAGACATTGGTTGGTTATATATTTCTTCTGAAACAAGTTTTTGTTCACACATTTGACAGTTAGGCCTACATCATTTAGACCAATAATTAAATAGTCCAGATTTAGATCTAGAGGAAGATAAAGTTGCTCTTATTTTATTCACATTGTTTCCTTATTATTTATGCTGATTGAATGCAAGTCTTTTTATGCAGTTTGTATATCCATAATTATATATGTCTAGATTCAGGTGTAGAATTCTAGATCTAGCCATTTCTAGAATTGTTATTTGTGACCAAGAATTAAATTATAAGGCCAAAAAGCCAATACCACCATTACTGGATATTGTTCTCATTTTCTTCATTTGAAAAGTATGAAATTTAGCAGCCTATGTATGAGCAAAGTGACTGAGAGTTTTGTAGAGAATTGGATATTTGTTCAAAGTTGTGCTGGCTTTTCTTAATGTTGTAGTTTAGTATCTTTAACAAAAAGTGATGTGGTCCCTTATCCTTCTTGTGAGTGATCAATAGCAGTGAAAACGGCCTTTGCTGTGCCAGGCATGACATCAAAACTAATCAATTAATCCATCTTGATCCTCCTTGAATCCATGTTATCCCCCCAAATCTGGTAGAAGTTCAAAATCAAACATAGGCATATAGCTGCCATGCCTGGGGTGATAAATGCTACAAAGCATGGGGGGTTTGCGATTTCCATGGGGGCTTTGTGATTTCCTAGTAGATTCGGACAGGGGAAGCCTGAGACTGATGTGGGAAAACGGTACAACGGTTTAAGTAAATGTTTAAATGTTCTACAAGGCGGTTGAGGTGTGGGTTCAGTCCACCTGCTGAATGTCTGCTGAGGGTAGAGGGAGGACCTGGGAACCCGAGGAGGTACGCCCTGGAGCCGACCCAAAGCACAATGCCAATGCTCTCGGGGCGTCCGCGGGCACGACCCTGGGCATGTAAGCGTACACTGCATCAGACTCCCAGCTCCCCTGGTCCATAATAGCGGACAGGTCTACCCCCCTGGAAGAGCAGTCCTGGGCAGTGCCCCTGTGGAGGCCGTAGAGGTTAGAAGCAGGGGGGGTGACATCGTGGGCTGTTAGCGGCATGCCAGCTTGGGCGAGGAATGCCGGGGCATCGCCCGAGGTGGGCACCAGGGCGATCCGGGAAGCATGGAGATGAAGAGCAAGACGGCTTGTGCCGGGGTGTGGATGGTCTTGGAGGAGGAGATCCGGATGCGGAGGCCGCCAGCGCAGCATCTGCGGGTCTCCACACGGGGTGTGGGAGGGTGACAGCAGGTTCGACTGCCGTATGAAGATGAAGTATGTGATGACGACGGCAGCCCACGGGGCGACCCCGAGGTGCCCTCGGGAGCGCATGTGGGCATAGATCCGGGGTGATGGCGAGGGCCCTCTTGACGGGAACGGCGAAGAGCTTCTCACTGCCCCTCCTCACCTTTTCCGCGAACGGTGTGTCGAACGCGGTGAGGTCGCCACCCACCTCCCTTACCCAGCATGATTGTGAATGACCCGAGCTCCATGATAACCCATATCTCGCGGGCGCAGGCGCCGAGGGTGGGATAGGTGGCACGGCCCGACTCGAGGGCCAGGGCCGAGGCCACGTTGTCGGTGTTGACTACGATTTCATAGCCCCCCTGGGGCCTCCGGCCTGAGGGTCTGCACCACCAGGACGAGGTTAACAGCCTCGAGCTCATGTATGGTCGGGTACGTGGGGACCATCGCCTCGTCATAAGCCTCCGAGAAGCACCTGTCCCAGGAGAAGGCACCCCCGCCAGAGGGGCAGGAGTCACACTTGATGACCCACCAGGGGCACGAGGGGGGGTGGGACGAGGCAGACGCCATTGCCCCTGGCTGCGAAGTCGTGGAACTAGCGAACATTATGCTTGAGGTCGAGGTCCACATCGGCGGGGCCAGTCGCGTGGCCCATAAGCTGCGGAAGATGCGGCATATGAATTTCCTGGCCGCCGGCACGCAGTCACTTATATGTGCGAGGTGGCCCATGAGCCGGTGGAGGGCCTTCCTAGTCAGGGAGGGCTGCACAAGCCAGCGTTCGGAGTCATCGATGACGTCCTGGAGCTTTTGGTCGGGGATGCGGAGGACTACTGCCTCCGTGTCGAGCTCTATCCCTAGCCAGACCAACCTCATGGTGGGGGGGCAGCACTTGTTGGGGGCGAGGGCCAGCCTGATTGTGGCACCGATCTCGCGGAGGGCATCGAAGGCACACATCGCCCCCCAGGAAGGAGGTCTCGCAACCCACAAAGTCGTCGATGTAGAGGAGGCTGAAGAAGCTGCATTGCCATAACATCCACGACACCGCTGCGGTGATGTGGGCGCAGGCCACGCCCGACGTGCGGTAGCCGAATGGCAGAGTGATGTCGAGGTACAGCCGGCCGTCGACCGTTATACAGAAGAGTGGGCTCAACAAGGGGTCCACTCGAAGCTGTCGGTAGGCCCGGGACACGTCTGCGGACCAGCAGAATGTGCCTCTGCCCTCGAGCGACATGCAGCGACCCATGTCGGAGACCGCTGGAAGCTTGTAGACGTGGGGGGGGCCCCAGGTACTCTCTCCTACGGATACCCGAGTTGATGCTATGGCTCGGGGGGTAGGAGAGGTCCACAATGATCCGGCGCTTTCCGGGGTTGGACTTGGGGCGCGTCATTATGGGGCTGCACTGGGCCCAAGGGGTGAAGGGGGGCACCGCGAAGGGACCCAAGAGGGCACCTTTGCAGAGCTCCTCCACTGTGTACGCCGTGATGTGGTGGGTGTAGTCGGGGTCTTCCTGGTGGATCTGGAAGGTGGGGGTCGGGGGCCCAGCCGCTGTGTAGTTCGCCCGGAACCCGAACTCGAGGTGGTCAGCCAGGAGCACATCCTGATGCCCTTGGAGCATCTCGCGCCATGCAGGGATGCTAAGGTCGGAGGTGACCGGAACTCAGGCAGTCAAGTAGTTCGGAAGGGCCGAGTTCCGGGCGGCAGTGTAAGCCGCCGCGTAGTCGACAAGATGGGCCAGAATCCGTCGAGGGTGGCCCTGTACTCGACCGGGGACGGCCCGCAGACGGGGATGGCCGCCAGGGACTGCTGCAGCATGTGGTCGATGACCTGCTCGACCGGGTCACCCACGTCGGAGCTGCTGGGGCCGCCGATGCCGCTGGGCCGGGCCGCCGCAGTGACGTCACACAGCACACAGGGGACTATGGGGCTTGCCACCACCGGTGTGGAGGCGTTGCAGCTGGTGCGGGCCTGCTCTGCGAAGTTGCCGTATGCAGGCGAGTGTGGACCGGGGGCGGGGCCTCCGCGATCAGTGTTTTTCTTTACGCACCGGGTGGCGTGGTGACCGGCGGCTGTTGGGGGCTGGGCAGGTCGGGAACCAGCCTCAGTGCACGGCGTGACGTCACGGGGCCGGTGCCCCTTCGCTTGTTCCGGCGTGTCCGCTATGAGTCTACGGGGCCCGCTGTACTGCCGGGAACCGGCTGCAGGCATGACATCATTCCCGGGGGTCCTGGGGATGCTCGAGCAGAGGGAATGCCCAGGGGGAAGCCACACGGCTTCCCGAGAATGTCAACAAACGGTGGGGCGGAGCTGGGGCGCTCAGCTGCCATATGGGAAGTCGGGGGACAGACAATGGGGACGTCTTCAATGGCACAGCAGGGCGGGGGTGTTTCAGCGACCTGCCGGTGCGCTAAAAATCCAACTGCCAGGCCAGGGAGCAGTTGTCCTGGGCCATGATCTCCTGGTGGCGGGATAGTTCCTCCAGGGCGCCAGCCGGGAAAGCCCGCTGGTACTCGAGGCACTTCAGGCCCAGCGTATATTCCTCTCGGGTTGCCTCCCCTTTTTTTGATTGATTTCCCGTCATCCCCCCGCTCAACCAGATCGCAAGGGAATAAATACTTTGAAGGGATACCTTTTTTCCTTGTGTTAGTCTTTCCATCTGCCACCGCCACGATCAGCCCGACCACCTCCTCGGCCGTAGAGCGGGTGCCTCTGCTGTATGCGTCGACGTCGGTGTGGTGTTATCGGCTTCCCGTCGCATGCGGGCCAGAAGTGCGGGCCACTCTGTGCGTCTCATAATGGTGCTCGCTCCAGTGTTTCGGCGATGGGGACGGCGAGGACCAGACGCTCACCATGCCCTGTGTGCGAGTTGGTGCGACCTCTACCTGGCGCGGCGTTTGGGGATGCTGGTGACAGTGTCCTGGCGCGGCTGGGGCGGCATCGGTCTGTTGATATGTGCCGGCGGCGCGTCGGTGGCATGCGGGGCACAGATGGCGAGTGGGTTGCCTCACAGTGGCATGTGTTGGCTGTGGTGGCCGCCAGTAGGGAGGCGGCTTCCGCAAGCACTTTGCTCTGCGCCGCCATTTCCTTCCTCTGCTGGGCGGCGTGTCTCCAGCACTTCCCAGCACTTCTCGATGGCGTCAATGGAGGCCTGCATCCTTACCATCCTTTCGGCTTGCTTCTCCCTGGCCGACGGCTTCTTCGCCCGGGTCGACTGCCCGGATTTATGGCGCGGCGGGTTCGCTGCATCCTGCTGTGTGACGTGGGTGACTTTTTGCATTGCTCCCGCAAGCTTGTGACGTGGGAGTGCGTGGGTGGAAGCGGGCGTGTCGGAATAAAACAATCCGCTTTGAAATCAGAGTCCGAATGCGGGTTAAGATGCGAAAGCGGAGGAGGGGGGGGGCGCATGCGCCACTTAGTGATGTCAGCGTCTCAGGCTTCCTCTGCCGTATCAACCACAATTCGAAATTATGGGCCAATCGCAATCCCTGGGGTGTGCAATTTCCAGGCCCCAGGAGTTTGTGATTTCCTGCCACACCTGTATACCTTGCCGGGAAATATATTTGCTTTAATGTAAAGTATATGTTAGTACAATTACATTGCATAATTCAATGAGAAACACATATAGATGAAAAACGTATGTGGTTTGAACCCACAAGACAAAACAACTTCAGATTACAAGTTCAACACCTTAACCACTAGGCCATGTGAAAGTACGACGTCTGAACACTTTGACTTCTGGATACTGAATGCTTTATTCACTGTCCAGGGTCCTGAACTGCAGGCACCCTTTGTCTCTGAGGTCATCTCATTTACATATTCCTTTGTTCTCCACACGTGCCTGGATGTCTTTTACTCATATATTACATCCCCCTTCAAATGTATTTCTGAGATATGCAATAGCTAAAAAATTGTCACCGTCACACCAATCTTACATATTCAAATACAATAGTACAAGATAATATCACAGGTACTCAGCGTTTAACCACAGGTTAGCCAATGTCCAACTGTACCCAGTCGCTCATTTCTGGAGCCCTTATCACTTGAACCCTGTTCCTGTATAACATGTTGCCTGATTCATTTAAGATTTGATACTCCCTTCCCGGAATTACCCCTTTCTTCCATTCCCCTGCATGGTTTTTGTATTTGACGCTATTGCCAGTTCTCAGTGGTTTGTGTGCTTTGCCACATTTTTTGTCATAGACAATTTTCTGACTTTTTTGGCACTTCGCCGTTTGCACCATTTTGGAGTTTTGGGTATTAAATTATCTTCCGCCATCGGCAACCTCCCCCTTCACCTTCTCCTCATGAGCAGCTGCGCTGTAGATGCATTCAGCACGGGCAAGGGAGTATTCCTGTAGTTAAGCAACGCTAGCTGAAAATCTGTCTTCTTGTCTAAGCATTTTTTTAACATGTTTTTGATTGTTTGTACAAATCTTTTGATTTGGCCGTTGCTTCAGGGGTACTGTCGACAAAGCTAACAAAGCTAGCTAACAAACATAGGTGATGTGTAATACGGTTTCTTTCGGAACAGGTCAGTAGAGAGTCAGAAGTTACAAATGCGAGCCAGTCCTCATGAAACACCATTTTCATTGCAAATGTTTTAGTGAGGAGTGTTGGCTTTTGTACAGCAGGCATCACCTCTTAGCTTAATTTTTTAGGTAAGATTAGTGCCTTATCATCTTAATATCTGATATGAGGTGCATGCATCTCTATGATATTAAACTGATTTTTTTTTAAATTGGAGTTTACTCCTCCAGTGTCATGCTTTGCGGTAGTTGTTACCTTTCAGTTCTTCAAAAGGAGGGTTCTCTAGCTACAATTTAGGTCTTGATTTCTGTACAAAATCTTCATCAAATCACTCAAAGGGGGTTAAAAGATTGATTGGTGGTTGCTTCATGCCGTGTCGGCAGCATAGGCCATATTCAAGGCGAAGGGGGGGAGTTCTCGAATGTTATAAAAAAAACGTCCTATTGACGTTAAAAAAACGTTGAACGATAACATTATAAAATAACATTATATAACGTTATCTACTCCATACAAAATAACGTTTATAGGACGTTTTTTTATAACGTTATTGTAACATTCAATAACGTTATACTGACATCAGTGTGACTTTTTTGTTAGCTGGGTTGTCGCTTCCTAGCCTGGCACTTGGCATTATTAGGATAAGGCTAGGTCTGGTTGGCTCAGTGTCAGGATAATGTGACTGAGTGGGATATCAGGTATGGTGCTGGCAGCCTGGTCTTCCAGTAGGGCAGCACTATAAAGTCGCCATGAGTATGCATTGTCACAAGGCTGTAGGGGTCTACCCGTCCTGATATGACCTTAGATGTTGCTAGGATGTCAAACAACAACAAACACTGCTTTTTACATTCAACAACAAACACCGTTTTCCCTTCTACATGTGTTTCTGATTGAATCATGCAATGTAAGTGTACTAACATATATTTCACATTAAAGCAAATATATTTCCTGTTTGAACTACTCTAAATAAAGTTGAAAATACATCAGTTTTACTCTCCCTTCTCTCCAGTCACCCATCCATTTTCAAAACAACAGCTGCCAGCTACAGGGGCGCACCCAGGGGGGTTTCCTGGTTTCCCGGAAACTCCCCCCCTCCCCCAAAAAAAAATTTGTTTAAAAAATTATAAATCTGATAATGATGAATGTGATTTCATTTACTGTGAAATATGATTGTAAAGCATTTTTATATTGTAAATATAATTTCATGAATCATATAGACCTAAATTCTTGCATTAAATTTATTAAGGAACAATAGATTTTAAGATTATGTGAAAAATTGCACCAAAATGTGGGCATGTAAAATATTGGCCTAAAATGGGTGTTGTTCCACCAACCCATGTGAAAATAATTACCCTAAAATAGGGGTAGTTTCGATCCATATTTGGAAAGACCCCAGCCAATTCCTGGGTGCCCCCCTGAGCTACAGGCCCAGCCTCAGACCCCCCCCCCCCCACCCACCCCCCAACCTGACCTCAGCACTGACCCACTTCTCACCCAGCCTCAGCACCCCCCCACCCCCCCAACACCCCACTGACCTCAGCACTCTCCCTGGCCCAGTTCAGGTGCAGTGAGTCTACAACTCCCCCCCCCCCCCCCCGCCCCGACATATCTGGTTATATAAACATAAAAACTAAGCAGAGTTGTGCTTGGAGAGCATTTGTCGGAGTATGGTTCCCGGTGTTGCAGTTTCCGCGGCATCCCAGATTGCGAGGGACACATCGCTTCTGCGCATGCATCAAAATCGAACAGGATCATCACTAACCTTATAAATTTAATATAATGTTTTTGGTAAAGATGTTTTCTATATATGTACCAAGCGATTTGTTTCTAGGTGGTGTGGTTTTAGAGATATTTCACTTTTGCTTTATTTTCTGTATGAAGATTGCTCACGACCATTGACAATGCCTTGAGTTTGACGGTACACGCAGTGCAAAACATTAGTTTTATTCTAAATTAATATAAATCCAGAACCCTACCCTTATCAATTTAATATAATCTTTTTGGTACACATGTTTTCTATATGTGTACCAAGGGATTTGTTTCTAGGTGGTGTGGTTGTAGAGATATTTCACTTCTTCTGTATGAAGATTTGCTCACGGCCATTGACAATGCATTTGAATGGATGTGTCCCTCGCAAACTGGTGTGCCACTGAAACTGCAACACCGGGCCACTTTTATAAACACCGGATATTGAAAAAAACAAAAACACATGTACTTGACAACGATGCAGATACAAAGTGCACTTCTGAGATGGTAGATTGAACATCAATATCATGTTATTTAGAAGAAAATTACCCATGAGAAAAAGGTTCTGATACAAAAAAGATTTCTCTGAAAATTAAGATTTTTGTTTGTGATAGATCCCATGACAAGCAATTTATAAATATAGATTATTTTGTGTGGTTGACATAAACAACTGACTGACAATAACATATAATGAACCATAAACAACTGACGATAACAATTGACAGATCAAAATATCTAAATGATCTATGTATCAATTAGTTGATACACAGCTTTACAATGGGTTGATTGGTTGGTGTTGATTTTGCTGTTTTCCGGTGTCACCAAATAGAATTGTTGCCTCAAATTGTTTCCCTCGGCGAATCTATCTCGAAATAAAACCTTTCTGCTTGGAACGGAATTGACTTGACCTACGAAATTCAGTTATATATTGTATATATACACAAAAGCTAGAAAGAGTAAGGAATAAGAGGAAGAACACTAGACTGGATAAGGAATTACATCGATGAGAGAAGTCAGAGAACAAAAGTAAAGGCCCTGTCACATTACGGCGTATGGCGGGAGTGTATTCAAAACCTACGGCGAAAATGGGAAAAAACTTTGCGGGACGACGTATCATGATCTTTCTGACCTCTCGGGTGTTTTTGAGCATATGCATAACCTATGAGTAGCGTACGTGTAGCGTATAAGAGTGTACCGAGGCGTACTATGATATATTTTGACGGTTTTGATTGGCATGTGGAGCATATGAGTAGCGTATGAGTAGCGTATGCGAAACCTATGCATAGCGTATGCGTAGCATATGAGCGTATGAGCGTATGAGCAGGGTATGCATAACCTAAGCATATGCAAAGCATATCTTATCTTAAATACACTGGAGCAGCAGTTTCTCCACTCACTTTTCCACAATGCCAAGAGATGGGAAGAGTAGGACGGTCCAAACATGTGCTCCACCCACTATCAAAAGCAACTACCTGTTAGGAAGCAGTCTCCATATAAGATATATGAAGAAATGGGATGGTGCAAACATGTAGGACGGTCCAAACATGTCCCTTAAACCCAAGAACACAACCACCCTGGTCAGGCACTTGCTATCCGGACCGCACTCTGTCCACACCTCTCTCTATCACCTCTCCGCCGGCCATGCTCCTCCTTGATATGTCTGAAAAGAGTTCCAGGAGGGGGATGTTGGATAAACTACAAAATAGAGCACTTAAGATATGTCTGAAGGTGGAACATAGACACCCAACTGATGATCTCCATAGGAAAGCAAGAGTCAACACACTAAATGACAGGAGAAAAGCACAACTCAAAATAGCAGCATTCAGGGAGACAAGGAAGCCTGGGAGGGTGCAGGTAACAAAAAAGGTAACAAGAGGTAGTGATGGCCCCAGACTGATAAGAAACATAGCCAAACACAGATCATATGAGAGGAGTACCGAGTACATGAAGGCAAGGGAATGGAATACACTGGGAGTAGAAGAAAGAAGTACAGGGACAATAGAAACATATAAAACATTAATCAAAAGAGAGCTAAATGCACTGCTAGACTAATGCCAACAACAAATAAAATGAATTAGAAAAGAAAGATAGATAAATAAATAAATATAAAATACACTGATAATTCAAGCAAAGTTTTACATACAAAAGGTAAACTTTAAACTTAAAATTAAACCTAATGACCACCAACACAGCAATGTGAAGACATTCAGAGAAATTAACTATTGGTAACCAAACAATTATCCGATTGTAGAATGAACAAACTCACAGAGGTTTGGGGGATGTGGGAGAATACTTACAAACAGAAAAAATGCATGCAGTAGTTAGCTACACAACAACTGAAAGTAATAAAAAGAAGGGGAGTCACAAGACTATTACTGTCTAGCGGCGAAAACAAGTCATTAGACTTAACCGTTATGGGTAGCATAAATACACCCATCACAAAAATATATATAAACATTCATATACGGGGAGAACATTTTGAGGGAGCAATTCTATTTCGTGACACTGGTGTCGCAGTTTCAGCTGCCTTTCAGTTTCAGCCGTATGCATCGCTTCTGCGCATGCATCAAAATCT
Source organism: Branchipolynoe longqiensis (assembly GCA_030323885.1). Classification (NCBI taxonomy): domain Eukaryota; kingdom Metazoa; phylum Annelida; class Polychaeta; order Phyllodocida; family Polynoidae; genus Branchipolynoe; species Branchipolynoe longqiensis. The sequence continues at coordinate 41,102,646 of CM059186.1, forward strand.
AACAGCATTGTCTGCGCATGCATCAAAATCCACCCAGATTCAAACTGTCACTGCAGTAATAAAGACGGGAATGCTGGAGTATTTCGGTGGATCATGATCATGATGCAAATGATGTACTACTTTAAATAGAGGTATTATCGTCCACCCATCTCCATGTTTTCAATTTACTTTACTTTGCTAAAAGTAGTAATCTGAACAATGATTGAAAATCATACCCCATTATTATCGTATGGGAATTTACAATGACACACACACAACACCAGTGTTATTTCTTTATTCAGCCTTTCAGGGCGTTTAACAAATAAACACGGTGATGCATTCGTCGGTTCCATCGCTTCACCTTCGGAGGGCTGACGTCAAATTTAACATGAGTCAGATGCTTTGTCTTTAGTTACATCTATTATGAAGGCTAGAACTAGTTGAAACTTTGCAGATTGCAGAAACTGAAAGGCAGCTGAAACTGTGACATGCTGCAGTTTGAAGGCATCGGTTGACTTTGACAGGGAATCCATGCATGCGCAGAAGCAACAGAGTATGGCTGAAACTGAAAGGTAGCTGAAACTGCGACACCGGCAACTGCTTAATGTTTCTACCTGTCTACTATATTTTGTTGCAAGAGGGAAGACTTGGCATTCTGCCCCATGAAACAGACTATTCCCATCATGGTGCAAATATCTAAAACAAGTATAGAATCAACATCAACTATGAAAACTCACAAAAGTAGGCCTACTGCAATATGTAGCCTATATGCCTGCTAAACTTGACATACACTAAAACCTCTCTAATCGAGCACCTCCACACATCGACCACTCCCCTATATCGATCGCTTTATTTAGGTCCCAATAATACCATTGGAACCATATTCTAACTCTCTAAACCGACCACCTCCCTAAATGGACCACTTAAAGTCGGTCCCAAGGTTTTACTGTATATAACAATATCCCTGCAACCATTTCAGCCTCACTGCATGCAATGTTAGCTTTCTATCCTTCTTGCGTAAACCGACATTGACTCGCGACCACACAATGACGTTATTTAAAGTGGACAGATATAGGCTGCTGAGACAGGAACCGTACTCCGACAAATGCTCTCCAAGCACAACCTTGTTTAGTTTTTATGTTTATAGAACCAAATATGTGTGGGGAGAGTAGTGGACCCACTTCACCACCAGAAGTGGGTCAGTGCTGAGGTCAAGGTGGGGGGGAGGGTCTGAGGCTGGGACGAGCTGGCAGCTGTTATTTTGAAAATGGATGGGTGAGTGGAGAGAAGGGAGAGTAAAACTGGGGTATTTTCAATTTTCTTTACAGTTGTTCAATCAGGAAATATATTTGCTTTAATGAAAAATATATGTTAGTACAATTACATTGCATAATTCAAAGAGAAACACATATAGAAGGAAAACATTTATTTTTTGTTGAATGTAAAAAGGTTTTGGACTGTATGGGGTTTGAACCCACACCACCAAACAACTTCAGGTTACAAGTCCAACACCCTAACCAATAGGCCACAGAGGCCACATATAATTGGTTATGTCAGTTCAGGCTATTTGTATATACGACGTCATATATACAAGATGCTGCTTGTATGTATGTGTGTATCTATGTATGCTTTACATTCAACAACAACAAAACGTTTATCGTTCTATATGTGTTTCTGATTGAATGATGCAATGTACACACATCAATAAATACGTAAATAAATAAATGCATGCATACAACATCATATATACAAGGTGTGTGATTGTGTATGTGTGTATATCATATGTATGATGTATATACTAGTCATATATAAAATGTATATATGCACTAGTAATAGTATATATGTCATATATATATGATGTATATACAAGGTATGTATATATATATATGTGGACCAAAAAATATATATATATATTGATCTGCCAATACTAATATATATATATAGGCCCGGGGTAGTAGAATCATATCAGTTTCTACACCCACCTATGACAAACTGCACATTCTATGATTCAGCTGGGCCTGAGCATTAATGCTTTGACGAGATCCGACGCAATTGCACAGGTTTCTGGGTTTAATGCTATGAGGGCAGCAGCCGTTCTGGTCATGTCTATGTGTTATCGTTTGGATGGGATCCATTGCAAATGCGCCATTCCACAGTGTATGCATCGGAGGACGACCTGGGTTCGTAGCAGCATATCAGTTTCTACACTCACCTATGACAAACTGCACATTCTGCGATCCTGAGTCGTCCGCCGGCTCAGCTGCTGTCATAGCTTTAAGCGCAGAAACCAGCGCATTTGCGATGGATCCCGTCCAACCGATAACGCATGACCAGAACGCTATATCATCGTGTTATATCGAGTATTGCCGATTTTGCTGTCTGTTATTTTACAGGAAGGTAGATTATCTGTCATTTGATATTCGCATATTAACCTAGTTCAAGTCCATCGAACCACTATGCCACCTAGAATCACTCAACTAAAACAGGTTCACCTCTCACAAAGAAAGTGTCATTTGTGTTCTCCCACGTATAGACTGACTGTATATTTACTATGGTGCTATATACTGATGGTACAAGCTCCACCTGCGACAAAATTAGTGAAGACAGCGAATTTGATTTGATTTCTTTGTTTTGTTTGTGTTTTAGTTTTACATCGTGGCAATATCTAAGGTCATATCTGGATGGGTGCTGACTTGCGACAGTGCACGCTCATGGCGACTTACAACTTTTAGAGTGCTTCCCCACTGGAAAATGGGGTTGCCAGTGTCATGGCCGGTGTGGCGTACTCAGACGTGTCCCGTGCTCAGCCGTGTACAGTTGCTTCTGCGCATGCGCAGATTTCGCATCAACTCGGGTCACCCGAGCCACTTATTGGCACATGCGCACATCCTACAAACTCGGGTCGAATAATCGAATACGCTTCTCCGCGCTCGGGTGGACAATTTTTTCTTTTTTTCTAAATAACTGATAAAACTACAGCAAAATAGGATTTAAAGTATTTTATGATGGCCTAGTTTAGCTATATTTCCATTTCATTAATCTAAGTTATTCTTTTCTTGCATACGGCACGTGTATTTGTCGACTCCACTCGCCGTGTTCTATTTGAAATTCTGACGACTCGGATGACCCGAGTCGCCCGGGTCGTGTTAATCGATTACGGCCATGCTTATGAGATTCTGACGCATGTGCAGAAGCAATGGACACGGCTGAGCATGGGACATGTCTGAGCACGCCACACCGGATATCCTACATAGTTACACTACCCGGATACTGAGCAAACCAGTCCTTGCCCTATGTGCCAGTCTAATAATAATAATAATCATGCTGTCGGTCACGATGCGACAAAGACTGCTTTCATTACTTGACTGCCACTCTTGTGCGGTTGTACATTTCATGAAAGCTGCCAGCAAAAGTGTTGAAGTGCTGCTGACTTTTGCAAGTTACCAGCGGCACTCTCTCGGGGAGCAAATAGAGGTTTCACACCGGCAAGAAGATGTCAAGACAGGCGCAAAACTATTTGTCCCTGCAGTGGCTGGTCGGGAGATGTTGGGAGTTCCATACATCAACCGCCCTTAATGCTGCCACAGTGACATGGTTTTCTGTTTAGGGTTTGCTCCCTTAGCCTTCAGTTCTGTCAAGAACCTGTACCACAAGGCAGTGGTTTACAACTCTGCAGGGCAGGGGCCTCAAACTCCCTGAGGTATTGCAATACCTGCATACTCCTGTGCCAGTCTAGGTAGCGGAAATTAAGTATTGACTTAGTAAGTTATTGGTTTGACTCAAACAGTGTTCTAACCCATGAGATCCCACATGGGAAGCCAGACAGTGCTCTTACATATTCAGCCATCCCATTTTTGCCCAGTAATTTTATCGCACTAGCTATTCGCAAAGCTGCTGCTCTGCGAATTATAGCCACCAATTCTGTAATTCGCAGAGCTGCAACTAACCAATCAGCATGCATCATTTTACTGTGCATGTGCAAAATAATTTTTTGGTTGTAGTGCATTGCATTTGTTTCGCCATGGGGGTGTGTGTGATATATGCGTAATAGACGTACAGGTGTGTGGTTAATATATGTTAACGAGATGCAGAGGTTGAGACAAAGAGTTATGCAAATGAGATGACATCATGGAAAGTTTAGCCGGCGGGTCAAGCGTGCTCTAGGCCGTGAATAAACCATTCAGTATCCAGAAGTCAAAGTGTTCAGACGTCATACTTTCACAGGGGGGGGGGGGGGGGGGGGGAGGGCCTCTGATACTGACACTTCTGCCTCATGTGACTCAGGCTGTCATCTGAGTTGGTTTGTCATGTGCTGTTGTTTACATTTACATGATGATTATGTTATTTTGTACATTTTCTAACTAATAATTGACAGTTATTTATCAGAGATAGTGCAAATGCATTTAAAAGACAATTCTTTTATATGACTTTGGAATTTTCAATTAATAATTTATCTTGTTTTGTAGTGTGTAACTTATATACACATGTCATCATCATCATGCTGTCGGTCGCGATGCGACAAAGACTGCTTTCATTACTTGACTGCCACTCTCCATTTAGCTCTCTACATTCCATGAAAGCTGCCTGCAAAAGTGGTGAAGTGCTGCTGGCTTTTGCAAGTTACCAGCAGCACTCTCTCGGGGAGCAAATAGAGGTTTCACACCGGCAAGAACATGTCCAGACAGGCGCAAACCTATTTGTCCCTGCAGTGGCTGGTCGGGAGATGTTGGGAGTTCCATGCATCAACCGCCCTTAATGCTGCCACAGTGACATGGTTTTCTGTTTATGGTTTGCTCCCTTAGCCTTCAGTTCTGTCAAGAACCTGTACCACAAGGCAGTGGTTTACAACTCTGCAAGGCAGGGGCGTCAAACTCCCTGAGGTATTGTTATACCTGCTATACCTGCAATACCTGCATACCACTACACATGTATACATATATATAAGCTGTGTCCTATATGTATAGTTCTCTCAGTATATTACATCCCCTCATTCTTATTTCCATCTCTCTCTGTATACACATTATATTTATAAATAATACGCTATGCATCACATATATATATACACACATTACTTTCGCTTCCTCGTTATATATATATATATACATAACAACACAAAATCCCGAGGTAAACATAAAACAAACTAGAGGAATCACCTTTAACTGCTCAAGCCCTATTTATTAACTTAGCCATTGCCTTAAAGTTGCATAGTCCGATGGTTTTGAGTTTCTGTCATTTTCTGAGATAGATACATTAAATTGATTGTTACAATCTACCTTACTTTAAGTCTGAAGTAACTTTTATATTAGATGGTAAACCTTTGAGATATTTGAAGCACAGGCATGTAAAGTTAGTCTTAGTAAGCATGCCAAAACTATGACACCATAGGCTTCAGCAGTAACACATTATATTAAATTGACTTGGTATTCCCTTCTATATGGCAACACATGTTTAATAAGTGCCTGAGTATCTAAGTTAGATATGTAGAATAAATTCTGTATAATTGTTTTGGTTTTGAAAATTTGATATTTCATCGGACTATGCAGCTTTAACAAACTGGAAGTGTGTGTGCTGGGGGGGGGGCGTCAACTGTGTCGTTGCAGGACATATTTATGTCACAATCACAAATGATGCCTCATATATATATATATATATATATATATATATATATATATATATATATACACACATTGGGCTCGGTGGCCTAATCAGTAGCGCGGGCATCGCGTGCGGAAGGTCTGGAGTTTGGTTCCCGGTCGAGTCAAACCAATGACTTTAAAATTGATACTTGTCACTTCCTAGCCTGGCGCTCAGAATTAATAGGATAGGGCAAGGACTGGTTACGTCAGTGTCAGGATAACGTGACTGAGTGGGATATCGGGTCATGGTGCTGGGGGCCTTATTTCCCAGTGGGGCAGCACTATAATGTATCAAGTCGCCATCAGTGTGCACTGTCACAAGTCGGTACTCGTCTTGATATGACCTTAGATGTTGCTAGGACGTAAAACAACAACAAACAAACAAGTATATATATAAATAATATATATATAGAGAGATGCAGAGAGACAGGACACGTCGCAATCCAGAGACGCCTCTTGTATATATATATATATATATATATATATATGAGGCATCTATATATATATATATATATATATATCCAGAGAGACATGTCACATCATAATCCAGAGATACAGGACGCGTCGTAGTCCAGAGACGCCTCATATATATATATATATATATATATATATATATATATATATATATATATATGATGCGTCTATATATATATATATATATATATATATCCAGAGATACAGGTCAGGTCGTAATCCAGAGACGCCTCATATATATATATATATATATATATATATATATATATATATAGTCTCTGTCTGTCTCTCTCTCTCTCTCTCTCTCTATATATATATATATATATATATATATATATATATATAAGCTATGTCGGGATTAAGACGTTCCCTATATATAGTTATCCCACTAGATTACGTCCCCTTGTTCCTATTTCTCCCCCTATATATATGTACCTTTCGCACGCGCTCTCTCTGTGTACACATATATATATATATACATATATAGGCCTACATATATATATATATATGTGTATATATATATAACCACCTAAAAAGCCTGAGGTGTACAGAACAAATAGAGGAATCACATTGTAATGCTCACGCCCTATTTAATAAGTTAACCATTTCCTTTACGAACTGAAAGTGTGTGTGTGTGTGTGGGGGGGGGGGGGTCAGTGTGTGTCCTTGGAGGACAGATGTATGACACAATCACAAATGAAGTCTCATGTATACTTCCTACCCTACCTTGAATGTTTGCAGCCATTAATCACCTTTTGGTACTACTTTGGACATTAAGCAACTCTACACCACACATGCATGTATTGAGAACCTCCTGCACGACTCCAAAGACCCTATAACACTAAGATGGCTCACTCAGCCTGTCCCGTGTAATCAAAATGATCAAGCCCACCACCTCTGGATTACACAGTTGCTATATTATATGTATAAATGTATATATGAATGTGAAAGATGGCAATGATGATGATGATGCTGATGATGATGCATATTTGTTCATAGCAATTTCATATTGATGTGTATCCATACTTACCTATATCATGTAAAATATAATTGTATGTGTTTACATGTGAACCACCAACCAGCAACCGGGCTGATCAAACCCACCACAAGGTGGCACTGTGAAATTTACATTACCATGGGAGAGATAGGGAGTGAGCTGTCTTAGTGTTATAGGGTCTTTGATGACTCACTGCTGTGGTTATTAAAGTTGCACAGTCCGATGGTTTTGAGTTCCTGTCATTTTCTGAAATAACGATGTTAGTTTGATCATTATAATCTACCTTACTTTAGTTTGAAGTAACTTTTATTTTAAATGGCTAACTTTTGAGATAGTTGAAGTGCAGTGCAAACATGCACAATTAATTTAGGCAAGCACACCAAAACTCTGACACCATAGGCTTCAGCAGTGACAGGTTCGATTAAATTGACTTGGTGTTCCATTCTATGTGGTGACAAATGTTTCATAACTGCACCAGTATTTCAGATATGTTGAATAAAGTCTAGATCGTTGTTTAGGGTTCGAAAATTTGATGTTTACATTGGAGTATGCATATTTAAACACCTCCTAAGTACCTCACTACTGCAGGTATTAAACAGCTCCTACATACCTCACTACTGCATTATTAAACAGCCCCGATACACCTCATTACTGCAGGTATTAAACAGCTCCTATATACCTCACTACTGCAGGTATTAAACAGCCCCGATACACCTCACAACTGCAGGTATTGAATAGCTGCTATATACCTTACTACTGCAGGTATTAAACAGCCCCGATACACCTCACCACTGCAGGTATTAAACACCTCCTATACACCTCACCACTGCAGGTATTAAACAACTCCTACATACCTCACTACTGCAGGTATTAAACAGCCCCGATACACCTCACTACTGCAGGTATTAAACAGCTCCTATATACCTCACTACTGCAGGTATTAAACAACCCTGATACACCTCACTACTGCAGGTATTAAACAGCTCCTATATACCTCACTACTGCAGGTATTAAACAGCCCTGATACACCTTACCACTGCAGGTATTAAACATCTCCTGTATACCTCACTACTGCATGTATTAAACAGCCCTGATACACCTTACCATTACAGGTATTAAACAGCCCTGATACACCTTACCACTGCAGGTATTAAACAGCTCTTATATATCTCACTACTGCAGGTATTAAACAGCTCCTATACACCTCACCACTGCAGGTATTAAACAGCCCTGATACACCTCACCAGTGCAGGTATTAAACACCTCCTATACACCTCACCACTGCAGGTATTAAACAACTCCTACATACCTCACTACTGCAGGTATTAAACAGCCCCGATACACCTAACTACTGCAGGTATTAAACAGCTCCTATATACCTCACTACTGCAGGTATTAAACAACCCTGATACACCTTACCACTGCAGGTATTAAACATATCCTATATACCTCAGTACTGCATGTATTAAACAGCCTTGATACACCTTTACATTGCAGGTATTAAACAGCCCTGATACACCTTACCACTGCAGGTATTAAACAGCTCCTATATATCTCACTACTGCAGGTATTAAACAGCCCTCATACACCTCACCATTGCAGGTATTATACAGCTCCTATATACCTCACTACTGTAGTTATTAAACAGCTCATATACACCTCACCACTGCAGGTATTAAACAGCTGCTATATACCTTACTACTGCACATATTAAGCACCTCCTATACACCTCAATACTGCAGGTATTAAACAGCCCCGATAAACATCACCACTGCAGGTATTAAACAGCCCGGTAACCTCACCACTGGAGGTATTAAACAGCCCTGATACACCTCACCACTGCAGGCATTAAACAGCTCCTATATACCTCATGACTGCAGATATTAACTATATCCTATACATCTCACTAGTGCAGGTATTAAACATATCCTATACATCTCACTACTGCAGGTATTAAACAGCTCCCATAACCTCATTACTGCATGTATTAAACAGCTCCTATACACCTCACTACTGCATATATTAAACAGCTGATATAAGCCTCACTACTGCACATACTAAACAGCTCCTATATAGGGGAGAGTGGGGCACCTTGAGCTGTGGGGTACCTTGACCCAGGGGTTCTGCAAGCTCTAGTTTTGGACATTTACAATTAGGTGGCAGCATAAAAGGGTCCTCTGATTGGTCCATGGAGAATCAAATTCTATATATGAGTGGCCATATTGGAAAAGGAATCACCAACTCACACAGACTAATCGGATTTTACACCCATAAAGTAAGTATAGAGAGGTGAGTGACCTTTCTGCAGGTATTTAACAGCTAATCTTACGCACCTCGGATCCTATATAACAGAAACAGATCCTATATAACTCACTACTGCAAACTGCTCCTATATCTCTCTAATGCATGTATTAAGCACACGTGTACCTCACTACTGCAGGTATTAAACATGTATACCAGACATACAGGCCAAAAATAATTATGCATGTTTTCACTTCAAATATCTCCAGTCCAATTATTTAGGTTATTCACTCCCAAAATAGATGGCTATGATAACAAAGCGTTTGAACTAAATATTTAGAACTTTTAAATTGCAAATTCTGACGCTACCTCTGAACAGATATACTATTATGTATAATATCCGATGATAAGGGTCATTATGTGTGGGCGTGAAATCATCACAATGTCATGTATTTGTAATAACCGTGAGTATTATCACATTATTATCTATGCATAGAGATAATAGCGCAATAAGCAGCTATTAGTATTATCATGATTACCCGATATGGGCTTGAAGTCCAATGCCCAATAGACGAGATCGTAATTCCAGCCGCACGGTGCATTGTGGGATGCGTCAAAGCAAAACAAACCTGCAAGAAGCATATGGCCAATGCTAAGACACTAGGTGCAGCTATGAAATGTGCTAGCTTCAGCTCATCTCAGCTCTTGTTTGAAACATAGAATACCAACTAAAAATATATATATATAATAAATAAGATGTCAATCTTATATCCAGCATTGCATTTACATCAATCTAATCAGCACATCTGCAGGTCTGCATTTAGATCTAGATAAATCTGGTCACTCAGACTAGTGTTAGAGCCATAGCCAGAGTCAGTTTTACTTATTTTATTCATGTTTTTATTTATATATTATGGTTAATGACATATGTAGAGCTAGAAAATGAGAAGGGGTAATCAGACATTGCTTACACACTTCTCTAAAACAAGTGTCTGTTGACACATTTGGCATTTTAATATTTAGAACAAGAATTAATAATGGTGACTGATTGTTTTGTGTGTAATTGTATTTTTCTTAGCTCAAAATGCTTAACTATGGCTAGTGTTGTCTTAAATATATTCATTATATCATTATATTGCATGTGTGCATCCATGGTTATGCCAAATTGTTATGTATTTCGATAAAAATGTAACTAGATTTGATCTTACATAGATACCAGATGTGGTGGGTAATCGACGCTCTGCATTATTAGGGGAAGGCAATGACTGGTTGGCTCGGTGTCAGGATAATATGACTGAGTGGGATACCAGGTCATGGTACTGGTGGTTTGGTCTCACTGTTAGGATAATGTGACTGATTGGGATATCAGGTCATGGTGCTGGTGGTTTGGGCTCCCAGTGGGGCAGCACTATTAAGTTGCCATGAGTGCACTCTTTCACAAGTTGGTATCCGTCCTGATATGACCTTAGATGTTACCAGGACGTAAAACTCCAACAACCAACCGATCTTACATAGATACTGTTGTGGGGGTGATGAAAATGGGAAATATTTTGCGCCTAGAGCAGGACTTGAACCCACATCTCTTTGCATTCTGGGCCAGTGTGCTAACCATTACACCACCTAGGCTCCCTGATATCACCACACTACCCATGCCTACCTGTCTATGTGGTTACTTGCCTGAGAGGTCAGTGCAGACTACTACACTCGTCCTACTGGAATTGTAAGTCTTTTAATGCTTACAATTACACACATACAAGCAATGCACTAACACATAAATACACAGGGTAGGTTCAATGGCCATACAGCGCATAGCTTGTACAGGATCATGGTCATGGCAACCAGTGTCGTGGAGGTGATGAAAATGGGAAATATTTTGCGACTAGAGTGGGACTTGAACCCATCTCTCTTTGCATTCCAGGCCAGCTAGGCTCCCTGCTATAACTCACCACCTAGGCTCCCTGATATCACCACACTACCCACATCTACCTGTCTATGTGGTTACTTGCCTGAGAGGTCAGTGCAGACTACTACAATACTAGTGGTGCCATCCAAAGTTTTCAACATTTTCACGGTTATACAAAGCATACTATTTTTCCAGACCCCACTCCCACTCCCGTAGTCAAAATGCAAGCAAAAACTGTTTCAGTATGAACAGGAAGTGGAGTTCCTCGTTCCAGTACTCAGTGGACACCTCTATATTGGCACAGAGCTGGTGAAATGGGAGAGAATGCAAAAAGACGTTATGGCGACCTCAGCATGTCAAAGTCTATTAAAGTTGCATAGTCCGATGAAGCATCACATTTTCAAAACCAAAACAATTATCTCAATTTGATTCCACATATCTAATTTAGATAATGATGCACTTCTTAAACAGTTGTTGCCACATACAAGGGAATACCGAATCAATTTAATAGAACATGTTACTGTGTGAAGCCTATGGTGTCAGAGTTTTGACAAGCTTGCCAAAACTAATTTGACATGTTTGCACTTAAAATATCTCAAAACATAACCATTTGAAATAAAAGTTACTTCAAACTAAAATAAGATAGGTTATAACAATACATTTAATATATTTATCTCAGAAAAATGGAAGAAACTCAAAACCATCAGACTATACAACTTTAATCTATTAATTTTCTTTGTACAATAGTTGATTAAGCGGGGAAATCTCAATGCCAGAAAATTGGTCTTCCTAATTCCACTGCTCCTTGCCCTATCCTAGCAATGCTGAGCACCAGGCTAGGTAGGGACAATTATCAATTTTTTAAGTCATTGGTTTGATTCGGCCAGGGTCCGAACCCAGGACGTTCAAAATGCACGCAATACCAGCATGGGAGGTGGACGCTCAACTCATTCGGCCATTGCGTCTGGGCAGCCTTTTCCCAGCCTTTCACCACTTTTTCTAATGGGTTGTTCTTCACCTCTACTCTGGGGAAGTGCGACTCTTTTATCTAGATATGGCTGGATGGGCAGCCGCTTTGCATCTCGGGAAATCACGTACTACTAGGTACCTGTCTATTGCACTGCACTTGGCAGACCAGTCTATTCTACTTAAAGTAAATGTGTGTGTGTGTGTGTGGTGGGGGGGGGGGGGGGGGAGGGGGTAACACTAACCAGACCTGACCATACATCTGCCTCCTGCCTTCTGATTGGCTGCGCCCGGGGGCTTGGCCGCCTGGTGTGTGTGTGTATACATATATAGGCTCATCTGTGTGTGTATTCACACCAATGGTATCCTACAGTCCCTACATGCACATTGATTATACAGGTATATACAACGCAGCAGTTACCCAGCAGCCAGTGAGACATATATATACACATATATATAGTCTATATATATACATCTACGAAATATAGGCTACCTGGTAAAATCTCCACAGCAACAATTTTTCCTACAATGTCGGACCATGAGAATACGAACGGGGAGTCGAACGGCGTCGCGCCAAGCCTGGAACTTGAAAACAACGCGCTCGAAGACAACTGCCACCTCGATCCGTCATATCAACGGAAGTCGCTGAAAACAGACGCATGCGCAAAGGCGATGGTGGACATCGGGGACAGAGACACCGAGCGGGAGACACGACTCATGGTACTCTACTCGGGCGGAACAATAGGCATGCGCAAAACCAGAGGAGGTAAGCTCAGTTTAGTGTGTTTGATGGTTGGTTGGTTTGGTTGTTGCAGTTTTAATATCCTGGCAATATTTGAGGTCATATCAGGACGGGTACCTACTGACTTGTGATAATGTGCACTCATGGTGAATTTATAGTGCTGCCCCACTGGGAGAGAAGGCCACCAGCATCATGACCTGATATCCCACTCAGTCACATTATCCTGACACCAAGCCAACCAGTCCTTGCCCTATCCTAATAATGCCGAGCGCCTGGCTAGGAAGCGACAAGTATACATTTTCATGTCATTGCTTTGACTCAACCAGTGTTCGAACCTGTGGGTTCGAATCCCACGATCTACCAAAACGGGAGACGGACGCTCAATTCATCCGGCCGTCCCGTCTGGTTGGTGTATTTGAGGGTTTCCGTCCAAAGAAAAAAACTAAACAAAACAAAAACACAAATAGGGTCATATCAGGCAGGACCAGTGTGTAGCCTACGGCCATGCAACAGTGGATACTGATTGTGACTTTACACGTATAGTGCTGCTCCCACTGGCATACCATTGCCGCTGGCACCATGACCCAATGTCCCACCCTGCTACACTATCCCGAAAGACTGGACGGGGTGGCCGAATCGGTAGAGCTCAGTAGTTCGAAACCCGGCTGAGTTAAACGAATAACTTACTAAATATGGTGCTCGGCATTACTAGGATATGGCAACGACTGGTTAGCTCAGAAGCAGGATTATGAGACTCAGTGGGAAATTGAGTCATGGTGCCAGCAACCTGGTCTCCCAGTGACATCACTATAAAGCTGCCATGAGTGAACACTGTCACAGGTACCCATCCTGATATTACCTTATATGTTGTCAGGATGTAAAACCCCAAACAAACAAACATTACCCCAACAATTAGTCGACCCTCGGCTTGATCTCCCGGTGAGGCAGCACTATTAAGTCGCCATGAGTGCGGCACTGTCACAAGTCAGTACCTGTCCTGATATGATACCATAGCTGTTGCCAGGACGTAAAACTCCACAACCAACTAAGCAACTTATAATAAACATTGCTTCAAACTAACGCAGGGTATGTTATTATGATCAACCTAATTTATTTACTTCAAACAAATATGGCCGAAATCCAAAACCATCGAACTATGCAACTTTAACGAAAGCATAAGTCAGACGAAGTAAACTACCGATCATGTACTGACATTTGTACACATATTGACCACTGATATTGATCACTCATACTATTGTCATAGTCAGTGTATGCCTACCACCAGGGCCGACCTGAGGAACTGCGGGAACCAATTAGCAACATTTTTGGGGGGCCCCAGGTTCCATCTTTTTTTCTTTTTTTTAAATGTTTTGGTTCAGAAAATGTTGTGTTGTCATTGGACTATGCAGCTTTAAATCTATTTTTAATTTGTGCAATTATATATATATAGTGTAGTATGGTAGTGTCCTTGTTTATATTCCCATAATAGATTATAGAGCACACACATATATATATATATATATATATATATATATATATATATATATATATATGTGTGTGTGTGTGTGTGATGTATAAGCATTATGCGAGTATAAATGCATGGAAGGGAGTTATTATTACTATTCTATTTGTTACTGGTATTCCTTGTATCATTTGGTGTGGAGTACCCCCTCCCACGTGACCACTGGCGCCACCACCGCCAGCTTTCCTAACTACGGACACTCAACACTGTCATTCGCGCCCGGGATATATATATCTATATATTTCAGTGATATCTAAGCTCTGTGAGTTTTTCCTGTCAATGATTTGTACTGTCACAAGTCGGTACCCGTCCTGATATGACCTTAGATGTTGCGAGGACGTAAAACAACAACAAAATAAACACACACAAAACAAAAAAAACCTAGCCTGATGCTTGTCATTAATAGGATATGGCAAGGACTGGTTGGCTCAGTGTCAGGATAATGTGACTGAGTCGGATATCAAGTCATGGTGCCGGCGGCCTGATTTCCCAGTGGGGCAGCACTATTAAGTTGCCATGAGTGCGCACTGTCACAAGTCGGTACCCATCATGATAAGACCTTAGATGTTGCCAGCATGTAAAACTCCAACAACCAACCAACTGTTCTCATGTTTCAGTTTTTGTTTTAGTTTGTTTGTTGTTGTTTTACGTCCTAGCAACATCTAATGTCATATTAGGCTTAGTTACTAAAGAAAGCCTATCCAATTGTGCAAGTAATCCCTAGGTTACAACACTCTAAGACTAGTAATAGCTGAGGATGGGCATTAGGGTTGAATGACACTAATACTGTAATAGCCTTATCTAAGTTTGGTTGGGCCTTAAATAACTCCCAAAGAATAGGTGGGTTCCAAGATAGAGACAGTATGAATTGTCCTACCCGATCAAGATAATTTTAAATAACTAAAGTTGTTTTAGTAATTTTTATTTTTTTATTGAGGCTGTATTTATACTGTCCATAGCATATAAGCCCGGGTACCCAGGCTTGTTTTCAATGCTGGCCAGTTGTAGTGTTGGTGTTATCTTACCACACAGTGGCTGCTGATAAGGTATTTGATTGCCTGCATTTCAGTAGCAGATAATTGGTTGGTATGGTTAATAGCCTATGTTAGTTTTTTTGGATTTTGTTGGTATATACGTATTTATTTTTTCTACTCTTATTACTAGACTAGCCTACTCCTATTTGCATATCATAGGCTTATATGTAGCTGTGTGGTGTGTTATCTGGCTACTTTTGGCATGGTTACCATCCATTGGGCGTCCCACTGGTGCGCCGTGACATATCACATGCCCCTTTGCAGTGCAGCTTAGTGGGGGTTTCCTAGCCTTATTTTGCACAGATATTTGGGTTGGCTCATTAAACTAATCCTTCGAAATCTTCACTGGCTTCTTAAGCAATACTTAATCTGCTATTATTAAAGCCGTAGACGCGCCATGCATCACTTACTAATGCCTACATACATTGTCCAAGCAGGTATCCCCGATGCACAATGGGCACCTCGAGTTGTAGACGAGGGAAGGGGGGGGGGGGGATACACCTACTGGAATGCGCAGTTGATACAACCTAAAACCATAACCAGAATTGCTGCAGTAAATGATAGTTTTTTTAAATTAGTGATGATTTTAGATCCTCGCAACATATAAAGAAAAATATCAGGACGAGTACCAACTTATGAAGTTGTGCCCTCATGGTTACTTTATATTGCTGCCTCGCTGGAGTACCACGTGCCCATACACCTGACTCAATATCTCACTTCATCACATTATCCTGACACCAAGCCAACCGGTTGTTGCCCTATCAGTAGTATAGTAGGGTTCGATTGAGCGTAAAATTACGTAATCCTGGCTCTGAGATTACGTAATTTTACGCTCAATCGAACCCTACTATACTACTCCTATCCTAATATTGCCAAGACAGTGTCAAGCAAGTTAGCATAAAGTATAAATTTGTGAGTCTTTGGTTTGAATCGGTCGTTGATCGATCCCACGCTCTACCACACAGGAAGCCAGCGGTCTAACTACTGGGTCATTCAAAATTGTTAATATAATATGTGTGTGCGTGCAACTATTTGTATAAATATAGATTATCCATGTATGATATAACCTAGATAAAAGATTCACCTGGTACTTGTAGTACACGGGTGAACGACAACGTACTGTAAATACGCGCGAAAATAGCTTTAGTATGGAACAGCAAGTAGAATGCCTGCCTCCAGTGTCAAATGGTTAATTATATCGGCACAGAGTTGGTGAAATGGGAGAGAATGCAAAAAGACAAGATGGCGGCTGCAGAATGCCATCGATTTCACTTTTAAATCTTATTAAACTAGATATTATATTATAATTTTCAACTCAAAGGTAGCGCGCTATCAATAAGACATATGTAAAGAATAATTGTTGCTTCTTAGATTGTGAAATTAAGCTCTCAATTCATTAACCCGCTTTTTCGACCGTTTTTATATAGGGTTGGTATTCACCCGTGTACTTCGAGTACCAGGTGAATCCTTTATCTAGATATAACCTAACTATTTGTACAAATTACATATTAATTTTACGTGGCCTCAGTGTATATGTATGACCTAATAGTCTGCACCTGTGCACCGACCTCACATGTTATGCAACAAGTAGGCGTGGATAGGTTGATTTCATCAGGAAACCTAAATAGTCTAAAGCTAAGATTCCATATATGCGGTATGCGGCATGTGAATGCGAATGCAGCATAGATACCGATGCGATTTTCGGTCTTCTTTTTCTTTACAAATTTGTGAAGGAAAGTCAATGTTCCTATTGTTTCCTATAGCAAATGGGGCAGCATTCGCATTCGGACATATGGAAGCACTACTATGTGTTTACATGTGTTTACATTTTTTGCCGCATTTGCATTTGCATTTGCATTTGCATTTGCATTCGCCTTCACATTCGCATTCACATTCACATGTGCATACCGCATACCGCGTATATGGAATCTTAGCTTAATGGACCGATCGGTGCGAATGCGAATCCCACATATGCATTCGCATGCCGTATACCATGTATATGGAATCTTAGCTTTAGATTTATATATATATATATATTTTTTTATTGATACAGTGTTTATTCTGCCCGTGTGTAAGCTCCCGTGAGGGTGCTTGTTTTCAATGCTGGACAGCTGTGAGGAATGTTATGGTGTATGACCAGGTTCCGGTTCCGGGTTGGTATCCGGGACATCCACCAGCATTTATTTAAGTTTGTTTTTTTAAAGTTTTTTTTTTATTGATTCGTTATTTATTCTGCCCATAGCGTGTAAGCTCGCGTGAGGGTGCTTGTTTTCAATGCTGGACTGCTGTGAGGAATGTTATGGTGTATGCCCGGGTTCTGGTTCCGGGTTGGTATCTGGGACATCCACCAGCATTTATTTAAGTAGTTAGTATCTATGTTAGTTTTTTTGTTTTTTTGGCAGGGGTATAACTTCCTATCATATAACTAATATCGTAGTCTTATATGTACATCTAGTGAGATGGTAATAGGCTTGTGGATGAGGACGTGTTCCCAGAATTTGTTTGTTTGTTTTGTTTGCAGCTTTCCTTTCACTTGTGCCCTGTCCCTAGTTAGTGCCGAGAAGTGCCAGAACACATCCATACTCTTTGGGACTGTGGCCAGGTGGGTCGGCTGCAGTGTTAAATTGTTAACCATAGTTCTAATGGCATTACCCCTGACTTTTGGTTTTACCACCTTCCTTTCACCTGTGACCTGTCCCTAGTTGGTATGTGGGTGCGCCAAAACACACCCGTACCCTTCGGGACTGCAACCTGGCGGTGGGTTGTGGTATTTTCTCATGCCATAGTGTATTATAGGTTGGGTTTTGTGAGCATGGTTGGTCTGTCCATACCTTTCGTGATTTGTGCCAGAACACATACCAAGGTGGACTATGGCCTTATTTCTTCTGACCCTCCCAGTACTCCAGATGGCTGTGTATTTATAGGTTTGATGTGCACCCTCTTCTGTGGCCTGTCCTTGGCATGTATGCTCTTTCACAGTTTGCCTTGACTGCGCCCGGTCATGTGTTATTTGGTGCCCATATGATGGTGTATGGTTTTTATTTGTTCTTTTTTAGGAATTGTTTATAGAGCACCAGTTTCTTGATTGCTCTGACTGGAGGTGGTTGTTTGTTCCAGGCTTGTGTGGCCATGCGTGGCACACTTCTCTCATGTATTTTATTAGTGCTTATGGTTTATTTTAGCTCTGGTGCGCCTGTATGTCTGGTGATATACTTGAGTTTGTTTGTTGTTTGTCTGTTGTTGTTTTATGTTCTAGCATTATCTAAGGTCATATTAGGATGGGTGACAGTGCACAGTCATGGCGACTTTATAGTGCTGCCCCACTGGGAGACCAGGCCACTAAAACCATGACTAGCTGATATCCGACTCAGTCACATTATCCTGACACTGAGCCAACCAGTCCTTGCCCTATCCTAATAATGCTGACCGCCTGTCTAGGAAGCGACAAGTTAAAATTTTTAAGTCATTGGTTTGACTCGACCAGGGCTCGAACCCATGATTCCACGGTCTACCAACACAGGAATCGGACGCTCGAACTCATTCAGTCATACCGTCTGGTCAGATATACTTGAACTTTGGAATGTTCTAATAGGTTTCATAGCGTCTGTCATCAGAAATCATGTCTACACTTAGTCGTGTGGTTTTTAAGACAGAGGCGCTTTGTCGATGAACGTCAATAGGGTATTAACTGTTATTTCATTCTTAGAAAATATCGCCACTTTCCTAAGCCAAGCAACGCGGACCCGTTTACGGACACTGCGCATTATACTCCCATGAGCAGACGACATTGCCATGGTTACACAACCTCACAACTGAGCCTCCTCCATCTGGCTATGAATCACATAAGCCAGATTAATTTAGCTTAATCGTCCCCCACAAACAACTGTGTCATCTTAACGGTTCAGTAACTAGCAACAAGGATGGGGAATCTTCCTTATACGTTATACACACACTGCAAGTATTGCTAAAAACACAAAAACAGCGTGAATTGTAATAAGCGATTCAAAGCAAGCATGATAAATTATAATGTTGATTAAAGTTGCATAATCCGATGGTGTTAAAAAAGGTTCTGCTATATATATACATATATATATATATATATATATATATATATATATATATATATATATGAGTCAGCCTCACGAAAATAGGCCAATCGGGGAAAGTTGTCGGCATCGAGCATTGGATGTCGGTGTCGAACGGCATAGGTATAGTTTAGCATTGACAGGAGCGTATGCGAAGCCTATGCGCGACCTATGTTATCTCTCCGCGGTCCGCCGCCTGGTGGCTCCTGGGTATATATAGCCTGCAGCAACAGTCTCCCCTCACTCTGCCACCATGCCTGCTAAGAGGAACACCACTGCTGCTGCTGCTTCTGCTACTGCTACTACTACTACTACTACTAGTACTACTGCTACTACACCAGCCTCCAGAGCTGCTGTAACTACAGGAGGAGGACTAGGCCGTGGGAGAGGCAGAAAGAGACAGACTTTACAATGCTCTCCATCACCAGCCTCCTCAGCTGCCTCGCCACCTCGCCACTCTCCACACCACTCTCCAGAACACCACTCACCAGAACACCACTATCCACTGGAGGAGCTGGAGATGGAAGTGGAGAGGTCGACGACGCAATGCTGGCGTCCCCGCTCCAGCTCGCCATCTCCTGCTTCTCGGGGCAGCTCATGGGCATCGTCCGCTGCCTTTGCCGCCTCCGCCGCCACCACCGCCTCCAACGCCTCCACCAGCACCGGTGGCCTCTCCGCGGCAAATAGACGGAGGGCCAAGAAGAGCGACTGTTCTCTGTCGGTCTTCAAAGAGGATCAAATGCTGGACTTCCTCCAGGAGAACCCCATCATGTGGAACATGAAGCTCACGGATTACCGCCGCTCAGACAGAAAGGCTAAGATGTGGGAGGACCAGGCGACACTTCTGGGGACCACAACAGTCCATCTCCAGAAGTGGTTCAAGTCGCTCAGGGACACGAACACGCGGCTCCACAAGAAAAAAGCGGGGACGGAGCCGCTGACCTGACTGAGCGGGAGCAGTGGATCCTGCGCAAGTTCGGGTTCCTGCGGTCCGTCGTCCGTCACCGACCGGAGCCCTGCAGGAGGGTAAGTACATAATCTTTTATCGTTCTGACAAGTGCGGCCGTTAGTATTCTCATAAAACCGCTCGTTTTCTAAGTTTATTATGTTATGCTTTTGTTGTATTTATGTAAATATTGTAGTTATTTGTTAAATGTTATTTATTTCTTTAATGTTGAGTTGTTGTGTAGTTGTTCTTAAATCGATATATTGACAATAGATGTATCGAGATATAATCGTTATAAATCCATGTTTGCATTTAACGTTAATTATTTTTGCTTTATATATTTTTGATTTACTGTTGACTTGTTGTGTCTTTTGCCGAAATATAGATTTGCGTTCATGTTACTTATGTTATTTTATGATTTTGTCTTGCAGTTGGCCGCTCCTGTCGTGGCTCTGCAGCTCGATCTCAGCATGGAGGAGAATGTGCCGACCGATGTGGAGGTGGCGATGGATGAGGAGCTTCCACCCCTAGCCCCGCTACATCCCGAGAGCGGGGAAATGGGAGAGGGAAGCGATCTGCCCCAGTCGACGAGAACCTCCTCGCTGCCATCCACAAGAGGTTCGACGAGTCTGGGGACATCCTCAAGGTCATCCAGCCACCTCCTCCACTGACAGTGACGAAGCGAGTGGCATTCGCGAACTATGTGTGGGACATGATCCTCACGATGCCGGAGGAGTGGTTTGTGTCCATTTGCGGTGCACTCAACCACATGGTGTCGCACCATCTGGAGGAGGAGGAGGAAGGAACATTCGTGGCCCCGGTGGTTCGTGTGGCTGCTCCTGCTCCTGCACCTGCTCATGCACCTGCTCCTGGACCTGCTCCTGTGTCTGCAAGTGAGGCATACCAGCCTCAACCCCACCAGTGGACTCACCAGCCACCACTGGCATCACCATGGGCTTCACAGACACACGAGTATGTGCAGTGCTATATGGGGCAGCCACACATTCATCATCAGCCAGAGCCACAGCCGCCTCTGCCAAGTCTTCCACCTCAGCCTCTACCTCCAACCTCCGTGGGTCATGAGGCGGCCGCAGCTCCGCTGGTGGTACGGCCGTCACTGCCGCACACTGCTGGACAACTACGGACATTAGGGATGGTGGGGCACACGAGGGGCTCTCCCGGAGTCGTGGTGCGCGCAGGTGCTCCGCCCACTGTGGGTGCGGCATGGCCGGGGACTTGCGCTGCCTCAGACGTCACGACTCCGACACGCGGCGACCCCACCCAAGTGAACTTGTCTGAGTCGGCCAGCCCAGATGGACTATTGAACTTGTCGGGACTGTCTGGGATATCTGGCATGTTGGGCGCAAATTTGGACCTATTCCCCTCGTCAGCCACACAGTCGCCAGCTGATGCCACTTCAAATGGCAAGGGAGAGAAGTGAATGTAAATATGTGTAGATATGTAGTCTTAGTTTTTATTTATCTTTGTACATTTGAATGTATATATGTATATATATTGTATGTTTATATATTGTTTGTACATTTTTATGTATATATGTAAATATCTGTCAAAATGTGTAAATAAATAAATATACTGTCAATTTTAATTTGTGTGTCCGCGTTCAGTAAAGGCATGCCATCATTTAATTGTTATACATTGAAGTACAATTAAAATTAAAATTAAAACATAAATAAAAACTTAAAATTTAAATTATTTGTAATAAATATTAAGGACACAAGTCTCTACCCTAACTTTCTCCTTCCCATTTCTCCCTCCCCTCCCTCCCTCCCTCCCTCCCTCCCTCCCTCTCTCTCTCTCTTCCTCTCTCTCTCTCTCTTCCTCTCTATCTCTCTTCCTCCCTCTCTATCTCTCTTCCTCCCTCTCTATCGCTCTTCCTCCCTCTCTATCTCTCTTCCTCCCTCTCTCTATCTCTTCCTCTCTCTCTATCTCTCTTCCTCCCTCTCTCTCTATCTCTCTTCCTCTCTCTCTATCTCTCTTCCTCCCTCTCTCTATCTCTGTTCCTCCATCTCTATCTCTCTTCCTCCCTCTCTCTACCTCTCTTCCCCTCTCTCTCTATCTCTCTTCCTCCCTCTATCTCTCTCTGTTCCTGCCTCTCTCTATCTCTCTTCCTCCCTCTCTCTATCTCTCTTCCTCCCTCTCTCTATCTCTCTTCCCCTCTCTCTCTATCTCTCTTCCTGCCTCTCTCTATCTCTCTTCCTCTCCCTCTCCTCTCTCTCTCTCTTCCTCTCTCTCCCCCTCCCGCCCTCCCTCCCTCTAACTCGTCTCCCCCTTTCTGTCTCTGTGTCACTCTATTTTTCCCTGTGTTCTTAGTATGTATGTAAAAGATTAATTCATGTAAAAAGAGAGGAGATTCATTACAATTACATTAACTAGATGACTTTAAATTAGGGAGCGAAAGAAAGTAACAGACATGTAAAATTGTGTTTTCATATCTATAAAATGATATCGTTTATTTTACTAGACATATAAACATATTAGCATCTCATATAACAGGAGACATGTCACAACATCACAGACATGTAAATAAGCGATAACAGTACAGTGTCAAGAAAAGCACATAAGTTTGCAAAAACAGTACACAGACACAGCGCATACAGACTGATAAAATGTTTTGTCAGATCATCCTGTCTTGCCATGACAGTGCTCCGGTGGGTGAGACGACCCAGTCTTTAATTAGATTGCGCTGTTCCTTTCCTAGCTTGGATGCGGTGTTGGGGTTAGCAGGTAGAACATCAATGTCAGGAAGGTTGTGGCCCTCTCGCCAACCTCCACGCACAAAGTTGTTGTTGGCTGTCTCGGGACGATCCAGCTGCATGTTCTCTAGCGCTGGGTAGCGTGTCCTCATGAGGTTGTGCAGAACAATGCACGCCTTGACGATGATCTTCACGTTGGAGGGGTGGTGCTGCATAGTCGTCAGCAGCACTTGGAAGCGGTTGGCTAGAATGCCAAAGGCATTCTCCACCACTCTCCTAGCTCGGGAAAGCCGGTAGTTGAAGAGTCGCTCGTCATTGTTCAAGCCCCTCTTGCCGTACGGCTTCATCATGGTCGGCCGCAGGGCAAAGGCGTCGTCACCGATCAGAAAATACGGCACATCCTTCTGGCCGTCGACGAGCGGTTCAGGGTTCGGAAAGCCGATGGTGCCACCTTCAGTGCCCGCCTTCAGCTCGGAGTCGTTGTAAATCTGGGCATCGGACGCGGAGCCCAAACCGCCAATATCTGCCCAGATAAATTTGTAATCTGCATCTACAAGCGCCAACAGGACCACGGAGTAAAAGCCCTTGTAGTTGTAGTCGAGCGACCCACTCTTTGGAGGGCACCGGCAGGCGATGTGCTTCCCATCCAGAGCGCCACAGGTATGGGGGAAGTTCCACCTCTCTGAAAAGAGGTCCGCGACGGCAGGCCACCCTTCTGGAGTCGTTGGACACGTCATGACCTCGGCCATGTACTCGTTGACGATGGCCTGACAGACTTCACGCACTATCAGTGACTGTGTGTTGTGGGGCACCCTCCACCCAAACTTCATGGAGGAGTATTTTGTGCCAGATTCCAGGTGCCACAGAGTAAGTGCTATTTTCAGCGCCGGCTCAAGTGGCACCCTGAATGTGGTCTGTTTTTTGGCGATCCTCGGTCCCACTCGCGCCACAATCTCGTCAAACAACTGGGGAGGCAGCCGCATGAAGTTCACAAACGACGTGGTGTCCTCGCTGCGGAGCTCGACCATCAGCTTGTCGAACAAGCCAAACTGTGGCTGCCTCCCAATCCAGGGTCTGACCCACACTGATCATCGCCGCCACTCCCTCCTCCTTCTGCTCTCGATACTGGATGCCAGAAGAACCATGAGGTATAGACCAAGCTCATGGTGATAAAGGGCAACTCTGTAGAAAAGCTGGAACTGTACTTGCAGTGCCTGGGCATCCATCCTGTATGAGCAGCAGAGCAGGAATGACCGAAGAAGGTGTGCGTTGCCTTTATATACCGACACCATAGGTCGGGCATACGCCGCCATACGTTACTCATACGCTTTGCATACGCTATGAATACGCTCCCATACGCAACTCGTAGGTTCTGCGTATGCTGCATATGCCCGAGATACGCCCGAGATACGCCCGTGACGCAAGTTGAGCATACAAGTAGCATATGCTGGCATACCCCCAGCATACGCCGGCATACCCCCAGTGTACGAGGAGCGTGTGCCGGTGTATGAGAAGCATATGAGTAGCGTATGAACCATACGCCCCCGTAGGTCAAGATTTTTTTAGCATGCACAAACAAATTTGGACGGACGGACGGACGGGAGAAAGCGTATGGCGGCATACAGCGCCATAGGCCGGCATAAGCCAGCACATGACAGTGTATGCGTAGCATATGCATAGCGTATGCGTAGTGTATGCGTAGCGTATGGCGGCATATGACGGCGTATGCCGACGTATATGACGTAAAGCGCCTATGCCGCCGTACGCTCCCGCAAAAAACCCTAATGTGACAGCCCCTTTAGATGTTGTCAGGATGTAAAAGTTAGTGTCAGCTGATCTCAGGAGACAGACTGAAGCTGCGACCCGGAAGTGGGGCGTTCATACTCATACATCCACACCTTATCCAACACCAGATCACGACATGTCCTACTCTTTAAGCTAAACCTTGAACCCATAAACACAGTGTCTGCTATGACCAAAGTTAATATGGTTCTTGTCATAATTTCACTTTTAGTATGGATTGCAGTGGAGTTTTTCTAACCAGTACTCTATGTCCATTGTGTATGGCTCCAATCATGGATACACAAAGTGCTACATCCAGGTCAAAAATCTAAATTGTATTCTAATTACATTGGTTGAGTTCATTAGAGTTCATTAGCTTAGAATTAACTTTGATTTTAAATGGCTAACATTATAGATATTTCAAGTGAAGTCATGCCAAATGTGAGCAATCACATCAAAATTCTGACACCATAGCAGCAACAGGTTCTATTAAATTTACTTAGTATTGCCTTCCATGCAGTAAGGAATGCTTCATAACTGCATCAGTATCGAACTTGGATACGTAAGATCAAATCCAGGTACGTGTTTAGGTTTAGAAGATTAGTTGTTTTCATGGGACTGTACAGCTTTAATCAATGGGTGTAACTTACTATGTGTAACCGTCCTGATATGACCTTAGATGTTGCTAGGACGTAAAGGTAAAACAACAACAAACAAACATACTATGTGTAAAACAAATATTTAAATGCATATATATTGCAAGTCTTACGGTCGGAAGACCAGTGCTACGGCACTGACAAAAGATATATATGAATAAAATTCATTTACCAACATTGTTTTTAAAAACACCAAAAAAAAATCCCACATAGAGAAAGGCAAACAAACCAAAATATCTTATTTATAAATAGGTAAAGTTATTATGTTGGTATTATCCAGCATCTTTAATATGTTCGTCGGTTCTATTCCCGGAAGCCTACGAACCCGCCGCGAACTATCTGAAGAACACGGTACGTCAGATGCCAATGTTCCACGACCCCAACTACGTCATCAAAAGTCGTCAAGATATCGAGGGAGAGGTGGATGCTGACGCACAGCCACTCGTCATGCCGTGAGTACAGCTGACAACTGCCATGTCCTAGCTAATGACGTCACGATTAGGAGGCAATACAAGATCTTGTTGTTGCTTGTTGTTGTTAGTTGTGTAAAGTTGCATAGTCTGATGGTTTTGAGTTTCTGTCATTTTCTGAGTTAACTCTATTAGGTTGATCGATATAATCTTTCTTAATTTACTTTGAAGTAACTTTTATTTTAAAGGACTAACTTTTGAGATATCTGACATGCAAGCATGCAAAAATAATTCTGGCAAGCACGCCAAAATTCAGACATCATAGGCTTCTGCAGTAACAGATGTTATTAAATTGCCTCAGTCTTCCCTTCTGTGTGCACCAAATGTTTAATAAGTGCACCAGTATCTAAGTTAGATATGTAACATGCTCAAATAATTCTGGCAAGCACGCCGGAAGTCTGACACCATGGACTTCTGCAGTTACAGATTTGATTAAATTGCCTCAGTATTCCCTTCTATGTGCACCAAATGTTTAATAAGTGCACCAGTATCTAAGTTAGATATGCAGACTCAAATCTAGGTAATTGATATGGTTTTGAAAACTTGATGTTTCATCAGACTATGCATCTTTAAGTAAGGTAGATTTCATTTGTGCATAATTGGTCTTCCTCATTCCACTGCTCTTTGCCCTATCCTAGTTATGCCGAGCACCAGGATCGGTAGTGACAAGTATCAATTTTTATGTCATTGGTTTGAGTTGGCCAGGTGTTGAACGTTAAAATCCCATGACCAATCAGAACGGGAGGTGGACGCTCAACTAATTCGGCCATTGTGTCTGGTCATTTATGTTGCATAAATTATTTGTTTGAATATATACAACATATATAACCAAAGACATTACCCACATATATGCGACTGTCCTATGGATGGGTTATGTTCAGGTGGATGTGGAATACAGGAACTTTTAGAGTGGAGAAAGGAAGGGAGTTGTGTATAGCACAACATTGTTGAAGGAGAGAAGGTCATAAAAATGCATTTGTTTACACTGTCATAGAAAAATATATAAATATCCTCCCTATTGATAGGCATACATATATATATTTAACCTTTCGGCTATTTTGCCCTCCGCCTCAGGCGAGCCTAAGTGTTATTTTCTATAATAATTTCCGGGTGAATTTCCTGGGCCTGCCACGGGCCGCCGCCGCCTCTCGTCCCACCGCCGGTTGACCGCCCTCGTTGTAGTGTATCCCGGGCTAAGGGCGGAGATCCAGAGTGTCATAGAGCTATGGATTGACCCTCTCCCCGCATTTTATGGACGTGTATTTAATTATTCCCTTAATCCTCTGGCTCTCCTCCCCGCCACTGTGGTTTGATATGTGTGCTACTTGCAACAGTCTAAATCTAAAGCAGACACCCGATATTTAGTGTCACCGCTGTCACTTGTAAGGGACAGACTAGATAGTAATTTGTTTAATAATGCGATTTGGTGCCTTTATTCCCAAGGTTGTTACTGTGTTCCCGGGGGGTGGGGAGGTGGGGGGGGGGGTTGATTGGCTACTTAAGGCCTCCCAGGCAGAAGGCCCTTAATTACATATAGAATACTCGAATATCAATATCAAGTTGACCGTAGCGGTTAATATACTTAAAGACTGGAGAATAGTCAAAGACGCAAGGAACGTTCCAATCACTTTTTAAGAGCTCACGACTTTATTCATGTTCCTACTGGTACAATCCAGGTTCGCTAATAATGATAAATATGAATAAATACACCCCTTTCCCATTTCGTTCATTTATTTCAAGAAACATTTTGGAATTCTGACAATTAAAGCCTAAATCTCGTCTAAAACATCAGAGCGTGTAGAAACACGTCCGATGGGCCCGGGCCCGAACACCCAGACCTTCCACCATTGCTAGGAAAGTCACAACCTGCATATCCTAGAAACGAGTTACCGCAGTGAACCCGGCCCCCGCATTTGATGGCCAATGTGGGTCTGTCTTGGCGATCAATCCGCATTTCTAAATGCGGGTTGCTCGGCCAAAGCCCGCAACGGTCACAGCTCAAGCGTAGTCTCGCCCACTTCATATATATATATACACACAGTAAAACCTCTCTAACCGACCACCTCCACAGATCGACCACTCCCCTATATGGATCGCTTTATTTAGGTCCCAAACGATCGGCAGTACAATACCATTGTAATGATTAAAAAAAACTCTCTAAACTGACGTCCTCCATAAATAGACCATTCAAAGTCGGTCCC
Source organism: Branchipolynoe longqiensis (assembly GCA_030323885.1). Classification (NCBI taxonomy): domain Eukaryota; kingdom Metazoa; phylum Annelida; class Polychaeta; order Phyllodocida; family Polynoidae; genus Branchipolynoe; species Branchipolynoe longqiensis. The sequence goes on from CM059186.1 coordinate 41,130,994, forward strand.
ATGGTCGGTCGATTTGGAGAGGTTTTACTATTATATATATAAGTGTGCGTGTGTTTGTGTATGTGTGTTGGATATATTTTGTTTCCACTGCACCAGATTGTCCAATGAGGGACGCCGCGTCATCTACACCATCTGGGAGTACTCCCCACTGCTCGACTCGAGCAACATGACTATGACAGACTGGGCAAGGCTTGCACTGGACATCAAGGTATGCAACTCCTGGTTGGCAGCCGAGGGTAGGCCAGTATCGCTATTAACTAAATATCTAAGTAGCAAATTGATAACTACTAACGCCTTGGTTAAATAGATTTTCACAATACGGGTATATATAAAGAGATTCATAGTCATTCAGCCAGCTTGCAAGTTGCATTAGCTGATACTGCTATTTTTTTTTATACTTTACAAAAAAATACATTAAAAAATATTTTGTTAGAAACCTCGCTATTCAACAAAGACACCCATGGAGTCAATTTACACCATTTATTGCATTCCTCTAAGATAATTTATCCGATAGTCTCCCTAGTCCCTCATTGTGTACTGGAAGCGAAGTAGTCTGGTTTAAAGAAGGTTGACTGTACAATACATCTGATCTGCTGATAGTCTCACTAATCCCTCATTATGTATTGGAAGCGAAGTAGTCTGGTTTAACAAAGCTTGACTGTACAATACATATACACTGTGATTTCCATATACACACAGGACATTCCTAACACTACTTCCACATTTAATAACTATGAGGGCTGTATTTAATGTACTTAAATTTACGGTAGTAGTCTGTAATGAGCCCACTACCACATGGTGGTACTACACTGACTTCTACCACACGGTACCAAAGACCCTATAATACTAAGACGGCTCACTCCCTATCTCGCCCATGGTAATGTAAATTTCGCAGTGCCATCTTGTGGTGGGTTTGATCAGCCCGGCTGCTGGTTGGTGTTTCACATGTAAACACATACAATTATATTATACATGAGATAGGTAAGTATGAATACACATCAATATGAAATTGCTATGACCAAATACACATCATCATCACCATCATCATCATCATCATCGCCATTATCACACATCTTTCACATTCATATGAACATTTATACATATAATATAGCAACTGTTTAACCAAGAGAACAGCCAGCGCACCAAATGGTGGGTTTGATCATTTTGATTACACAGTACAGGCTGAGTGAGCCGTCTTAGTATTATAGGGTCTTTGACGGGACTGACTACACTGACCCCTGTTTGCTAAGAAGTAACATGCCAGCAGGAAGAGTCCCCATGGTGAACTATTCTGCCTATTAGTAGTATTCCTTTTGAGCGTAAAATTACTTAATCCTGGCTCTGAGAGAGTCCATTGACCCAGATGTTACTGCTGAAAGTGTCTACCCCCTCCCTCCCCGATTCTATTTTTAGCAGCAACAAGCACCACCACGACCACTACCACCACCCAGCTCAATGATGCACATACACACACAAAACAATAACAACAGATGCCTAGGATGAACTCTATGACCTCTACCAACACCAACTAGCTCAAGGACGTCACCGCTTCGGGTTTTCGGGGGGGGGGGAGTTTTTTTTTTTTGGGGGGGGGGTGGGGAAACACACAGAAGCACAGACTCAAAACAATAACAACAGATGGCTAGGATAAATGAACTCTATGACCTCTACCAACACCAACTAGCTCAATGACGCCACTGCTTCAGGTTTTCGGGGGGGGGGGGGAGTTTGGGGGGAAACACACACACACACAAAACGACAGATGGCTAGGATAAATTAACTCTATGACCTCTACCAACACCAACTCATTCAATGACGTCACTGCTTTGGGTTTTCGGGGGGGGGGGGGGGGGGAGAGAAAGACACACACACCCAATCACATGCATCATCGCATAATAACAATACATAAAGTATTGGATCATCTAAGGACAAACAACCCCTTCGACATGGATGGACGCTCTCAGAAGGGGTCATCAAAGGTCAATGGACTCTTTCAGAGGGGCATTTAAGGTCAATGGACTCTCTCAGAGCCACGATTACATAATTTTACGCTAAAAAGAACCCTCCTATACTACTCATATTGCTAGCGCCCCCCCCCCCCCCCACTCCTGAGTGAGGTTACATACTACCGGCTGGAGAGTGACAAGTGATTCCTATTCCAACCTTGGCTGATTAAACCAGGGAGCGCCCTAGGGTTTGAAGCTATCTCAGTGTTACTTCTTTTATTCCTCAAGCAAAGTAGGACAACGTCCACGATTGAAATCTCTCCTGCTTAAAGCTGCATAGTCTAATGAAACATCAAATTTTCAAAACCATATCAATTATCTAGATTTGATTCTATTGATACTGGTGCATTTATTAAACATTTGGTGCACTTAGACGGGAATACTGAGCCAATTTAATCAAATCTGTTACTGCAGAAGCCAACGGTATCAGAGTTTTGGTGTGCTTGCCAGAATTATTTTTGCATATCTAACTTAGATACTAGTGCACTTATTAAGCATTTCGTGCCACATAGAAGGGAATACTGCGGCAACACTAATTACAGTATAACCCTGTTAAACCAAACTTGAAGGGACCCTAGAGATGTGTTTGGATTAACTGATCATTGGTTTAACCGAGCTTTGGCTTTGACTTGACTTTGAGTAAGAGTTTATTGCACATGTAATATACAATTATGTGGACACTTTGATAATTGTCTTTTTATGTATATACAGTATAACCCCATTTAACCAAGCTCAGTTAAACCAAATGATCGGTTAATCCAAACATTTTTCGGCAGCCTAGCAAAATACTACCATTTATCATATAAAAAAGGGTCTCAGATGACCTAATAACCACATGAAAGTTTGGTTTAACCGTACCGGAAGTGGCCTGGGGTCCGACAATTTTGTTTGGATTAACCGATAATTTGGATTAACCAACTTTGGTTCAACCGACATTTTTTATATGATAAATGGTAGTATTTTGCTGGGCCGCCAAAAAAAGTTAGGATTAACCGATCGTCTTGTTAAACCGAGCTTGGTTTAACGGGGTTATACTGTATATTGCTTCGTACACTTCCAGAAATACTACCATGACTTTGATGGCTTCCTGGTGCTACATGGTACGGACACAATGGCGTACACTGCCTCGGCTCTCTCCTTCATGCTTGAGAATCTCGGGAAGCCAGTCATCCTCACCGGCTCTCAGGTAGGATAAGCCCAGCGAACAATAAAATGTCATAGTGACGTCAGAATAACGTTATAGAATGTCAGAATAACATTATTAAAAAACGTCATATAAACGTTATTTTGTATGGAGTAAAAAACGTTATATAACGTTATTTCATAACGTTCTAGAGACATTTTTTAATGTCATTATGATTTTTTCCTATAACATTGCATGTTAAATCATAATGGATAGCCGTGTTTCTCTGAGTACCAGGTATGCAATGCTAAACAATGTTTTTAATGGGTACTTGCTGTGATCCTTGAGGTTGGTTGCCTTGCAGTGGCCCTTCCTTATGTGTAAACTGGTTCCCTTAGTTTTCTTGAATGTCACTTTAATGCAGGTTAGTTTCCCATTAAATAGTCATAAGATGGTTGGCCCAGATCATCCCGTCCTCATCGCCAAATTTGTAATGAAGATTGCACCAATATCAACAAGATTAACTTGGATTAGGTCTGGGTATACTTTATATGTCACATGTCTTTACAATCTGTTCCAAGATGGCTGCCCTCTGTCTCAGTCACAATAGACCTCAAAACATTACAATACATGTTATAACGTCAGTATAACGTTACTATCATGTTATAATATAACATAACAAAATAATAACGTTAGCCTGACATTAGTTAACATTATATGTTAGCTGGGAGTCACCACTGTCATGTCAGTGTTTGTGACTTGTGATCGTTGGGCAAGGTGTTCTCTGTGGCGGAGTGGTTAGAGTGTTTGACTTTTTTCTAGGTCAGACTCCTAATCTGAGGGTCAGCGGTTCGATTCCCCATGACCCCAGCTCTGCCAATTTGGATTTCCACCGCTGTTTATAACTTACAGTGTCATCAAAGGCCGGTTGCTCTCATACCATGTCTATGTGGTATGGGAGGTTAAAAATCCCTTGGGTCGGTAAAAGTATAGGCTCGGGCTTTCTATTGACCAGCAGTGGAATGAGGAAGACCAGTCGTCTATGACTGAAATTTCCCCTACTTAAACAACTAATGGACCAAAACAAAAAAAAAAAGGCTAGTGGACACCATGGCCGCGTTCACGGTACACCTCCGAGTCGACTACAAGACTGGTCCGAGGCGTTTTTTGGCCTATTTGCATTCAGGGTACGGCTTGGAGATGCCTTGATCGGAGATGTCTTGCTTTTCAGGTACTAGGCAAAAAAGCACCGTTAAAATGGCCGCCAAATTGAGTGGTTTCAGCCAACCAGAGCTGTCCTATGGAGGCGGCCATTTTTGAGGCAACCGACTGCTTTTGCCGTTCAGACCAGCGTGACGTCAGGAATTTCTCCAAGGCGCCTCCGAGGCGCACCCTGAACGCGACCCAGCTAGTAGCTGGCTAGCAGTAGTGGTAGGCATGGGCGTAGCTAGGCGTACGCGCGTACGCCAAAACGTCCACATCATTTTGTCCAAAAAAAATTAAATTAATAAATAATAAAAAGAGAGAGAGAGAGAGAGAGAGAGGAGGCATGTAGTAGTCCGGAGTGTCGAAAACTCAAGTCTAAAATGTGTAAAATCCACCAGCTTAAGCTTAAGCGGCCCCCTAAACCCCCTGCCGAAATTAGGAGCACACATCGTTAAAGGTCTAGCTACGCCCCTGGTAGGTAGGGTCAGTAGGTTCCTTTTGACACCAAGTAGCGCGTAGCAAGTCGAATGTGACACCTCCAAGTGATATTCTAACCATGTGAGAAATAGACTAGAGTGACAAGATGACTGATGAACTAAACAGGATGACTGAATGAGTTGAGCACCTGGGCCTCAGCACCCCACCCCCCCACCCCCACATATCTGGTCATGTAAATAGTAAAAGTAAGCAAAGTTGTGCTCAGAGAGCACTGACCTCAGCACTCTCCCTGATCCAGGCAGAGAGCGTGTATATAGATGAGAGGGACAACTCTCATACTAGACCATGTAACAGGTGCCGACTGTGGTGCTCCAAGTGGTGGTTGTTGAACAGTTTATGACACAGCTGTATGCGTACTGGCAAAACGTCAGTTTTATTCAAAATTAATAGAAATCCCGAAACCTAACCTCATAAATTTAATTTAATCTTTTTGGTAAACATGTTTTCTATATGTGTACCAAGTGATTTGTTTCTAGGTGGTGTGGTTTTAGAGATATGCCACTTTTTCTGTATGAAGATTGCTCGCTGCCATTGACAATGCATTGAGTTTGCCCCAATGCATTGTCAATGGTCGTGTGCAATCTTCATACAGAAAATGTGACATATCTCTAAAACCACACCACTTAGAAACAAATCGGTTAGTACAAATATAGAAAACATGTTTACCAAAAAGATTATATTGAATTTATAAGGTTAGGGTTCTGGATTTCTATTAATTTTTGAAGAAAACTAATGTTTTGCACTGCGCGTACTGGCAAACTCAAGGCTTGTTCAACAATAACCACCAGGAGTGCCACTGTATCCTGTGTTACCTATTTTCGCGGGAGTTGTCCCTCTCATCTATATACACGCTCTCTGATCCAGGTCAGGTGCAGTGATGCTACTACTCTCCCCCACATATTTGGCTATATAAACATAACAACTAAGCAAAGTTGTGCATGAAGAACATTTTGTCGGATTAAGATTCCCGTCACCATGAGGTATACCGGAAAACTTTAAAGATTTATAGTTTAGTCTGGTGCTTGACATTCCCGGTGTGGCGGTTTCAGCGTGTTCCCGTGCTCAGCCGTCTCCCGTTGCTTCTGCGCATGCGCGGATTTCGCATCAACTCGGATCACCCGAGACACTTATTGGCGCATGCGCACATCCTACAAACTCGGGTCGAATAATCGAATACGCTTCTCCGCGCTCGGGTGGACAATTTTTTTTTTTTTTTTAATAACCGATAAAAAATACAGCAAAATAGGATTTAAAGTATTTTATGATGGCCTAGTTTACCTATATTTCCATTTAATTAATCTAAGTTATTCTTTTTTTGCACACGGCACATGTATTTGTCGACTCAACTCGCCATGTTCTATTTGAAATTCTGACGACTGGGATGACCCGAGTCGCCCGGGTAGTGTTAATCGATTACGGCCATGTTTATTAGATTCTGACGCATGCGCAGAAGCGAGGTACACGTCTGAGCACGGGAACATGCTGAAACCGCCACACCGGGATAGAGCAAGGAGTGGTGGAATGATAACAAATTGTTTGAGTTTCAAAGGGTGAACAGACGTACAGGAAGTGTTATTTTATCTAGTGTAAAATATTTTCTAAAACAATTTTCCTGCAATCTTCATCAGAAACAATGTATAGCAAGAACTCTATCGAGTTTGGTCATCAGGAAGCTTGTGGTTATAGGTTTATAATGAGCTTAAATTATAGGTTCTATAGAGGGGGTGTAATGACGTCACGAGGCAACTTTCGGTGTCCATATTGGATGACATACAGAAGGCTTGCAACTGCCTACACTGTGGTTATTTACTGATTTGTTGGTTTATTTGTCACTGTTTTCAGTAGTTTGGCCTCGGAAGTTGTTGCTAAAGTGCTGTAAGTAAACACATTAATTGGAGGTAAACTGCCCAGAACCTCCCATAACACAAGAAAACTCTGTTTTACTGCATCTGCATGCATTCACAACATGGCTAGGGAGGGTGCTTGTAATCCAAGATGGCAGCCCGCTGACCGCTGATTGCTAAGTAATGACGTCACGTGCACTCCCTCTATAGTGTAGGATAGGGCTGGGAGGGGCACCAACCCCTACTTCCGGTGTGTAAGCTGAAGCTACGACTCGGCATGCTTACACAGTGCGTCACAGTTCCATATATGCCTTCCTAAAGGACCAGCGGGTACAAATTTAGAATACACGTGTTTTGATATAACCATACCTGTCAAGTACTTCGTTTTGGCCGTAAAGACTACGGTTTTACACGTAAAATTACAACTTCGGCTGTAGCTGAGCAAACCATATGGTTTTCAGCGTGTTTCTTACCACTGACATAATATGAATGTGTCATAAGGGATGATGAAAATGGGAAATATTGCACCTAGAGCGGGACTCGAACCCACATCTCTTTGACCTCCGGGCCAGTGTGCTAACCATTACACCACCTAGGATCCCTGATATCACCATACTATCCACACCTACCTGTCTATGTGGTTACTTGCCTGAGAGGTCAGTGCAGACTACTACACTCGTCCCCCTGGAATTGTAAGTGTTTTAATGCTTACAATTACATACATACAGGCAATGCACTTACACATACATTCACAGGGTAGGTTCAACAACTATACAGCATGTAGCTTGTACAGAATCCTGGTCACAGCAACCAGTGTTGTAGGGGTGATGAAAATGGAAAATATTGTTCCTAGAGTGGGACTCGAACCCACATCTCTTTGCACTCCGGGCCAGTATGCTAACCATTACACCACCTAGGCTCCCTGATATCACCATACTATCCACGCCTACCTGTCTATGTGGTTACTTGCCTGAGAGGTCAGTGCAGACTACTAAAAATGTAACTATTTGTTTATTTTTTGCACAGCTATAACTAAATGTTTGTATTGCTAATAGTGTTTTGGTACCATTCAAAGTGTCTAAATTAAAATGTGTTTTCCCCCCTTAGCAACAATGCATTTACAATGCAAATACAGAATTTGATATGCATACATAATTGTTGAAATCGCAAATCACTGTAAAGCTGTATTCACACGGGCGAGTTAAAATGCCTCACGCGAAACGCTTTGCGTACTGCGACTCACATTTGCCGTGTGAACGCGACGGTGAGGCGTTTTAGGGCTGAATCGATTCATATAAATCGTTTAATGTAAAACGCTTCGCTAGGTGGTCTACAGGAAGCGATCTATGTTGAAACGTTTTATCTTGCCCGTGTGAACGCATATGAAGCGATTTAGGACGTCACACGCATGCGCAGTCAAGACCTTGGTTTGTTGACTTTCTGGTCGATCAAAAGCGAATTTGGTCTATGAACCTGTTAGAGGTGCACATATATTTTTTTCATGATTTATTTTTAGGGTTTCACTGCCCAGCAGAAGTTTTGACCGTTCCAAACCAATACGATTCAGTCATTACATATCTAGGTCGAACCCACACTCTCTGGTGCCAGCATCGTCGAACCCAAAATGGCGCTGCTTAGTCTGGACTTGCTCATGCGCAGATATCGATTTCCGGCCCAAGTACTGCCTGTGTGAACGCGCATCTAAATCGCTTCATATGATTCGCCTTCTGTAGATCGCTTTAGATTTTGCCCGTGTGAATACAGCTTTAGGAGTAGCAGTTATGGTTTCACGGAGAAATATATGGTTTTCACAATCTTAAACTACTGTTTTCATTCTTGGGGGTTGACACCTATCTATAACTCATGAGTAATTATGTATATTTTGATAATACAAAATAAATTCCAATATTATTAACAGTTATTACATATCCAAGTATCATCATATCAAGATTATTTGTCTAAATCACTGTCAGCATGATAGTATCCATCACTGGAAGACTAGTGCGTTGACACTGAAAAATGTATTAAGCCTATTCTGAAAATATAGAAATTTACAACAAGAAGCAAGAAAACCAAAATTATTACTAAAGCTAAATCAAATTGGACGTATCCGTTATGAGCATGGTAATTAAAGTTATCACAACTCCCCCCCCCCCCCAAAAAGAAGCATTTCCTTTTAAACAAAAAAAATCCAAACCACCTGTAATGATTTTTTCGGCGCAGATTCCGATTTTCGAAGCCCGAAGCGATGGACGAGAGAACTTCCTGGGTGCGCTTATTATGGCCGGCCATTACTGCATCCCAGAGGTAAGAACCACGTTTGCTTAAAGTTCTACAACTAGATTAGATCAAAGATTCACCCCATACTGTAGTAGCCCAAGTAGAGGTGAAGAACAACCCAATATACAAGCTGTCGAAAATGTGGGGAAATGAAATGAGAACACACATTCTTAATTTCAGAAGCAAAATATATTCTTCACATACCTGGATATATTTACCCTCACCTTTTGAACTGCTTAGTAGATTAGTCCAGTAGATCAATGAACTTTAAAGTTTGAATTGACAGCGCCCACATGTATGCAGGTATTGCAATACCTCAGGGAGTTGACGCCCCTGCCTGGGACATTGACCAAATGGACTGAACTATCCCCAATTAAGAAATAGAAATCATCATAAGCTGTTGTAATTGTCCCCATGTACTTAATAAAACCCTCTTTCTCCCACACCAGTCTCAGGCTTCTTCTGTCCGAATCAAGACCATCAACAGTGAGACACATTTTCTCCAACTTTTACATAAGATTGTAATTCACCTCTGAACAGAGTCAGAGGTGAATCTTTTATCTATAACTACACAGGATTATTTAGTGGTTAGAGCGTCCGCTTCCCAACTTGGGAGTGTGTCGGATCGATCCCTGAACACAGTCAAGCCAAATATATGAAAAATGGAATACGCAATCACTTGTTTTACTCCACCGGGCGAGGTGGCCTAATCGGAAAGAGCGCTGGCTGGCTTTCTATGAGGATTGGTTGGTTAGTTGTTGGAGTTTTATGTCCTGGCAACATCTAAGGTCATATCAGGATGCACTCATTGCGACTTTATCGTCCTGCCCCACTTGAAGACGAGTCCACCAGCACCATATCCTGATATCCCACTCAGTCACATTATTCTGACACTGAGCCAACCAGTCCTTTCCCTATCCTATTAATGCCGAGTGCCTGGCTAGGAAGCGACAAGTATCAATTTTGTAAGTCATTGATTTGACTCGACCAGGAATTGAACTCCCGATCTCCCATACGGGTGCAATGCTTTAAATGGTAGCATTGTACATGTTTCTTAGGTAACCATCTTCTTCAACAACAAGCTGTTGCGTGGAAACAGGGCAGTAAAGGTAGACGCAGGAGCTTTTGACGCCTTCCACACTCCGAACCTCCTACCCCTGGCCGAACTGGAAATTGAAATTAAAGGTGATTAAAAAGAGCAATAATAATAATAATAATAATAATAATAATGGTGGGGAAAGACTCACTTCAAATACTTTTTTTTTTTTTTTACATTTGTTGATTCAACACTATACGGAGATTTAGAAAAAATGCAAATAAATATATATAAAAAAGAGCCCCCATATATAGAAAACACACCAGCAATTGGGATTTTCATTTATTTAAAGTTACATAGCCTGATGGTCTTGAGTTTCTGTCATTTTCTGAGGTGTAGATCTAAACATAGCCAAAACTCTCCACACCATGGGCTTCTGTAGTAACAGGTTCTATTAAATCGACTCAGTATTCCCTTCTATGTTCTGATAACTGTTTAATATGTGCATCAGTATTAAAGTTAGATATGTAGGATCAAATCTAGATAACTGTTTTTGTTTTTGAAAATTTGATGTTTTCATCGGACTATACAGCTTTAATGAGTGCATCAGTATCTAAGCTGGTTATATTGTAGGATCAAAATCTAGGCGATTGATTGTTTTGGTATTGTGATATTCGACGCTGTCATTGAACTATGCAGCTTTAATCTAAGGCCAAATATAAAAAATATTGTGATTGTCCCCGCCCGTGACTGAAAATTGTCGGCCCCTGAATTAAATTTATTTTAATTTGCCAAATAAAACTGTTAAATGAAGAAGGTGGGTGGAGTGGTACATTGAAAGATGAGTGGAGAGAGGGGTGGATTGAGTGAGAAATGGGAAGGGGAGGGGGGGGAGGCATTGAGAGGGATTTGAGGGGTGATATGGAGGGAATTTGGGATAGCGAGGGAGCAAGGTCGAGAGTGGAGGGCGAGGAGACCAGTGAAATACTGAGGGGAAAAAAGAGAAAAATATAAATAAAAACCGCCCGCCCAACCCTGATTTTTATTTCAAAGGGATGATCACCAACTTTTTAAAAACAATATTTGGACTAATGTGGAGTATTCGTTTGCGCGTTCTGCCGAACGCTGACAGTGAACTGGGACGCCATCTTCCGGCAGACAAGTCTCAGCGCGTTCCAAGTCCACACGAACCTGTGTCCCCACGTCGGCCTCCTGCGTCTGTTCCCCAGCATCACCCTGTCCACCGTGAGTACTAGATGAGTTATCTCATCTACTGGTTGGTTATTGGAGTTCTACGTCCTGGCAACATTTAAGGTCATATCAGGACAGGTACCGACTTGTGACAGTGCATACTCATGGTAACTTCATAGTGCTGCCCCACTGGGAAATCAGGCCGCTGTCACCATGACCCGATATCCCACTCAGTGACATTATCCAGACACTGAGCTAACCAGTCCTTGTCCTATCGTATTAATGCCGAGTGCCAGGCTAGGAAGTGACAAGTATAAATCTTTAAGTTATTGGTTTGACTCGACGGACAGGAGATGGATGCTCAACTCATTCGGCCATACGTCTGGTATCATCTATTACTAGTATTAGTGACCTCATTCTATTGTCTTCTACCACTGACACTCAAACAAACATTATTCAACTGTGTTGATATTATGATTTTGCACCAACAATTTTTCAAGGCAAATAGTATGCATGATCTATTTTCTAATGTAAAACAAGAAGAAATTTTAGCTTTAATTTTAGGGCAGTAGGGCTGTACCACCTTATATAGTTTATTAAATCAATCTTTATCAATTTACTACAAATGACTTTTACTTGGAATTGTATTTTCCTTGACTACAATTTGTTATAATTATCAGTTTTTTAACTTCATATCTGTCTTTTGACAAATATTTGATTGTGATCGCGGTAATTGTGAGATTTTTAACTTCATATGTGTCTTTTGACAAATATTTGATTGTGATCGCTATAATTGTGAGCTTTTTAACTTCATGTGTCCTTTTGACAAATATTTGATTGTGATCGTTATAATTGTGAGCTTTTTAACTTCATGTGTCCTTTTGACAAATATTTGATTGTGATCGCTGTAATTGTGAGCTTTTTAACTTCATATGTGTCTTTTGACAAATATTTGATTGTGATCGCTGTGATCTTTCACTAGCAATACCTGCTTGTTCCACATCATCCTTCTTCTTTTTTTTTCTTCTTTTTTTCCTTCTTTTTTCTCTTTTCTTTTTTTACCAAAACATTTCAAATCTACATACCTCCCACTACCGGTCCGCCAGGTGGAAGCCTTCCTCCGGGCGCCCATGCAGGGCGTCGTGCTACAGACCTACGGGGCGGGGAACGGCCCGAACGCCCGGCAAGACTTGCTGAGGGCCATGCAAGAGGCGTGCAGTCGCGGGGTGGTCATCGTCAACATCACCCAGTGCCAGCGCGGATGCGTCTCTCCCAGCTACGCCACCGGAAAGGTCAGTCCCCACCAGTCACCAGTCACTGTGAGGACTCCCCCTCCCCTCCCACCCCCCGTTTTCCTGTTTTTTCCGGGTGGAGAATTTATTTACCCTGCTCATAACGGATCAAGTTTGTTACCACTTCTTTTTACCACTGGGCAAGCAATAGTCCAATTTGATTTAAATCTTTTGAATTTTGTTTCTAGTAATAATTTAGGTTCTCTTGCGTCTTGTTTATTATTATGGATTGTAACTGCTTTGTAGATTGCAAACAGTCCAATTGTATAAACAGCAAACAGTACAATAACCCCAATAGACCCCCCTCCCCCCTGCCCCCCAGTTCAGCTGGTGACATCTATCGGCAGGATTTGGAACCACTTTAGTCGGGTCGTTTCCCTAACTGCCTATGGTTTCACATGTTATATCTCCATAGAGAATGCTTGGAAAAAATAAGAAAATGCTTGATTATATTCAGATATTCATATTGCAACAGGCATCAAGCTCTTATCCTTGTAATATATAGATATACATATACAGCCATATTGTATTTCTCTTCTGGGTTTCACCACCGCTCTCTTCACACCACCAGTTAATCTAGTGACATCTATTGGCATAATCTGGGACCACTCTAGTCGCGGACTTTCCAGCTTAACTATTAATATTATAGTTGCACAGTGCAATGGTTTTGAGTTTTATGTCATTTTCTGAGATATAGATATATATTACGTTGATCGTTGTATTCTACCTTACTTTAGTTGGAAGTTTCATTTGTTTTAAAATGCCTAACTTTGGAGATATAGTTGAAGTGTATACATGTCACATTGCTCTCCTGGGCAGAGAGAACGAAGCGGCAGGATTGGGAAGAATATAAGTTTATTTCCCATGACATGCAGGGTCGTTGGATCACAGGCCATGTCCTCATCAATGCAGCTGGTGTGAAAGTACAACGTCTGAACACTTTGACTTCTGGATACTGAATGGTTTATTCCCATCCAGGGCTCACTGAACCGCTGGCTAAACTTTCCATGACATCATCTCATTTACATACTCCTTTGTCTCACTCACTGTTTAGAACATTATGCATCTCATTAGCATACATTACAGATGTGTCTAGACGTCTATTACGCATATATCACATCCCCATTTAAAGTATTTCTGAAAGAGGCAATGTTTTAAAATGACCATCACTATAAATATAAATACCCAGTAAAGTGAACATACAATAATCAAACATATATGCGTACTTAGCTTAAACCACAGGTTCTATCGAATGTCTGAGCGCACTATGGCACTGAAGTCCTCTGACTGTCCCATATTCACAATCCTTTGCTTTGTCTCTTAGCACCGTGATGTACATGGCCATAGTTTTTGTAGCTTGATTATGCGAATTAAACTTGTACCTTGTTATTATCAAACTGCACTTGCCTATACAATATGTCTGGAATGCTTCTGTGAGTGGTCCGATCCTGTCTCGGTCAGCGAGCGTGATAGACATATTGGCGAAAACTTGTTGCGCTTCTTCGCCAGCGACGTGAAGAAAGATGCAGCATTGCACTCGTTCTGCCTTCAATATGACACCTGCAGCAATGGCGTATATGTCATATGCTCTGATCCGTGTTTTCCAGTTCGATCTTGCGTTGTTGCTGAGGACAAGCTGACCAGGCGGCCGCAAACCCGGCAGTGTATTAGTGGGCGGCATTCTTCCTCATCTGACACCATGTGAAAGTACAACGTCTGAACACTTTGACTTCTGGATACTGAATGGTTTATTCCCATCCAGGGCTCACTGAACCACCGGCAAAACTTTCCATGACGTCATCTCATTTACATACTCCTTTGTCTCACTCACTGTCTAGAACATTATGCATCTCATTAGCATACATTACAGATGTGTCTAGACGTCTATTACGCATATATCACAGCTGGTGGTAACCGGTAGCGATGTCTGACATGAAAGGAAAGTTATGCAGTAAATAATTAACAGTATAAAGTACATGATATATATAATATTATTTATATTCTTACGGTCAGACAAGGACACACGGATATTAGTTGGATGAGAATATCTCTGGCTGAACCTCGAAAGGTCCCTCCGTTAATTAACAATAGTCAACGCAAATAGTAAAGTAAATATAAAGTCAAATTTCCGACCGACTGGAGGCCGGATAGAGACCGCGCCGCCTGAAGTCGCCTCCCCCGGGGAGCTTCCACCTGATTGGATGCTCGCCTGAGGCTCATGGGGCCCCAGCCGGGTGAGTGCAGGCGCACAACGCTCACTAGCCCAGCGGTGGTAGGCGATATTAAGGCCCTGCAGCCTAAATAATATGAGCATAACACGTTATACAATACAATACAGTTCAACAATACAATTACAGTTATTATCAACATTATAACATTTTTATCTTATATCATCAATTAATTAAATGATATGAAGTCAGCTTTGTTACTTCAATTGTTTGGTTTTTAATTGCTTGGGTGTGTTTTAACTGACTTAAGTACATTGCTAGTCGGTGGGTGGGTTGAGGAGACAGCGGTCAATGGGCGAATGGCTAAGCGGGCGGGCGCTGGGCGTGAGGAAGAGGGCGACGGTGGAGGAGAGGCGATTGGCTGTTTGAGAGTGGAAGGCGGCCCAATCAGGGCAGGGTATGGTGGCTGATTGGCACGTGGGAGAGGCTGATACCTTAGCTGTTGGTGGGATGTAAAACCCCAAAACTGTAATCTTTACTGTGCAGGCGCTGGCTGACATCGGCATCGTGGCTGGTCTGGACATGACCCCTGAGGCAGCACTCCCCAAGTGACTTCATATGACCTTAGCCGTTGGTGGGATGTAAAACCCCAAACCTTTAACCTTTACTGTGCAGGCGCTGGCTGATATCGGCATCGTGGCTGGCCTTGACATGACCCCTGAGGCAGCACTCACCAAGCTCAGCTACATACTCAGCAAGAATGACTGCACCATCAAACAGAAGAGGACGGTGTGTGTCTTCTTTATGTATGAGGGAGCCCGTCTATGGGAATGTCAGTTCTTATGCAGTGTCTTAAACTTTAAAAAGGCAAAAACTCAAGACTATTAAGTTTTGAGTTAAAGCTTAATAGTTTTGAATGTTTGCCCTTTAACCACTTTTTTAATAGATAAAAGTATATTAGGTTGCTTGTTATAATCTTAACTTTCTGCCTTTTTTTTAATACATAGACATACTTTAGCTTAATTATATAATCTACCTTATGTACATAGATCTGACTTGGGAAGCTTTTTCTAACACGTAGATATATCTTAGGTTGATTCTTATAATCTATCTTATGTTAATTTGACGTAACTTTTATTTTAAATTTCAAGATATTTCTTCTTTTTTTTTGTAAATGAATTTGATTCTTATATATATATATATCTTTTGTTAGTGCCGTAGCACTAGACTTCCGACCATATGTGTTACAAGTATATAGATAGTTGTACAACAATCTTAAGGCCCTGTCACACTACGACGTTTCGCATGAACGCGCTTCGACACGTGCCGACGTGTTGCCTTTTTGGTCGAAACGTCAGTACACGTCCGGTACGTTACCGGCGCGTTACCGGCGCGTTACCGGCGCGCCGGTACATAGCAACGTGTGAATGGACACGTCGGCGCGCGTCGGGCCGCGTCGAGGTTTTGTGCTTGCACAAAACTTTCGACGCGCGCCGACGCGCGCCAACGTGTTGGATCGCGCGTTACCGGCGCGTTGGCATGACGTGGACCCACATTACGGGCGCGACAGGCGTGTTTGCAGGACGTCAACACACGTTACCAGCGCGTTGCTCGCACGTTGCTGTGTGTGTCTGTGTGTGTGTCTGTGTGTGTGTCTCTGTGTCTGTGTGTGTCTCTGTGTGTGTATCTGTGTCTGTTTGTGTGTCTCTGTGTCTCTGTGTGTGTCTCTGTGTCTCTGTGTGTGTATCTGTGTGTGTGTCTCCATGTGTGTGTCTATGTGTGTGTGTCTCTGTGTCTCTGTGTGTGTCTCTCTGTGTCTATGTGTGTGTCTCTGTGTCTTTGTGTGTGTGTCTCTGTGTTTGTGTGTGTGTCTCTATGTATGTGTGTGTCTCTGTGTGTGTATCTGTGTATTTGTGTGTGTCTGTGTGTGTCTGTGTGTGTGTCTCTGTGTCTTTGTGTGTGTGTCTGTGTGTGTGTCTCTGTGTCTGTGTGTGTCTCTGTGTCTGTGTGTGTTTCTGTGTCTATGTGTGTGTCTCTGTGTCTATGTCTGTGTCTGTGTCTCTGTGTGTGTCTCTGTGTCTGTGTCTCTATGTCTGTGTCTCTGTGTTTCTGTGGGTGTATCTCTGTGTCTGTGTCTCAGTGTGTGTGTCTCTGTACACACACACTGTACACAGAGACGCCGAAAAGTTTGACGTTTCTCGACGGGTTGCAAATATTTTGCGCGTTGGCGGCACGCCGGAACACACGTCGTAGTGTGACAGGGCCTTTAGCATGGTTTATATAGTAAATTGAAGTGTGAAGTACATTCTGAAATTAAAGTGTACACAATACAATAAGTGATGAGTTTGATGAACATTGAATCATTTTACATTTACATGCAATGTTTTAGTTGTTGGTTTAGGATTTCCAATTCAATAGATACTAATAACTTCAATTACTTAGTCTTAGTTCAATGTGATCAGTTACTCTTTTATTTATTACATTTAGACATTTGAGATATTTAGACATGTTTTATTCACAAGTTCTAGACATTATTCCACAAACATATGTTGTGTTGTGTGTAGTAGGATTTGAATAATAAATTTAATAAAGAAATTAATAAATTTACTACAAATCTGTCTACAGATGATGAAGTCGAATCTGTGCGGCGAAATGAGGGTGGTTAGTATCTATTTATTGCTACACTGTTGCAACTGTCGGAATAGCTCGAGCTATATGCTTCTTTACCTTCAGAGCTGGTGATCTGATTGGTTGAAAGCTCACCTGACAGCCAAGCAGAATTGATGCCCATATATATATATATATATACATATATATATATATATATATATATATACATATATATATATATATACTACCCATTCATGCCCTATGGATATATTGTATATATATATATGGTTGGTTGGTTGTTGGAGTTTTACGTCCTGGCAACATCTAAGGTCATATTAGGACGGGATATATATATATATATATATATATATATATATATATATATATATATGTGTGTGTGTGTATACAGTAACATCTCTCTAACCGACCACCTCAACTGATCGACCACTCCCCTATATTCATCGCTTTATTTGGGTCCCAAACGATCGTCCATACAATAGCATTGTAACAAAATGAAAAAACTCCCTAAACCAACCATCTCCCTAAATGGACCATTTAAAGTTGGTCCAATTGTCGGTCGATTTAGAGAAGTTTTACTGTATAATTATACTTTATAAGTGCAAGTATGTATATTTACACTATCTATCCATGTATATATCACAATATCATGCATATATACTAAATTATTAAATGCTTCATTTCATTGAATATAATAATTTTATATTTTATATCCCTAGGAAATTCATGGATAATTCAGTAACGCGAAAGCAAGATGTAAAGTGGTAATTAGAATGTTTATTGTTGAATGACTCGAAGTATCTCATAGTTATATTGTCTTTATCAGTCTATCATCGTACATGTGGGCTACCAGGACGCTCAACCCTAGGGCTTCCCGGTCTTACAGATGGGAGGGTGGGACGGCTGAGAAAGGGTGAGACAGCTCCAGGCACCACGCGGGTTCGGATGCTGGGAAGAAGTGAGCAGGTCAGCCCGGCGCCACGTGGTGGGGAGTGGAGTTTCCGCTAGATGGCGTAGGGGTGCTGGGTTCGAATCCCAGCCAGAAGGGGGCGCCAGGGGAGAGCGTCGGGGTGAGTTTGTAATGCTTTCGCGCCCCGAATTATCCATGTTGACTTCAACATGTGGCAATTCAGTAACGCGAAAGCAAGATGTAAAGTGGTAATTAGAATGTTTATTGTTGAATGACTCGAAGTATCTCATAGTTATATTGTCTTTATCAGTCTATCATCATACATGTGGGCTACCAGGACGCTCAACCAAAAGTAGAGGAGAGTACCCTGGGAGCCGAGACCACAGCATTCCGAGGCACATAGGTGTAGACTGCGTCGGACGACCATGTCCCGAGTGCCTGTATCTCGTCCAGTGTTGAGCCTGCCAGGGCGCAAGCCTGGGCGCCGCCCCTTCGCAGGCTGTGGAGCGTGAACGCGTCCGGAGATGGGTGGGCGGCCGCCCGTAGGGCCAGCCTGATGGCGGCAGTCAGTGTGGCTGCTCGTAGGGGTGCGCCCGATGGTGTGATGAAGGCAGGGCCGTCGCGGTAGAGATTACCCTGGCTGGCATAAGAGAGCCACGCCTGGACAGGGCAGCAAGTCGAGCCGGGGATGGCCGGCACTGTGATGTTAACGGGTGGGCCCGACCTCCAGCGGGTTTTGGTAGAGATAACCCGTACGTTAATGCCTGCCGTGGTGATGGTGACGTCGGACGCGCGGAGTGTGTGGCCATGGGCTGTGGCGGGGCTGGAATCCAGAAGGTTTGACTGCCTCAACAATGTGAAGTACCCGAGCAGGAGGCTGGCAGTCAGGACTCTGGCATTGGGACCCGCGGACCGGAGATAGAGGACAATGTTCTTGATGTCGGTCAGTGTTAGTGGGGGAGCTCGGCAGGCATTGTGGGTCGTGGTGCGCTGGACTCCTCTTTTTGCCAGCATCACGGGGTAGGAGTCGAAGGCGGCCGTGTCTACCCAGAACGTTCTCAGGAGCGTGCGAGCACCGCTGAGGTAGTTCAGGACAGCGCCGGTCGTTGCCAGCGTCTCGGATAGGTGCAGTACGTACGATAGTATGTCGTACTGAGTCGGGGCGAGTGGCAGTGCCCGATGGTGCCTCATGTACTGGATGTAAGTCCTCGCCTGGAGGTTTTTGTTGCGCCATGTGCCGGGCGCCAGGCCGGCCGCGATCAGGTCAAGTAGGTGTGCATGGTGTGCGTCCGTGTAATCTGGGGAGAGAGGCAAAAGAGATGGTACGATTCCCAGATTTGTAAATTTACAGTGTCAGGGACAATGCCTGGTCGTGGTCAGGGTATACTCGTATTAGGCTGTACTGTGCTAGGATGAGGGAGGTCCTGCTCGCCGCCTCCGGGGCGAACCCCATTCGGCTCAGGCCATCGGCAAGGGTCAGTTCCTTGCCCGCCTTGTGGTGTACGACAATGTCACAGCTTGTACGCACCGCGAAGAGCCATAACTCGCGTGCGCATGCGCATAGCACCTGGTCCCTCCCGGTGCCGTTGGTTAGCACCTGCTGTGATGCGATGTTGTCTGTATTGACGTGGATGGTATAATTTTCAGGGTTCGGCGGTGTGAGGGCTTTGATGGCAACTATCAGGTTGACTGCCTCCAGCTGTGCGATGTCAGGGTAGCGGTCAGTGTGCTCGCTGGAGTGGTCAGTGCTGAAGCAGTGTGTGGGGGAGTGGGCCCCGCCCCCCCTGAGTGAGGAGTCACACTCGATCACCCAGGGTTCGCGTGGGCGGTCGTGTATCAGTACCAGTCTGTTGGTCGCCTGGGCATACTGGTGGAACCAGGCAATGTCCATGAGCAGCTCATCCGGGACCTGGTGCCTTCCTCTGAAGGGGGCATCGCGCAGTGCTTTCAGGATCCTCCCTATGAATCGCTTGCTGGGTCGGACGCATTTTGCTATATGCTGTAGGCGGCCGACCAGTCGCTGCATCTCCCGCCTGGAGGCGAGCCTGCCGCTGTTCCAAGTCTTGCACTCCAGAAGCACGTCCTCCAGCTTGTCCTCTGGTATCTCGACTCTCATGTCGGTGGTGGAGATTTTAAATCCGAGCCACTCAAGTTGGGTCGTGGGGGGAATGCATTTCGGTACTGATAGTGCAAGGCCCAGCTCACCGGTGATACTCATGATGTCGTCGTATGCCCTCCACGCCTCGGCCTCGGTCCCGGCCGCCCCAACGAAATCATCGAGGTAGCACAGGACGTGGTGGCCTCGGCACCTCATGAGGTATACTACTGCTGCTGTGGTCCTGGCACAAGCGAGGGAGGAGGTGCGGCACCCGAAGGGTGGCGCAGCATCGATGTAGTACCTCCCGTCGACTTGTATTCCCAGCAGGGGTGAGGATAGGGGGCAGGTCCTTAGTTGCCTGTATGCCCTTGCGAGGTCCGCCCCCCACACGTAGCAGCCCTCGCCCAGCCGGGCCACCTCGTCGGCGAGGTCCATTATCCCAGGCAGGGTGTAGGTGAGGGGCTGGCCTTGGTATTGTGCACGCCTAATTCCCGCGTTGACACTGGCCCCGGCTGGATAGCTCAGGTCAACTATCACCCTCCGTTCGTCGGAGTTCCGTTTCTCCCTGGTCATCATTGGACTCACCTGTGTCCACGGGTGGAACGGCGGCGCAGCGAATGGCCCGATGAGGGCTCGGTGTTTTAGCTCGCGGTGGACGTACCTCCGTATGTGGTCAGAGTGGTCGTGTGACTCAGTGTGGTTGGCAGTGGCTGCAACAGGCGGCAGGTCGGCAGAGTAGTCGACCGGCCAGCCGAATTCCAGGTAGTCGACCTGGTCGGTATCGTGGTAATCGGCAAGCAGGCGCCGCCAGGCAGGGATGATGAGTGCCGATGGCACTGGCAGCCTCGCTCCGATATGGTTCGGGAGTGAGGTGTCCCGTATGGCATCATACAGTTTCATGTAGCCGATATTGTTGGCCCATAGCTTTGGTATGGTGTAAGGCCATATCTCCTGTAGTACACGACGATACGTTGTTGGGGTGTGCGGTGGGTTGTATAGAACTGCTGCGCTGTTATTGGCATTGTTAATAATTTCTTCGATGTCATCCGCCGGGGTGTCCAGCAGCAAGTGGTCTGGGGGCCTGTCGTCATAGTATGCCACAACGCCGGCTTGCCGTGGTGTGGCGGTCGTGTTGGGGCATTGACCATCTACGTGGTCGATAACATTGTTATTAAAGTTGTTCACGGTACCTGTGGCGCCTTCCGGAGTTGGGCGGTGGTCGTCATGGCCGCGGCTGGGCGGTTGAGGTGGTGTGTGGCGTTGACGCCTGGTGTCGCCACGATCTGTGTGCGTAGCTGGTTCGCGGTTGGTCGGCGACCGGCGGCAAGCCGGCAGCAGGGCCCGGCCGCCGGTGGGGCCATTGTAGTGTATCTGGCGGGAGACAAGAATGTAAACAGTGTGGCGGCTGCGCCGCGTAGTTACCGGTGGCTTCGCCGGTGGATGAGCCGTGTGGTGGTCGGCTCCGATTGCTGGTGGTCGTGCCACATGGTCCGCCGTGTGTTGTTGGTGGGGGAGTCTGGGCCCGGCGAATGGCATCCCCGGCCGCGTCGCGGCGTGGCAGTGTGGTCGGGTGTGCCGTGGGCCGCTCATGGTGGGTGGTGGCGGGGACGCCGGTGGCGCCACCCGGTGCACTATTTTGGAAATGGAAAGGGTAGAAGCCACCGCTCGCGACCTGTGGAACTAGGTCAGCATTGTTATGGCGAGCAGTATTTCGGTGAGCAGTGTTTTGGTCAGTTTCACAGTAATCAGGATCATATTCAGAGTCAGTGTCAACATATTCGCCCGTATAACTGTGGTCATCGGTGTCAACCTCACTTTCGGTACCAGCGGCACCATCCTCCCCCGGTTCGACGTCGCAGTCATGGAGAGATTGGTGAGCACTGGTAGTCTCAAGAAATAGGTCAGCCCAGGCTGCACCGGGTGTGCCAACCGGTATCACCGGTTGAAGGGCCGCTACTGGTATGGGTTCGCGGCCGTCTACTGAAAATCCTGGTCGTTACCATCATTCCCTTGATTTTTTCGGTCCAAGAAACGCTTTTTGTTCTGGCACACCTCTTGATGTGGGTTGGCCTTAGCATAATTGGAGGCGCACCATGCGCAGAGGTGGCACTTCCGATCGGGACTGAGGCCATGTGACGTTGTGAAGCCACAATCATTACCCCAGTTCCATTGATTACATGGGGCGCCGTCGGTTTCTTTATTATATTGTGGTCGGGTATAATCACCCTTGCTCCGCTGCCCGCTACTCACGCCCGTCTCGGCCAGCCGCGGGGCACCGTCAGTCTGGGCAGTACGTGTGTTTTTTCGGCCAGCTAACCGCGCGCCTGCGACGCAGGCGTCGCGTTGCACGTCTTTTATGGCGTATTGGTCCACCCATCCATACGGGAGGCGGCCATCGCCGATCATAGAAAATACAGTTTCTGACCAGTTTCGGCACGTCGGCCAGTCCCAGGATGTGGCCATTGTGGCAAGCTGGTGCAAGTGCTCAAATAGGGGGACAGGCCAGGAGGCTGGCAGGGCGCGGTCCTTGGTCATCCTGCACAGTGCAGCAAAATACTCTGCCATACCGGCTTCTTCCATGTTAATGCGTACGTTTCTGTTACCTCTAATGACATAGCGGTGTGGGCCTAGTATGTTATTACCTCGTTTCTTTCCCAGGGCTGAACCTGCCGCCACGAGCAGCTCATTGACGGCTTCAGTTCTCTCGGTGTCTTTCACCTCAGCCGGGTTGACTAACTCATAGAAAGGGGTCCTAGTGGATGAGAGCTCCGCCGCCTCGTGGGTCGGTACCAGATCTTTTAGAAAAGGAACGAACTCACAGTTTGTGTTGGCGTCGGTCTGCTCGGCGTAGTAGTGGTGTAGGCCAAGCGGGTGTGGCGCCACCATGGCCGCCTGGGCGGTGGTGGTGGCGGCGGCTGCTGCTGCGGCGGCGGCAGCTGGGGCGGGTCGGGCTGGGCCCGTTGGGATCGCACATGGTGCGATCCGGTCGGCGGCGGGCGCCGGCGAGCTAGTCCTCCTCCGTTTGGCGGTACTCTCGATAGAATCAATGCGATCGTTGAGTCCATCAGATAGTTTCGTCATCTGTGCTTGCATTGCCGCCATCGCCGCAATCATGTCACGGGTATCCCCACCGGGGTGGCTCCGGCTCCTGGTACGGGTGCGTGTGCGGCTCCGGCGCCTTGCACCCCCCACACTGTCGCGCCGTTCCACGGTTCGGCTTGAACGAGTAGTATGGTACTCACTCCGATCTGGACTATCCATCGGGATTATAACCGATCTGGGTCGTCCTCTCCCTCTGGTTGTTGGCGCGGTAGCTACTTCAGTTGCAGCGCCTGCACGCGCCTTCCTCGTGCGGGTAGCAGGCATGATGTTGTATGCTTACGGAGTGAGAAAGGGTGAGACAGCTCCAGGCACCACGCAGGTTCGGATGCTGGGAAGAAGTGAGCAGGTCAGCCCCTCGGCTGACCTGCTCACTGTCGTGGGGAGTGGAGTTTCCGCTAGATGGCGTAGGGGTGCTGGGTTCGAATCCCAGCCAGAAGGGGGCGCCAGGGGAGAGCGTCGGGGTGAGTTTGTAATGCTTTCGCGCCCCGAATTATCCATGTTGACTTCAACATGTGGCAATTAGTGTTCGTGCGCAAATAAAACTTTATATTAAGTCTATGTGCAATATCACGTCGAAGGAGCCTGCACAGAAAAGAAAATATGCAGATTTAGTCAATACAATATAGAGAGGTATTTAGTGAATGGTTAATTGCACAATATGGGGTTTAACTATTGGGAGGGGATGTAGCTATTGCCGATATAAGAATGCACAAGCTCGGTTTGGAATCCATGGGCGTAATCGATTAATCAACTCGGGTCACCCGAGCCACCTTTTGGCGTATGCGACATCCTACAGAGTCGGGTCGAATAATCAAATACACTTCTCCAAGCTTGGGGTGGAAAAAATGGTGGCTTAATCCAAAACCTTTTTTTTTTTTTTAATTACTGATAAAACTACAGCAAAATAGGATTTAAAGTATTTTATGATGGCATAGTTTAGTTATATTTCCATTTCATTAATCTACGTTTTTTTTGTTTAAACCCATGTATGACTGGTACTGGTAGCTGTTATCCTGCAGGACGGTACCAGCGCAAATGTGACATCATCGCTCATAGCCAACCCCAGCCAAGAGGTGGGTTACTGGGGTTGGATCGTTTTGCACAGGGCACATGTATTTGTTGACTCTACTCGTGGTGTTCGATTTGAAATTCTGATGACTCAGGTGACCCGAGTCGCACGGGTCGTGTTAATCGATTACGGCCCATATATGTCTAAACCCCCTCCCATACCAAAACCCCCATCTCGTGCAATTCCCTTATATCGTGGGCAGAGTGACTGGACATGGCCAGACAAGTTACAGCATTTGCAGACAGGGTGCGACACAATCGGCCCAGTTGCATAGTCGATGAATAATTAATAACAGATCAGTACAGTAGATGACTTAGAATATAATATGGAGTGAAAGCTTCCGATTAATATTACTGTTTAACTATAATCCTTATACATCACATATACATATATATATATATATATATATATATATATATATATACATGCATACATATGTGATATATACATACATATATACACATATATATATATGGTTGGTTGGTTGTTGGAGTATACAAGGTGTCGGGATAAGATGGACATCCACAGTGTGAAGCTAACTGCTGGACTGATCACCAGATGCTGAGGTAAAAAGTGGCATTCAGAATACGACAAAAACACAACAGGCAAGGGACAAGTAAACTGACCAAGCTCAACACAGCAAAACTAAGTACCATCAGCCATAAGGAGAGTTTCGCGCAGGAGATGGACAGCGCTCTTGCCCAATGGGAGGAGAAGGAATGCTCAACACCAGACTAGGAATCGGCAGCTTTGCAACAGGTGGTATACAACACAGCTAAAACATATCTCGGCAAGCCAGACAGAAAACATCAGGCCTGGGCCTGTATGCATGATGCTGTGTTAGCGAGCCAAAACTGGTTTTGGCGGGGATTTCTAGGTTAGCGGCAAAAACTCAGTATGCAAGGATTGATGTTAGCGCAAACACATCGAATGTAAGCTAACACCGCGTCATGCATACAGGCCCAGGACTGGTTCGACCCCAACGATCAGGAGCTACAGAATCTTATGAGCAGAGTGCTGTCCATCTTATGAGCAGAAGAGACCAAGCCCACCAGAAAGTGTTACAGACCAGGAGCACTAGATCCAACACTGCAGCACACAAAAATGCCTGCAGATTGCTAGAAAAATGCTCCTATGAACTGAATGAAGTCAGACTGGTTGGAAATGAAGGCAGAGGAGCTGCAGAGAGCTGCAGACAGAAACAACATGAAGGGCTTCTACAATGGATTGAAGGAAGTGTGGGGACCTGTGAAGAAAGGACCTGTTCACCTGAAATCAACAGATGGAATGGAGACCTTTTCTGACAGCAAGAGAGTTGTTGCAAGATGGAGTGAACACTTCCAGAAGCTACTCAACATCCCTGGTGACATAGATCACGAAGCTCTGGACAACATCCAGCAGCGCATTACCAAAACATGCCTCAATGAGATTACAACCATGGATGAGATGGCTAGAGCAATCCCCAGCCTGAAAGATGGCAAAGCACCTGGGGGTGATGGAATTCCTGCTGAAGTATGGAAGCACGGAGGAGACAATCTGTTCAACAGACTGCACCAACTAATCACCACTGCCTGGGAGGAGGGTTCTGTACCCCAAGCATGGAAGGATGCCAGCATTGTAACCATCTACAAGAAAGGTGATCGAACAGACTGCAGGAACAATAGAGGAATCTCTCTTCTTTCCATAGCAGGCAAGATCTCACCAGGATCCTCCTCAACAGACTATCTATTCACATAACACCTGATGTAGTTCCGGAGACACAGTGTGGCTTCAGAGGTAACCGGAGCACCGTGGATATGATATTTTGTCTCTGACAGCTACAAGAAAAGTGGATTGAGCAGGACTGACCACTGTACATGGTATTTGTCGATTTCACTAAGGCATTCGATACAGTCGGGAGGACAGGGCTATGGCAGCTACTGAGGAAGTATGGATGCCAAGAGAAGTTCACAACTACGATCGAGGCTCTACATATAGGAATGATGGCGAACGTTAGTGTTGGAGGGGAAGTCTCAGAATCGTTTGGGGTTACCAATGGGGTCAAGCAAGGTTGTGTACTGGCGCCCATGCTCTTCTCCATCTTCCTATCAGCAATGCTCGATGAGGCATGGGGGATGGCATCTATATACAGTCCAGACAGAGCGCTGACCTATTCAATGTCGCACACTTCAGAGCGAAGACCAAGACTACTCGGATAGTGGTGAGAGAGCTGCTATTCGCAGATGACAGTGCACTGAAGTTCGGCCTGAAGATTAACATCAAGAAGACGGAGGTGCTGTACCAACCCAACTCTACAAGAACCCGAGAGGAGGATGTCATGGTTGACGGAAACAAGCTGAACTCTGTTCTGGAATTCACCTACCTCGAAAGCACTATATCAAGTGATGGACGCATTGATGCTGAAATACAGAGGAGGATGGCCAAGGCTAGCACATCTTTCGGCTGACTACACCAGAGACTTTGGAACAACCACCATGTGTCCATGCGGGTCAAAGGCAAGATCTACCGTGCAATCATGCTATCCACCCTACTATACGGAGCCGAGGCCTGGACAGTGTACAGACGACAAGTGAAAAAGCTGCATGCTTTCATGATGCGACATCTGAGTTCGATCATGAGGCTCACCCGGAAGGACAAAGTGACAAATAAGGAAATACTCGAACGGACAGGGGTGCCTTCTATGGAAGATCTTCTGATCAAAAAGAATCTCTGGTGGACTTGACACCTCATGAGGATGTCATCAGACAGGCTACCAAAGCAGATCCTCTATTCTCAAATGTCTTCTGGTTACAGAAAGAGAGGGTGCCCTCGTCTCCGGTACAAGGATACCATCAAGAGAAACCTGAAGCTGAGAGACATTTAGACCAACTCATGGACATCACTCTCACCTCAGAGAACTAAATGGAGAGCGGCAGTCAAGTAATGAAAGCAGTCTTGGTCGCATCGCGACCGACAGCATGATGATGGTGATGGCATACACACATATCTTTCTCCCTCTCTTATATATATATATATATGAGGGTGTGTAATAATCATGAATTATGTAATCAATGAGAAATCTTGCTCATTAATTATGGATACATGTGCATATGAGAGTATTGCTAGCATACTAATAATAAACAATTTGTTCAGATGTTAATTTCATGTAGCCTGCTAAAAATATTCTTTAGCACAACGCCATTTTAACATTGCCACTGTCATTTAAATTCAAGATCATGCCTGATCATGAAAGCTAGGACCATAATTGCATAATATAATATCTAGTGTCTCTACACTGCGCATGACATGTACATGTGTTCCGTACAGGTGTCGTCACCACTGCATGACAGGGAGATGCACAAATTTGAGAACTCGTTTAAGGACTCTCTACTGGACTTTCCGCTTCTGCAGAAACTCAAAGAAACCATGCGACTGTGTTCCACCGAGGTGAGTATTGGTGAAGTTCTATGTTCTAAGATTAGTGAGCCATGTGGTATGGGTCTAAGTGGGTGTCCGATTTAATTAAAGTTGTATAGTCCGATGGTTTTGAGTTTCTGTCACTTTTTGAGATAAATATATTAGGTTGATCATTATAATCTATCTTACTTTAAATTTGAAGTAACTTTAATTTGAAATGGCCTAACTTTTGATATATTTGAAGTGCAAACATGCCAAATTAATTTTTGCAAGCACACCAAAATTCGGATGGAATAGGTGTCAGTATTAATAGGTTCTAGTAAATTGTCATATTACACCCTTCTTTGCAGCAAAAAATGCTTAATAAGTGCACCGTTATCCAATTTAGATATGTATAATCAAATCTAGGTCAGTGTTAACGGTTACTTATCGACAATCTTTACTGTCATGTTACTGCTCCTTTAATGGCAACTCATTGACAACCTCACGTTATCACGTTACTGCTCCTTTAATGGTCACTCATTGACAATCTTACACTATCATGTTACTACCCCTTTAATGGTAACTGATCGACAACCTTACACTGTCATGTTACTGCTCCTTTAATGGCAACTCATCGACAAGCTTACATTGTCATTTTACAGTTCCTTTAATGGCAACTCATCGACAACCTTACACTCTCATATTACTGCCCCTTTAAAGGTAACTCGACAACCTTATGCTATAATGTTCCTACCCCTTTAATGGTCACTCATCGACTACCTTACCCTGTCATGCTACTGCTCCTTTAATGATAACTCATCGATAACCTTACACTGTCATCTTACTGCCCCTTTAATGGTAACTCATTAACAACCTTCCGCTGTCATGCTACTGCCCCTTTAATGGTAACCCATTAACAACCTTATGCTAGCATGTTACTGCTCCTTTAATGATAACTCATCAATACACTTTCACTGTTCCTACATACAACAGGAAGTGTCAATGCTCAAGAACGCTCTTTTCCCGGCCCTGATGTGTGCGGCTGCGCGCGAGGACAAGATGGCCGATCTAAAGAAGCTGCAAGACGCTGTGAGTATAATAGACCTATTTCAATGTTGATAAACATTGGGTATGCATGCGCAGCTTGGCTGCAGAACGAAGGCACACTGCCATTAAGTTTGCCAGTATGTGCAGTGTAAAACGTTTATTTTATTCAAAATTAATAGAAATGCATAACCCTAACCATATAAATTCAATATAATCTATTCATTGAATATATTTTCTATATGTGTTCCAAGCGGTTTGTTTCTAGATGGTGTGGTTTTAGAGATATTTCACTTTTTCTGTATGAAGATCGCTCACGACCATTGACAATGCATTGAGTTTGCCAGTACGCGCAGTGAAAAACGTCTATTTTATCCAAAAACGTCTATTTTATCCAAAATTAATAGAAATGCACAACCCTAACCATATAAATTTAATACAATCTATTCGGTGAATATGTTTTCTATATGTGTACCAAACGGTTTGTATCTAGATGGTGTGGTTTTAGAGATATTTCACTTTTTCTGTATGAAGATTGCTCATGACCATTGACAATGCATTGAGTTTGCCGGTACGCGCAGTGAAAAACGTCTATTTTATTCAAAATTAATAGAAATGCACAACCCTAACCATATAAATTTAATATAATCTATTCATTGAATATGTTTTCTATATGTGTACCAGGCGAAGTAGATAACAAAGGACATAATGTTTTCCAACTGTTTCGCCATCAATTCTAGGTAATATGATTGATAACGCACATCTTGCCGCATTGATGGACCCAAAGGATAGTCCTTCATCCTCTAGAGAACGAAGAAAACGAGCTACTTGTGAAATTGTTGGATTTGTTGGCTTGACTTTCATTAACAAACAATGTACACCCCATTTCTTTAAATAGGTTGTGTACATTTTGACCGTTCCTGGCCTCCAGGCATCAGATACTATCCTATTCTCAGTAATTTTATCTAATCCAAATTGCTGCAGCTGTTTCCTTAGAAAAGGAATGCCAACAGGGGCGTCGTTGACACGTCGCCGTGAACCACTAGCGGTCCGTGGTGCGTCAGATTCCCGAGTTTTCTTGGGAATCGTATATGTTCTTTTGCCAGTTGTGAAACTGCTGGCAGCCAAGGTTGCGTGTCCCAATCGGGCACCACCAGTATAGCATGTGTCCCTTCCAAGCCGATTTTCCTCACAACTCGGCTGATAATGCTAAACGGTGGGAAAATATAAAAATAATTATTTTCCCAGGTAATAGCAAATGCATCTACTTAGGTGTACCCCATTTTTCACAAATGAAGTTAAACAAAGGTGTAGAGAGAGACCATTCTAAATGGTCATGGAAATTTCTACTTTTATGGTCTGCAAGTGTATTTTGTGACCCTGGAATATGCGCTACAGTCAGCCAGACTTGTTGAGCCTGTGCCCAGTTCCAAATCAGTTTAGACAACTGATTGCAAGGCTTTGATTTGGTTCCACCCATGTTACGAATATATGCCATGGCAGTAGTATTATCAGTTAGTATTCTAACTTGTGATTTATTTATCTTTACTAGACTACATAAGCCCAGATAAATAGCACGCAATTCTAGTGCATTAATATGGTCTGATTTTTCATCATCAAGCCATCTACCTCCTGTTGTGACCCCATCTCGATGAGCTCCCCAACCTTCTAACGAAGCATCAGTAGTAATTACCGTATTAGGTTCCGCCATGCGGATTGGATTTGGTGAACTTGCTATGTGTTGCATCCACCATCCAATATCCTGTAGCCCTTCTTGCGAAATAAACATCTTTCGCTCAAAATTCCCTTTAGTTCGTGTTAATGCTAAATTTTTATCTATTTCTAGAGATTTAATATGGGCCTTCCCGTATAGAATAGCGGGTGCATACGATATCATTATCCCAATAAGGACTGCGACCTGTCTAATTTTAGGTTTTGGTAACTTAATAAGCTGGGTCGCTGTATTCATAAACTTAATTAGTTTTTGTTCTGTTATCGACACTGTAAGAGCCTGTGTATCCAGAATAAACCCTAAACATTTGAGTTGTTTTGTTGGTTTAAGCACTGACTTTTGTGGATGTACATAAAACCCCAGTTTAGTGAGTAATGCACATAAATCCAAAACTGCATTCACACAATCAATTTGTGTTGATGCTATAATAAAGGAATCATCTATGTATGGAAACATTATATGACCCTTCCGCGCCATTACTGAGAAAACAGGTTTAAGCAGTTTAGTGAATAAACGAGGGGCACAAGCTAAACCATTCGGCATGCGGGTAAACTCATAGAGTTGGTTATCCCAAAGAAACCGAAGAAATTTCCGGTCTTTTTCCCTTATGGGAAGCGTATAATATGCATCTTGTAAATCAACACTAGCCATCCACGCATCTGGCGTAATCAGATCTCGTGCCGTATCTAGCGAGAACATTTTAAAATGTCGATATTCAACCATTTTATTAAGGATTGTTAAATCCAGGATCATTCGAACCTCGCCATTAGGCTTTGGTCTCGAGAAGATGTTTGAAATAAACTCTCCTGAACAGTATGTCACTTTTTGTATAATTCCTTTCTCAAAGAATTTTTGTACCTGTTTAGTTAGTGCCTCTCGTTCAACCGGTTCAATGTTATAAGGAAAAGGTATCCTGCCTTGTACCGGAATTTGTGTGAAGGGAATGTGAACACCCCTAACTATTTGTAAAATTTCTTGGTCACTAGTAATTTTGTGCCACTCAGAAATATGATTATTAATATTACCAGCCACAAAGTTGCTTACAGTTTGTGTGGTTTTAGAGGCTGCAAGGACTTGTAACGTCTGTGTTTCAACCTCTACTTGGACCCGCCCCTGGGGAAGGGTCTCGGCGAGTTGACGCCTCGGCCTAGTGGCCGTGCGGTGTTGTCGGTCCAGCCTGGGCGAGCGCCCCGGCCCCGAAAAGCTTGACCGAAGTTTGAGCCCGGTCTGGTTCCCCTGGTGAACCGCCGTGGACGAAAATCCCCTCGTGACCTTTTGAAACGAGGAGTTTCCTGTTTCTTCTTACCATCCATGTTTTTGCCACTCTTGGCTGCAGTTTCTACCTCTTTATAGAGGTATTGTAGTTGACCGCCAAACATTTTCGTGTTATCTAAAGGTTTCCCTTTAATCGGCTCTGGAGCGAGAAAGAGCGTAAACTCTTTCCCATCATTATCCGTAATCTTCTTTGAGCGAGCCACTTCTTTGCCAGCATCTGTGCAAACCGACTTGAAGACATTTTCATATCTTCGATACGACAGGTAATTACCTGCCGCCGCCAACAATGCAATTCCTTTGTCCATCGTCTTAGCCAAAGGCGAGAACTTATTTTCTCTTTGCATTCTATTTGCCACAGGAGCAATAGCTGTTAGGGTACCAAGCACCGCCTTATGCACTGTGTGCAACACACCCTCAAATCTCTTACGGTCATCCGTCATATTGACATCTCGATCCATCTCCTTAATGATGGAGTTGGGAACACCTTTAATGCCTGTTAACTCATCTCCTAACTTGGAAATAATCTCCGCCGGTTTAAACGTGCGGAAATGGCCATTAATGTTCTCACGCATAAGCGTAGTGGTTTTCACACGCTTAGCCTTTGGCTTCTCCACTTTCTTAGCCACTTTGCCCCCAATGGCAGCATAGACACCTTCATATTGTGTGTCTGAGTCTGATTCCGTGGAAGTGGAATCTGTGGAAGAATCGGAAGAAGAAGAATCTTTCCTCTTCTTCTTCTTCTTCTTGGACT
Source organism: Branchipolynoe longqiensis (assembly GCA_030323885.1). Lineage (NCBI taxonomy): Eukaryota > Metazoa > Annelida > Polychaeta > Phyllodocida > Polynoidae > Branchipolynoe > Branchipolynoe longqiensis. Next base: position 41,163,625 of record CM059186.1, read on the forward strand.
TGGTCTTCCGCTTTTTGTGAAGTCCAGTCTTCCCCCGTTCCTTGGTGAAATCATCACCAGAAGAAATGACATGTTTCTTCTTCTTCCTCCGTTTAGGAGAAGGAGGAGGAGGAGCCTTAAGCTCCATCGCTGAGTCTGTCTCCGAGAAATCCTCAAATGAGGACTCATCTTGGACACTCGGCATTCGCCGTTTACGAGACACCGGTGGTTTGAGAGCCATAATATGACTCTCCATCGCCGCAAACCGCGTCTCCCAATTTTGAGCCGCGGCGCCGTCAGGCACTATGTCCTCCTCGGAGAGAATATGCGCCCCGGGCTGTGTCAAAGGCACTGCCGACAACACGGGTGAGGAGTCGTACTCCTCGTCCAATCCACTCGGAACACGCCCCTCGGCTGCTGCTGCACCACGCTTACTCCGCTTCGTGGCCATCGGGAACTGAAACAAAGATTTTTGGTCAGTCCCGGTATATATATATGTCACAATATGGTTGTTTCAAACTCATTTGGACATCTAGTGGTGTTAGAGAACGTGTTTATACCGTTATAACACAGGCGTAATAAGCTAAATTTGTGCGTGGGTTGTGGGTCAAGCCCAAACCTTACGCGGGGTCGGGACCAGTGTATTGTCCCGCCCATCCCTCTGTTCCGCACACTTCTCCCACCTGTGACTACTACATCAACAAGTTGGAGAAAATGCTACGAAACTCGGAGAAACGCCTGAAAAAGTTTGTGGGGAGTCTATAAAAGAAACCCAGGAGCATCTCCAACATTACTCTCTATTAGAGTACGAGAGAATTTCCACAGGAGATGAGGCAGAGCCCACATCTCTACCCATAATCACACAGTGACTCGGGTGTTGACAGAACCGCTAATGATCGGTTTGGTTCCTTCGAGAAGGAATTCTATCCTTGGTTTTTTATAACCAAATAACTCGTCCAAAATGGACCAAAGAAAGTCTAAACTTTCCATAATGATGCTCTAATGCATCATAATTAAGCTAACCACAGTTTTTATTATACTTACTGCGTATTTGCTTGTATGTAGACTAAATTTGCCGGAGCAACCCAACGACACGTAATCCAGTCGTGAGTTGTATATGCTAATTGCTGGTACCTCACGTGCTTCCTTCTCCCTAGCCTGAGGCTAGCCTGAGGCTGTATACCGAGGTAAAATATATTTATATATATATATATATAGCATCCACAACCTGGGCAACACCATTACGCCATTGGTGCTGTAACTAGAATGCGATATGTAGTGCAAGCTCTATGCTCGGTGACCGAGTGCAAGGCTAGGAAGCGACAAGTATCAATTTTATAAGTGATTGGGTTTGACTCTACCGAGAACCGAACTCCCGACTCTCCGCACACAAGGCCTGCATTCTATCGCGCTCTATCGATTCGGCCACCACGCCCTGTTAGGCCTTTTTTTCGGGGGGGGGGGGGGGGTGCCTCCCAAGTGGAATGAATGAATGAATAGCCGAGTGCCTCTCTTCATCTAAATCCGGCACTGACTTTGGCTATTGCGGAGTAATATTGTCTATACCGGAAGTGGCACGTTTGCAGTGACATCCGCTTCCTCCTGTAGGGGGCGCAGTTCACGCAGTCTGACTACGACGGCCGCTCCGCCCTGCACATCGCTGCCTCAGAGGGCAGGACGGACATGGTTCGATTCCTGCTTGAGCACGGCGCCCTCGTCCACCAGAGGGACAGGTACGGCAACTCACCGCTAGATGACGCTGTGCGCTTCAACCACCATGACGTCATCGCGGTGCTGCGGCGGGTCGGGGCGCACCTCAATCTGCTGCCACACAAGCTGGGCACGATGCTCTGCAAGTAGGTCTATCTCTTTAATATATATTTTGTTGGTTTCTGATACTGTGCACTGCAAGTGGGCCTTCCATTAATTTTCGCTACATGTGCGTTTTACAGTCATGAGTTCTCCAATTAGGTCTTCCAATAATGTGTTTAGCAAATAGGTCTTACATGAATGTATTATGCAATAGCGTGTTGTGCGAGTAGGTCTTTAAAAATGTTTTCTGCAAATAGATCTTCCAATAATGTGTTCCGCGAAGGGTCTTCCAATAATGTGTTGTGCGAGTAGGTCTTCCAATAATATGTTCTGCAAGTAGATATTCCAGTGATGTATTCTCCAGGAAGGTATTCTAATGATATGTTTCTTATGTAGGCCTTCCAATAATGTGTTTTGGAAGTAGGTCTTTCACTAATGTTTTCGATAAGTAGGTCATATAATGATGTTCTCTACGAGAAGCTCTTCCAATTCAGTTGGTTCCAATACAGTTGGTTGTTGGTGACGTAAAACTCCAACAACCAACAAAAATCCTATTCAGCCACCGCATCTGCTGTAATTTTATTATTTGTCTTGAGGAGTAAGAAAAGGTCAAGCTTGTTTTATTTAACGACGCCTCTAGAGCATAATGATTTTCATATCATCGGTTATTGGATGTCAAATATATGGTCATTCTGAAATATTTCTTTGGAGGAAACCCCCCTTCTGCCACATGTGCTACTCTTTCTGATAAGCAGCAAGGGGTATTTTATATGCACTTTCAAACAGACAGAACAACAGCACATACCACAGCCTTTGATGAACCAGTTGTGGACCACTGGTTGGAACGAAAGATAACCCAAAATGCAAATGGGTCCACTGAGAAGGGTCGATCGGATGACCAACACCTTCACAGGTGGACACGTTACCGCCCAGCTAGTCCCGCTCCCCATACATGTACACAATCACACCGACAGTTTGTATTGTGTATAGTTTGTTTTGTGGTTTTTTTTTACACAAGGCCCCTGATATTGAATGGTGCGTTTTGTTTACAGTTCGGCAGCAGAAGGTGACATGAAAAAACTCCGCTCCTGGCATTTGGCCGGGGCCAATATAAACCAAGGCGACTACGACAACCGCACCGCTCTGCATGTTGTGAGTATACAGCTTGACATGATTGACTTATTAGGATTTTATATCTTAGCAACATCTTGTGACAGTGCACACTCATGAGCCGTGTTTACACGGGAGAGTTAAATCGCTTCATATAAATCGCCTTGCCTAGTTCGCCTCACATTCGCCGTATAAATAAGACTCTGAGGCGGATTAGGGCTGATTCACTTCATATGATTCACTTTATGTAATCCACCTTGCCAGGTGGTTTATATGAAGCGATTCAGCTGGTTGCCGGCCGGCGATGGGGTAAAATAGCAGTGCTCGCCGGCTACAAGTAAACTAAGGGTGCTGGTTCCTGGCGCCGAAACACTTTCAAACTCGGTCCGTGTAAACGCGCCACTACATCGCTTCATATAAATCGATTTGCCTAATTCGCTTCACAATTGCCCATGTAAACACGGCTCTGGAGACTTTATAGCGCTGGCCAATTGGGACACAATCCCGCTGGTAATATCTAAGTGGTTGGTTTGTTGTTGGAGTTTTGCGTCCTGGCAATATATAAGGTCATATCAGGACAGGTACCGACTTGTGACAGTGCACACTCATGGTGACTTTTTAGCGCTGCCCCAGTGGGAGACCAGGCCATCAGCACCATGGCCTAATATCCCGCTCAGTCACATTATCCGGACACTGAGCCAACCACTCCTTGCTTTATCGTAATAATGTGGGCAATCTTTAAGTCATTGGTTTGACTCCAATCTACCAAAATGGGAGAAGGATGCTCTACTCATTCGGCCACCCCGCCTGTTCATACGTACGTGTATTATAAGCCAGTTCTAAGGAGACAAAGAGCTAATGGTGGCAGTATCCTTGTTTATATTTCCATAATGGAGTACAGAACGAATACAAACGATTGGTTGTGGAGAGAAGACAGAACGAGGCGATGATTGGTTGGACAGTTTAATCTCATGGCTGAGCATTATAGGCTCTATTGGTAAATCTTAAAATAAAGGCAAAATCCTGATAGTGAGTGGCGATTCAAATGGAATTGTGAGTGAAATGCCCAGTAGTGGCACTGCAATCGCAGTAGCACCGGGGGAAATGGTTTTCCTGCAGCCTGGATATACAATACACACATGGGGGTTCATATATAATAACCCGAACCGAATTATATTCGGTTCGGGTTATAATGGTAATATAATCAATATACTAATAATATTAGGAAGTAATCCCTACCCATTCATATATGCATAATTCATTATACTTGAGATATACAGTACAATCTCTTTAATTAAACCGGCCGATCATGGGACCGACTTTAAATGGCCCATTTAGAGAGGGGGTCAGTTCAGGCAGTTCTTTTTATCATTACAATGGTATTGTATGGGCGATCGTTTAGGACCCAAATAAAGCAATCAATATAGGGGAATACTCGATCTGTGGAGGTGATCGGTTAAAGAAGTTTGTGTCTGTGTGTGTGTGTATATAAATATACACATTCAGTAAAACCTCTCTAACCGACCACCTCCACAGATCGACCACTCTCCTATATCGATCGCTTTATTTGGGTCCCAAACGATCACCCATACAATAACATTGTAACAATATTCTAACTCCCTAAACCGACCACCTCCCTAAATGGACCATTTAAAGTCGGTCCCATGATCGGTCGATTTAGAGAGGTTTTACTGTATATATATATTATATATATATATTATATATATATAATATAACCATAATTCTCATTGCCCTCTGACATTCAGACGTGCAGGCAAGGAAGAAGTGACGTCATCGTTTTGCTGCTGGGGATGGGGTGCGCGCGCAGACATACGAGACTCGTTCGACTTAACTGCCCTTGACGAGGCCAAGAAGTACGCCTCCAGTGACGTCATCAGTCAGGTGCAGGCAACACTCGGGGACGCCGTGCAGCCGGATTCCACCATCTCGGGTGTTTCTCTACTAGGTGGCGCCACCAAGTTCAAGGCGAATTCCATGATTGCGCCGTTGATGGTGTCTCGACGTCTTTATAAGAATGTCAATGGTTAGACCATCTAGCATATGTGTGTGAAGGGGGGGGGGTGGCTGGATGGTTGTTGGAGTTTTACGTCCTGGCAACATCTAAGTCATATCAGGACGGATACCAACTTATGACAGTGCGCACTGCATGGTGGACTTTATTATAGTGCTGGCCCACCCCTGAGACCAGGCCGCCAGTACCATGCCAGTGTGTTTCGAATCCCACGATCTAACAATTTAAGTGAGGGGGTTGGGGGGTGGGAAGGAGGATAAGACACCAGAGACTAGGGAAGGACTTCCAAGATAGGTTGGTTGCTGGAGTGTTACGTCCTGGCAAACATTTTCAGGTCCAACGTGAGAAATCCTGCTGAAAAGACTTTCCACCGACAACC